>JASKUP010000054.1:1800000-2312500 GCA_030448955.1 Trichopoda pennipes | reverse complement strand
TCGATTATGGGCATAGGAAAGTGATCTCGACTGATTTTATCATTCAGCCTTCGGTAATCACAACTTCGATCCAACTTTCTTTAAAACAAGCGTATTCCGTCTTCTATCCATTCTGAAACTTCTTGCCGACTATGACTTGATCAGCACTGGGTGAACATCTGGGCCGCTGATACACAAATATATCGTCCTTCAATATTATATTCATTTTGATAGGGCTTTCTATGTTTTTCTTCGGCCGGTAACCACCGATTACCTGTGACACTCTTGAAGTGCTCAAGGTCAATTTGAACATCCGGTTTATATTCCTCCACGTTCAAACAGATGTCTGAGAATTTTTCTAATAATATGTTTTTTTCGACGGGCTGTCCAAAGATCACTTCACCGCGGATTATAGTTATTTCCGCCTGACGCAACAAACTGTTACCCAGCATAATTAAATGGTTGATATCCCTCTCTCCTACTATGTAGAACGTAGCTAGATCATCTATATCGTCATTTCGGATCGGTTTTTCAAAGCGACCCATTGTTAGAATCTTGCTTCCCCTTATCCCAAACAATTTAATCTTCTCAGAGACAAAATTCACCTCGCACACAACAAAAAGCATATCAAAACGTACTAGGCATAGGTCGCAACCAGAACCCATAAACGCGGATAAGGTTTTACCCTTCATCAAGATGTCCTTAAATATTAATCCAGGCTCCTTTCGTATCATATTCACCTGATCGCTATCCGTCTTGTCCCTTTTCTTCTTCTTTAATGGAGCGATGTTAAATTTTTAGCAACTAAAGCATTTATGATGCTTTTCGGGGCAGTCTTTAGCGAAATGCGATGTATCGCTACATTTGTAACACCGTTTTTCCTTCCCAGGAATTCCTAGCTTCGGTGGATTAGCATTCTTTGCAACCACTTCATACTCTCTTCCCCTGTATGTCGACCGGGGACAGAGACCTGTTTTTTCGTACACTTTTATTTGTTTCTTCAACTCTTGTATGCTATCGGCCTGGTACAATACTGTTTTAATAAGTTTTGAATCCGAAATGACTTCTATGAAAAACTCCACAATACTCTTTTCATCTAATTATATTTATGCCCCAATTTCCATAGTACGGTATAGGTATTCCACCAGAGTCTTGTTTTTTCCTAAGCTCCTGTTGCGGAACTGACGTGTCATATCTGCAGCCAAAAAAAAGCGGTGTGTACTAGTGTCCGAGAACTGAGACAATCTTTCCTCCACGTCCTTGAGGGTGTACATACTCTTCCCAAATGGTGAACCATCGTCGCCATTCGTTTCAGAAGGACCGCCTGCACAGGCACCACACGTTTCGTCTTCACTGTTATCGTCCCCGTCTCTAGATATGTTGGTACTGTCTAACGCTACCTTGCTCAAAAGTCTATTCTGTAACTCGTCCTGCAGTCCCTGTGTGCTAAGACCTAACTCAGCCAATTTTGCTCTAAGGGCGCCAACGCCCATCCCTAATATCTCATCACGATTCATGTCGTCATTTTTATTTTAATATATAATATAACGATTGCTTAACAAAATATTTGAATAATAATAAGTTTATGATTATATTGTTACGTTTATACCTTTTATAAACGTTTTGTTGTGATTTCTTTATTGCAAAATAATTAACACTAGTTTTTAGAGTTTTTAAATTTATAACAATTTTATTTACTTTAACTACACAAAGTTGACACAGAACAATTTGTTAAAAATGCACGTCTTCACACTACGAGGTTTAATTTACACTGATTGATTATCCACTCAGACGCTTCCCCTATTTATACTTATCCAATAAGAATCTAGAAGATGTAAGAATCTTCTACTCTCTTTGTGTGTATTTTGTTGTTGTAGGTTGTTTATTCGTTTTATAGGTGCCTGTTTGCCTGTGTGTATAGTTGTTTTTTTGTTTTTATGCTGATAAGGTTTCTGCTTGGGATTTATTTCAATACATTTGTTGTTGCTTTTGTAAAAAAGGGTTTCTTAGAAAACTACGCAGATGATAAACAACTGTATATTTTTTGTTGTAAAATTAGTTTTTGTCTTGCGCGTTTAAATGATAAGCAGCATGCCAGGCAGTTAGTAAACAGCCTATCAAATTTTAGTTGTGTGTGTGTGTGTGTGTATAAACTTCTACGCAGTTTGTAACCAGTAGTTTTCTTTATTGCTTAATTGTTTTATTTTAAATCTTAAGCAAGACATATTCGTAACACTGCCGCCCGCTTAAGCCTTTTCGTCCCGAATAGGCTCAATATTCCCTCGGGCATACTTGGCCAGTCGCTCCAGGTGGACCACCTTCATCTTAGACCTCGGACTTTGGTATTTCTGTATCCGATAAACCACGTCGTTCAACTTCTTTATCACCATGTATGGTCCTTCCCAGTGGGTTTGCAGTTTGGGATACAGTCCTTTTTTCCGTTGTGGGTTATATAGTAGAACCAGTTGTCCTTCTGTAAATCCTTCCGTATTTGCTGCTCGATCATATCTGGCTTTCATTTTGTCGCTGGACATTTTGATGCGATTGCGGACAAACTCGTGGAGCTCGTGCAGGTCTTCTTGTATCTGAGGAACATTTCCATTATCGTCGTGTGCAGGAATCGGTTTAACACCAAATTCTAAGTCGGCTGGTAGTTTTAACTCTTTCCCAAACACGACTTTTGCTGGACTACATGATGTTGAATCATGGATAGCTGATCGGTATGCCAGAAGAAACTTTGGTACATGCTCGTCCCAATCCTTTTGGTGTGTACTGACTACTTTTCTGAGATATTCTTCCAGGGTGCGGTTGAATCTTTCTACCATGCCATATGACTGCGGATGCAGTGGTGTCGTTCTCGTCTTTTGGATCCCATAAATATCGCACATTTCCTTAAATATGGAGTTCTGTTTGAACACCGTATCGACACACCCAATTGTTCACAAATTCATCTACAACCGTTTTGGACTCTTGGTTCGGAATGGGATACCCTTCGGGCCATTTGCTAAAATAATCCATTACTACTAGCAGATACCGATTTCCAGCATTACTGACAGGGAATGGGTCTGCGATATCCATTGCTATCCGCTCAAAAGGGGCGCCTGCGTTGTACTGTTGTAGTTTGCCACGACTTTTCCTTGTTGGACCCTTGGCCGCAATACACTGCTCGCAATTAGCTATCCATTCGGCTACAGATTGTGGGCAGCCTACCCAGTAAAATCGCTGTTTTATCTTTTCTAGTGTTTTTGTTACACCCAGATGGCCGCCGCTGGGACCATTATGAAACTGCTGCATTACATCTTTTTTCCGGGAACTTGGCACGACGATTAAATCAGTTGTAGTTTTTTTCATCTGCACTTTCCCAATTTCGATATAAGCAACCATTTACCACTTTAAGGCTAGTCCACTGAGCCCAGTACAATTTTGCCAGCGGGATTTCTGCCGAAATTTCGTTACGGTTCGGTCTTATGTTCTCTAGCTTGGCCGATATAATTTTTGACAAAATAGGATCCTGCCTTTGGGCCTCAGACCAATCTTCTCCTGTGCCAATTTGGATTCGCCTCACATAAATGATGGACTCCTTTTCCTTGACTTTTGTACAGTGCCTGCATTCTACGTTACATGGGCGTCTTGAAAGGGCATCTGCATTATTGTGTTTTCCGCCTTTCCTGTGCACAATGCTGAAGTCATAGCTCTGCAGACGTTCAATCCAGCGTGCAAGCTGTCCTCCGGGGTTTTTAAACTGCAGCAACCACCGTAATGCAGAGTGATCCGTTCTTATGGTAAAGTGTTGGCCGTATAAGTATTTGCGGTAATGTTTAACACACTACAGTACGGCTAAAAGCTCCCGTCGTGTTACGCAATAATTTTTTTCGGGCTTGGACAATACTCTGCTATAGTAACCAATAACTTTTTCCGTCCCATTAATCGCCTGAGAAAGCACTCCTCCTAATTCGTAGCCGCTTGCGTCTGTATCCAATATAAATTCGTGTCCAGCTATCGGATAGGCGAGGACTGGTGCTGTACACAAAAGCTCCTTTAGCCTTTGAAACGCCTCTTCAGCAGCCCCACTCCAGTGGTATGGTTGCGATTTTCAGGTCAACTCATGCAAGCTGGCAGCCACTTGAGCAAAGTTCGGCACGATTCGCCTGTAGTATGTGCAAAGCCCTAAGAAACTACGTAGCTCATGAAGATTTTGTGAACGAGGCCAATTCTTTACTGCCAAGATTTTAGCCTCGTCAGATGATATGCCTTCTGCTGTTACACGATGCCCCAAGTATTTGACCTCCTTTTGAAACAGCGCACATTTCTTAACACTTAATTTAAGTCCTGCAGCCGCTATACGCTTGAGAACTTTATCCAGGTTTTTGAGGTGTTCATCAAAAGTCTTTCCCATCACGATTTTATCATCCAGATACCCTAAACAAGTCTTCCAGTTAAGTCCATTTGAGCACACGTTCCATTATGCGCTCAAAAGTAGCTGGAGCATTGCAGAGCCCAAATGGCATTACTTTAAACTGCCACAACCCATTGCTCGCGCTAAAGGCAGTTTTCTCCTTGTCTTTATCGGCTATCTCAACTTGCCAGTAACCACTCTGTAAGTCTAAGGTAGAGAACTATTTCGTTTCGGACAACGTGTCTAAGGTGTCGTCAATTCTGGGTAGCAGATAACTGTCTTTCTTAGTGACATCATTAAGTTGTCTATAGTCCACGCAAAATCTAGTGCTGCCATCTTTCTTCTTTACTAGCACTATCGGCGAGCTCCATGGACTTGAAGATGGCTCAATCACTCCGTTCCGCTCCATTTCGTTAATCAGTTCCTTGACCTCGTTCCGTTTTGCGAGGGGAACACTTCTGGGTGCTTGTTTTATGGGCCTCGCTTCGCCGGTATTTATTTCATGTTTCACCACTGCTGTTCTTCCTTGGCTTCTGTTATTTAGGGCAAAGACGGCGGTATGTTTTCTTAGCAACTGCTTCGCTTTATTTCTGTCGGGTGCTTTTAGTTCTGCTACCCATTTATTCACCTGCTCTGTTAGCAAATCCCAGACTTTAGCTGTCATTTTGGAGCATTCTGGATATGTCGCACAATTAATTACGGCTCCTGCCGGCTCACGACGACCAATTTCAGCATTTTCGCCAATTGTCTTCTCGCTGCTGGACAGATTTAGTAGTCTTACAGGAACTTTCCCATTGTCGCAGCTTTTTACGAGAGCTTTAGCTGTTATCACGTTATTCCTTACGTCTTCTGGTTCTACCACCCACAACCGATTGTCCAAACAATCTGCCTCCACACGTGCCCAAACTATAGTTTCCGCCAGAGGTGGTAGTTTTCGGCATTCGATCGCAAATAGTTTTCTTACTGCGTCCCTGCTCTCATATCCAACATTTAAGGGGATCTCCACGTTGCGCCATATCATTATCTGCTGCCCCATGTCCAGATTGATACCGTGAGTTATCATGAAGTCTGCACAGATAATAACTTCATCCACTATATCAGCGACAACAAACACGTGATCTGCGCTGATGTTTTCGATAGTCAAACGTACCCTGGCTCTTCCATAGACGATGACTGAATCCCCAGTTGCCGTGCGCAGTTGCACATTCTTTAACGGTTCCACTGCGCCTTTAACTAAATCGGGCCTTATTACGGACTGAGATGCTCCTGTGTCTATGGTGAGGGCTTGCTTCTTTCCATTGATCAATCCGCAGGCAGTAAGGTTATTATTTTTCTGTTGCATGATGGAAATGTGGATTGCGGGGCCATAGGTTGTGGGAGCTAGCTATTGCCCCTCAGTGGTAGCTCGTTTTAGTTTAACGGTGACTCGTGCGATTTGGTGTTGTTTGACCTTTTGTTTTCCCTTGGAGGTGAAGCAGATCTTGACCTTTTCTTAACAGATCTGCAGTTACGCTGAAAATGTCCGACCTTGCCGCAGTTAAAGCATTTTGCACGCGATTTACTTCTTTCTTCCAATAGCTGCTCAAGCATTTCTTTCATCTCGCTTCTTTTGTCTCCGTAGCTTTCCGTATCAGCCTCAAGGCGTCGTACCGTGTAGACTTGTGGCTTTGAGATAACTTTCGCGGTCTCCTGAGCCAGCGCGTACGAAATTGTTTCGGTGAAGGATGCTTTTTGCGCTGCACAAACTGCATATTTAATATCTGGATCTCTTATGCCATTCACAAATGCCTCTATTTTGAACTGATCCAGGAATGGATGATGTTCACCTGGATAAGTAAGCTGCACCAAGCGTTCAATCTCCATGACAAAATCTTGCAGCGTCTCATTTGCCTTCTGCACCCTGCCTCGTAACTCCATTCTGTACAGTTCTCTCTTATGCTCGCCGCCGTTTTGCGTTGTAAGGCCACCATTATGTCCTCATAATTATTCCTGCAGGCTCCTGGTAGGCTTTCGAAGATTTAGGCAGCTGCCCCTTTTAAGGCCAGAATTAGCTCTATAGCTTTTTCTTCATTGTTCCAACTATTTTTGCTGGCCACTGTTTTAAACTGGAACTTGAATACATTAAACGGTGCGCTACCGTCATAGCTCGGGGTGTTTATCCTGCTGGAGTGCTCAGAGACGATACTCACTGGTCCTTCTCGAATATGGAGGTCGTCCATTTTCGTTTTTAGTTCATGCAGTTCTCCGTCCACTTTTCTCTCCAGGCCTGACAATTTTTGGTCAAATTCGCTGACTTTCTGTTCCACAGCTTCCACTCGTTTGCCAAATATTTCTGAAATTTCTTGTTTACCTCACAAACGAGTTTTTCTCCATCGGCTCTAGAGCTTTCTTGAATTGCATCGATTTTCGCACTGTTGGCTATAGAGCTTTCTTGAATGGCATCGATTTTCGCACTGTTGGCTCTAGAACTTTCTTGAATTGCATCATTTTTCGCACTGCTGATTCTAGAGGTTTCTTGGATGACACCTAGAAGTTTGTCATTTGTGGCATCAATTTTCGCACTGTTGATTCTAGAGCTTTCTTGAATGGCATCGATTTTCGCACTGCTGATTCTAGAGGTTTCTTGGATTACATCTAGAAGTTTGTCATTTGTGGCATCAATTTTCACACTGTTGATTCTGGAGCTTTCTTGAATGGCACCCAGAAGTTTGTCGTTCGTGGCTTCCATTTTCGCCATCATAGCCGCAAGTATTGACTCCAAGCTTGTTTCGGTGTTTGCTGATGGGTTACATACCTCAACTTCTTTGTCTTCGAATTCGTATGCGCCAATATCGATGTTTCGCTGTTGGAATTCATCAATCAACCTCCGTTGCAATTCCGCTTTACTTCCCGTTGTTGGCAGATTCAACTTATTCAGCTCCTTCTTTAGCTGCTCAACTTTCAGCTCTTCCAACTTCATTGTAGTTGATTTATTTTAATTTTTTTTTTGCAATTTCACTTCTGACACCATTTGTTACGTTTATACCTTTTATAAACGTTTTGTTGTGATTTCTTTATTGCAAAATAATTAACACTAGTTTTTAGAGTTTTTAAATTTATAACAATTTTATTTACTTTAACTACACAAAGTTGACACAGAACAATTTGTTTAAAATGCACGTCTTCACACTACGAAGTTTAATTTACACTGATTGATTATCCACTCAGACGCTTCCCCTCTTTATACTTGTCCAATAAGAATCTAGAAGATGTAAGAATCTTCTACTCTCTTTGTGTGTATTTTGTTGTTGTAGGTTGTTTATACGTTTTAAAGGTGCCTGTTTGCCTGTGTGTATAGTTGTTTTTTGGTTTTTATGCTGATAAGGTTTCTGCTTGGGATTTATTTCAATACATTTGTTGTTGCTTTTGTAAAAAAGGGTTTCTTAGAAAACTACGCAGATGATAAACAACTGTATATTTGTTGTTGTAAAATTAGTTTTTGTCTTGCGCGTTTAAATGATAAGCAGCATGCCAGGCAGTTAGTAAACAGCCTATCAAATTGTAGTTGTGTGTGTGTGTGTATAAACTTCTACGCAGTTTGTAACCAGTAGTTTTCTTTATTGCTTAATTGTTTCATTTTAAATCTTAAGCAAGACATATTCGTAACAATATATAAAAACAATATTAAAGTAAATATCAATTGCAATTCATAAAAATTGATTACAACATTAAACTTTCTTAAACTTTTTATTCTAATAACCTTTCATCCTAACATCTTTAATTCATTTTAACGTCTTTAATCATCTTAACATTTTTAATTCATCTTAACATATTGAAATCATGCTAACATCTAAAATCCATCTTAACACCTTAAATTAATTTTAACATCTTTAGTTCATCTCTCTCATCACACAGCAACAATAATAATAATGATATCTTTTTGTTTTTTTTTTCAATTGTTTTGCTTTAGATTAACTCAAAGGAATGTTCATATACTCTCACTAAGTTTTGTATTTTAGTTCTCAATTTAATATCCAATGCTCTCACAATAATATTCTTTGTTTTTATTTAACTTTTTTGGTGGTGGTTTTTCTATTTTGCAGCCGTTTTTATTTCTTCTTTCTTTTTAATACAGATTTCGGCGATATCTTTTGGTTGCTTAGTTTTTGATTATTAGAAGAAAGAGTTAATTTTCTTTGTACACTGGATTTTTATTAATGTTGTTTTTTAGTATTAATGTAATTTTTAGAACAGTCAATTCCTTCCTCCAAACCTATCCCGGTCAAGCCCCTAAGAATTTGTGGGTTAAGGAGGATTACTAAAATATTTCTTAATGGAAGTATTGATGTTAAGTTTATTTTTATTACTAAAAGCCAAAATTACATATTATAATACAAATATAAAAAAAATATACTGGACAAACAAGGAGTGTACAAATTAACTTGTACATGCCATTATGGCTACATCGGACAAACAGGACGAAAAATTAAGACCAGATTTAGGGAACACATTAGAGACTATAACAAAAAACTACGAGAACCAAAATCAACTCCGGAATCAAACTTTGCGAACCATATATTTGACAACAAATGTACACCAGGACATATAAAGACAACGGTTAAACTGCTTCATACCCAGCACAAAGGAAGGAGACTAAATGTATTAGAAAACATGGAAATATACAAACAGAATACATTTGACGGACGAATAATAAATGAACAAATAAACACTGCTTCGGACACAATATTTGAACCGTTGGAACATTTTTACAGGAAAACAAACACTACACCAACACAAAAACGTTACGCAGGTGCACAGGACCGAGGCAATAGAGAACATCATAAACGTACAATTACAGATTATTATGTCACATAAAAAAAAAAATAAAAAAAAAAAAAACCCAATACGTTCACACATAAACAAAAACGGACAGCAAGCATGGCTGTAAAAGGATTTAGTTAGAATAAAGGAAGGGAAAGAGGAGAAAAGACGAATGAAAAAGGGATCGACAAATTAGGTAAAAAGGGACAAACGAAAAAGTAGAGATGCATGCAAAAAAGACAGAAAGGAACGAACTCAACAACACGAAGGAAGACACGAACTATATAAACACAACTGACAATAGAATGCAACTAGTACGAAAAGAACACTGAAGATGGCAAACGGCCGAAACCGGTTTGTTCACAAACCAAATTTGACGAGGGTCGACGGAAAACCGTACCCAAATAAAAAAACATTAATTTATTGAAAACACAAAAAAAGAACTCTTCTTGTACAACCTTTGTTCACTCTGGTCTCTCAGCTACTACTCTTCTTCATGTCTTTTTCGTCTTTTGTATTCGTCCGTTATTTTTGGTTGTTTTGTTGTGACGTCAATGGTCAGTTATTTCAAGTTAGTTAATTCTAGTCCGACCTTAACTGGTACCCTACATACATATATATATATAAATGGATGTTTGTTGGTCGGTTGGTAAGTGATAAACTTCTACATCGCTCAACCGAAAAGGTTTTTAGACTATCAATTTTTCTGTAGCTCGCCACTGGATGGCGCTGTAGAACAATTATGGCACGCCTAAGTTCGTTGATTCTGATTCTGTCCACACATTGGAACAGCAGCGATACAGCAGCATAGCTTTTTCGTTGATCTGACAATAAAACTGATTTCGACGGCAGTAGAAAATTGGTGGTTGTTGGTGAGTCAATTTGAAATGGGGAAGGATTTCCGTTCGAATCGTATTCAGTGCTGGACGTTATAGTGCATATTCTTCGTTTGTTTATAGCGTGGCAGTAATGATGCTGTCAATAGAGATATGTTGCGAGAAATGCAATACGTCGCTAATATGCTGCAAGTTTATGTTGAGACTCTATGTTGAAAAGACTCTAAACTAACGACCAAAAACTTACGTACAATACAGTCACTGAGCATGTGTGGTCTTCCTTGATGCCCCAAGAGGAATTGGGAAAACATTTTTGCTCAATTTGTTTTTCGCCGAAATTCCCATGAAACATGAGATTGCTCTGGCTGTGGCATCGTCGGGAATTGCGGCAATACTGCTGGATGGTGGACGTACGGAGCATTCGGCATTCAAGCTGAATTTGAAAATAGCCAACGTTCCTCTCTGCAACATCGGCCACTGTGTTGAAAACGTGCCAACTCATCACTTGGGATAAATGTACGATGGCTCACAAGAAAGCGCTTGAGGCACTTGATCGTGCTCTTCACGATTTCCGAGGCTCTGGGTGGAGCTCTGATACTGCTCGCTGGTGATTTCCGATAAATCTTGCATGCCATTCCAAGATCAACACCAGCAGATGAGCTGAACGCATGCTTGAAAAAAATCGGCTCTCTGTAGACCAATATGCGTGTGCATTTACATGGCGATATTTCTGCACAACGGCAAAATTCCGGTTGATCCTGCAACACACGAGATATCGTTCCCACCGAACTTCTGTCAATTGGAGATCTTGAAAAGGTTTTCTCGGATATTGTCAAAAATTTCAAGAATCACGACTGGCTTTGCGGACAATAATGACGTTAATCGCATCAATCATAAGATTTAATTTAAAAAATTTCCGAAACGGTCACGCAATACAACTATTGACAAAGTCACAGAAGAGGACCAAGCTGTCAATTATCCAGTCAATTCTTTGGAGCCTCCTGCAGTCTCACGGTATGTGTTGACGTTGAAAGTTGGCTCGCCAATGTTGTTTTTTCGGAATCTCAGCACACCCAAGTTGCGCAACGGAACCAAACTTTCCGTAAATGATGGCAAATGTGATTGAAGCGACGATACTCAGTGGCAAATGTAAAGTAGGGGATGTACTCATTTCAATAATCCCCTTCACATTCAAGCGACTTCAGTTTTCCGTGCTTCTCATTTTCCAAATGACAGTCAACAAATCGCAGGGACAGTCACTGCGAGTTGCCAGTTTGCATTTAGAAAATCTACGTTTTTCTCATGGTTAACTCTACGTCGTTTGCTCCCGAGGTGGAACGCCAAAAACTCTATACATCTTTACGAGAAGACCACTCTTTTCGAATTATAAAGGTCTGTTTCTGCTAAAAATTCGAACCCGAGGCTCCTGTGGAATCTTATACTTTATCTGCAGGCAAGCTGTTTGCAGAAGATGCCGCAGAAAACAGACCAGGCTGTAGAACAAGTGTACGGCACAGAATTTCTGGTGGAATGGCTTCGAAGGTCGCCAAAGCAATGAAAACACCAGATTTTTTGCTATCGTTTCCATGAAATTAGTTCCAGTTCTTCATTTCTAAGAATCACTCACAAAATTAGCACTATTGTCGGAAAAGCTAGTACCACGTCGCGAAATAAACCTGGTAAACTTAAGAATTAAAATTTTATTAGATCTACCAATCAAGCGTTTTAGATAAATACAATGTTTGTGTAATGCCGTTCCGTAAATACGAACATACTTTGCCTGTCAACTATTACTCTAGTGATTGTTTCATTGGTTCAAAAGTGAACTTTTTTAAATAACGGTTCTCATCGTCAAAAAATATTACTGTAATGAATTTTCTGTGCTGCGAAGCCAAGTGTTGTTTGATGCAGGTCTAGTGAAGTAAAAGTTTTAAAAACTCCGTAAGAATTTATTTTTCAAACAGCAACTTAGTCCATACCACCAAAATGAATTATTCGCCAACTTTAGTGAGAAAACGCCGCGAGTGCGAAATTGTGACTGCAAACAATTTCTTGAATATTGTTTATTCTTTTCGCAATAAATGCGCCGTTTTTAACCTGCAAAGGACCAAGGTAAAACCAATCCAGCAAAATATCGGGCACAGTGAACTAAACTGTACACGTCAAGATATGCTAACAGGTTTGATCGGAGCAATCTTTGCTTTACAGGTAAAACACAATTCGGCTTATTGGATTTTATTGCGTATGATTATAGAGGCGGGGCGTATTATTATTATTCTTTTGTAATTTTTGGCAATACATTTAAGAAAACGAAAAGCTCAGCTCAATGAATCCATCTGATAAATAAATAATAATTTATACATTGGTAACTTAATGGCATGAACGAACAAAACATTCTCATTCAGCCTTCGTATAAAGGTTAAGTGAACCGAGCCCTATCACATTATCCTGTCGAATGCTTTTTATTTTCGGTATTGCAGGACTAAATAACTTCGCAAAGATTGACTCCATAAAAAACAATGATTTGGCATCAATTGAATAAGACAGTCGTTAAAAGTACGATTTCTTTGGCTTACGGGATGAAGTAGTGGTAAATAAGAGGACTTAGCGAAAAAATCATTTGGTCTCCTATGATCCATGGTCACATATTCTCTTATCACGTCATCATATAATTGTTTCGTAGGAATTGCAACATTATGCCTGAAACAAACAAGTGGCAAAGCTATTCTACTTTAAATAGTATTGTCAAAATATGTCGACTATCAGAGCCCGTACAAGTTCAAATAATTTAATTTTCACGATAGATTAAATTATCCTGGGACATAGTATTCTAGAATTTTCTTACTAAATTCCCATTAAGGTTATCTCCATCAGATATTTCTAACCATATAGAAGTATACTTGCAATGGATAAGGCTTTGAAAGACCTGTGATCAACCACCAAACGCAGTTCTTTAAGACAGAACCGAAAATGTTCGAAATATCTTTGGATACATATCAGCACCTATAAGAATATAATTAGGCCTATAATCAAAACTGACCCCCTAACGCCAGATTCGGTGATTCTACATTCTTAGTGTTATTGTGAAATTGTGGAATGCATATAAAGTCTATAATCAGATTCCAAGTTTTAAACGAGAGTTTATAATCTTATAATCACATTCCAGTGTTATTGCAAAATCTTTCGGCTTTATAAATCTGTAAAGCCGACCTTAACTTAGTATTTTTGCCGTGGTGTACTCATTTATGTTCGGATTATCATTCATATCTTCTTTGTCCTTGATAAAAATAACAATAGAACAGTAGTAATTTTGGTTCTGATAACATGTTTTGTTAAAAAATAAAAAATCTGCCGTTTTTTTGTGCTTCTAAAGGGTGTCGCGGCGGAATAGATCTTATATTGATAAATGTTTCTTTTAATGTCGGCAATTATGTATTGAATAAAATACCAGGTAAGTGTCCGCCTCTATTAGCTTCAAAAATGCGAGCCCTTCATTAGGATATCTTAAGTGGTTCATGAGCTACCGATTTTTTTCCCAAAAAAAACCGTTTTCAAACAACTGTGAAACGTCAGAATTATTCAGAATTATTTTTGTTCATGCTTTCTGAATATTCCTTGTATTCTTAAGTCCAAAATAGCTAACTTTTCCTGTTATTATTAATAACCATCCGCAACAATTGTAACCAGATTTTCCATTCCATCCAGACTTGTCATATGACGTGATCACTTAAGTCCAAATGGGAATTTATTCAAGTGGTTCGTATTTTAAATAAGTATTAATTTTATATAACTGTATTCCAATATTATTTAGAAGTAATCTTTCGCTTCTTACGTTTTTTACCGATTTTTCACTTCACTTTTGTATTGAAAGCATACTGCTTAAAACGCCATTTTATAGACTCGTTTTCCTTAGAAAAGCTCAAAAACAGCATTCTGATTATAAAACCAGATATTCTTCCATTTGTATTGCTGAAACAATTGCATTAAAAAAGTTATGCAAAAAATTTAACCTAAGGAACACTTCCGCATACAATACGGTTTACTTTAAATCAGTGATGGGCGAACTACGCGGGCCGGATGTGGCGGAGAGGTTTCAATCCGGCCCGCCGAGCGTTTTTCAAAAAAAAAATTAATCACCTATTAAAAAATTATGCCCAAAAAATAAATTTACATTATGTTTTAAAAAAAATATAAATTGACAATTTTAGCAAACAAATGCGATGTTTTCATATTATATTGTGTCCAAACTGCGTAGTTTTCTAGGAAATATTGTACAGAACAACAACTTTCTGATGCAATATTCCAAGAAGAAACATAAACATCATAAAACACTAACAACTAATATAGAAAACTGAACGCATAACATAACAACAACAACTATTATATGTGAGATCTAGAAGATTCTTGAATATTCGAGATAACATGCGCAACAAATATAAACGGGCCAGCGATGGATTAATCAGTAATCAGTAAAAGTGTAAATCTCGTGACGTAAAGAATAAATTGTGAAGTAAAATTTATAAAATTATAAAGTTGCCAACGTACAGTTTTATTTGTGTAATTAAAATATTAAAGTGTATTGTAAATATAAGTATTGTAAATATAAATAGTAAAATAGTCTAAGTTTTTTACCCCCATAAATGTCAATCAAAAATAGAAAGAGAGAAATTGATTCGGAATGTTGAGTATTTCAAGAATAGTTGACATGGAAGTACTTCTTTATGGAATATAACCAAAAACCTATTTGTCGTATCTGTCAAGAACCGGTAGCTGTACTAAAAGATTATAATCTCGTTAGGCACTTTAATTCAAAACATCTTGGGTCGAAGTACTATAAAATGACAGATGAAAACAAGAAAGTTCATTTAGAGGAATTGAAAAGAAAAATATATAGTTAGCAAATGTTTTTTAAAAATCAAAGAAGTGTCCAGCGATCCTCAACGTTAGCTGGTCACATTGTTGCCAATAAAATAGCAAAAAGTAACAAACCGTTTTCTGAAGGAGAATTTAGTAAGGATGTATTAATTAGCATTGGAAAAGTATTATGCCCAGAAAAGGTAAAAGATTTTGAATCTATAGGGTTGTCACGTAGAACGGTCACAGAAAGAATTGAAGCGATTTCTTCTAATTTAACCAATCAACTCGATGGACGTCTTAAAAAATTTAAGTATTTTTCAGTCACTATGGACGAGAGTGTTGACAAGAGTGATACAGCCCAACTTCTAATTTTTATCAGAGGAGTCGATGAAAACTTTGCAATAAACGAAGAACTTGCTTGTTTGAGATCTCTGAAAGGAAAGACGACAGGAAAAATAATTTATGATGAATTTAGAGAGCGGATGGAATCTCTTAATGCCCCAATTTCCAAATTAATTAATTTAACAACTGATGGAGCACCTAACATGGTGAGAAAACATGCGGGGTTTGCAGGAGTTTATAAAAGTCAGAATCCTGAAAGCGAAACAATTTTTTTACATTTACACCAAGATGTTTTTTGCAAGGCTGCCTTGGATTAATATCGTACTTAATATTATTTTAAAATTAATTAATACCATTCAAGCCCGTGGTTCGTTACATCGACAATTTCAAGAATTTTTATCGGAAGTTGATCCAGAATTTTCAGATGTACTTTATTACACAAAGTTTGGAGTCTTCTCGAAGAATGTAACGACACGTTTTCCTGGTAGCTGAGGTATGCTCAGCGGCGTCCAGGGTCGCGTTGTGTCGATTCCAATGTTGCTCTTTATTCAGGAAAGGGGTTGCCCTATTCCTAGTTCGCAACTTGACTGCAGCTCTTGTGAACTGGTATGTATGCAGGCAGCTTCAGTAAACATCTTCTACTTCATGCGGTCCGTATTCGGCGAACGTCACTGTCTAAGTCGACTGCGGGCACAAACTCGGCTGGGTATTACCACGGTTCTGTTTGTGGTCGCTCCGTCGAAATAGGTCGGTACGCCGCCAGCGCCAAGGCACTGTAGGCTGGGCTGGGTATTACCACGGCGCAACCGTGCACTGCCTGGTCACTGTCGGTGGCGACTGCGGACACAAACTCGGCTGGGTATTACCACGGCTCTGTTTGTGGTCGATACGTCGCAGTTCTGTCCTGTTTCAGGGTATAGCTTCGGCTGGGTATTACCACGACCTTATCTATACCCTGACTATCAGTCCCAAAAAATAAATAAAAAAGTAGAAGATATTTACCTTTGCTCCTGTTGCCGGTCGCACACCAATTCACAAACACACATTACTTCGGTAGTAAGTACACCACAGCCGATGGCTGTTTTCACCACCGAGCTGCAGCCGGTTTTACAATATGAATATTACTAATTAAAATACTCGTATGCCTTCGTGGCTAATTACAATAATACTAGAACTAAATCTTACGTCAACATAAATACTTATAACTACATGCGTATATAAGTAAATACATGAATTCATATTTTGAGTAAATGATTCTATAACTAAATAAATACATTGGAGAAAATATAGAGATTAAGACATTAATTCATTATTCTAGTAAATACGTTTAAAATAAGAGATAGGGATTGACCCGTGACTGTTGTCAGACAGTTCTCTGTGCGACCAAAAACGAGGTTGGACTTTTGGTCGTTCCAAGAAATTAAAGTTTTTCTAAAAACCAAAACTGAAATTTGGGATGAATGGGAAATATTGGAAGATAAGAGTTTGCATCGAGTTTGCTTTTTTCACGGATTTACTCGAGCACTATAATAAACTGAACAAGAAGTTACAGGGAAGAAATCAATTTATAGATGAAACTTGGGGCAGTTTGAGGTCTTTTAAAACTCAATTCTTTATATTTTCTAAATGTTTGGGAAAAAATGGTTTGACTCATTTTCCGAGACTTAATTCTTTGAGGCCTGTGAGTGAAGAGAAGTTAAAAGTCTTTTCATAATCTTTATTAAAACTGTATTCAGAATTTGAGGCCAGATTTGCTGACTTTAAAAAAATCCAACCATGTTTAGATATTTTTTCAATGCCTTTTAATGTTAATCCTGAGAATGTTCCATCTGATGTACAATTGGAAATTGTAGAATTGCAATGTAATAATAATTTAAAACCGCTATTTTTAAATACAGATAAGCTTAATTTCTACAAATCCTTACCAAAAGATGAATTTCCAAAGCTAATTAAACATGCGCAGAAAATTATTTCAATGTTTGCTTCCTCATATTTATGTGAACAGGACTTTTCAGTAATGAAATGCAGAAAAAATTCAATAAGAAACCGATTATCAGACGAGAGTCTATTTAATTTATTAAAAGTCGCATCCTCCCAGCTGGAACCAAATTTTGAGGAAATTATGTCAAGTCAGAAACAGATCCATGTTTCCCATACATCTGGAAAATCTTAAAATCATAATAAACCGGATCTTATAAAATTTTTATATTCTTTTAAAATATTACGTAATATAACTAATAAACTTTTAATTGAATAGCAACCCCATAATTTTTTAATGAATGACCCTCTATTTTTTTTTTAATTTAATGGCCCGCCGCAAGATTTTTTTTAATTTATTGGCCTGCCACCCAAAAAGTTCGCCCATAACTGCTTTAAATAGTAAAGGAGATAACAGTAGTTATAGTTCTAGGTTAGCCTAAATTTCAAATATGTGATAAAAGTACATAAATAATATTCAATATTCGACATATTATAGACTACCTATAGTATACTAAAAATTATAACATTAATAAAGAAAAAAATAATTTTATTGTGTATCATTAATTGGACTTAATTAAACTTAAGATTTGATTACTTACTTTTAGTAAAGTTTAGTTGTTGCCACCTAAAGATATAATTACTAAATTTAATGTGTTTAGTCTCATATTTCTAGTAGATAATTTAAAAATAAAATTAAGAAAATGTTTTTTGTTCTGTTTGTTTCAGTTGCAGTATAATGAATTTATGCATTGCTTGTCAGATTTGCAAGATATGAAACGAACAAGGTCACTTAAGATTTTAAGACCTACTAGCGAAATTAAAGGGAACGCAAAGGTTTGGTGGAAGTATGCAGCAAAATGCCATGGATTTAGGATTATTAGTAGCATGGATAAATGGAAAATTGCTAAGGATAATATTCGTTATATCAACACATATAAGCGTTTACTAATTAATCCATGCGAAAATTTATCAAAGGAGGATAAACAATTTAAAACAGAAATTGAACAAGTTCGAAGTCTAAATGAACTTGTATTTCTCAGGGACATAAGCTGTAGAAATGTGTCTGCAAGTGGGATAAATGTCAAAAGTAGAAATTTAAATCAAGGCAAAGGTATTTTATACCACTGGTTTCCAAATTGGCTTGGATGGTATGGAAGCGCGACAACAAATGATGAATTATATGAAAAAATAGAGGATGACATTTTTAATGCTATTAAAGAAACAATTGAAAATGATACAAGTCGTAATGCAATGTTTGCAAATTTTACTTTTTCTCTTTCTAATGGAAGGATATCATTAACAACCAAAGAATATCCTAAATATATTGTACTTGAAATGGAGTTTCGCAATCTTTTATCATTTATAGATGTTAAATCAAAACTAAGTTCTTTTTGTATTGGAATATCCTTGGGTTTAGTTTCTTTAAAAGACAAGCTGTCTGAATTAACGGAATTTTCTTATTTAATAAAACCCCAAAATCAATATAAACAGAATTGCTTACATGATAATTTAACGGAACTTGTCACTAAAATAGATATCACTGATGACAATGAACCTTGGTTTCAGCTGCGATATGAAAAAAATCCCTCTGAGCATCAGTCTGACTATAAATTAACTATCAAATCGAAAGGTATTGATATTGTTTATAATGAAACAACCTTTAAATGGATTGTAAGCTTTTTTATAAAACCTCTTAACGATCTTAAAAAACGCATGTTCGTGTCTCCTAATAAAATACACTTCAATAACCGATTAAAATTCTTAAAAAACTGGAAAAATGTATTAATGGATCAAAAGGTAATTAGGCTTATAAAGCAGTTGACTAATAGTTTAAACTTAAACTTTACATTTATCATATAGGATTATAGAATGAAATGGTGTTTTGAAGTTAACATTTCAGCGCCAAGAATTATTTTTGTGGAAAATTTTAAAGATAAATACACATCCGTTTTTGTATTAGATCTTGGTCGATTTCAGCTTTTAAAAAATGAACATGATAGTAAAAGTTTTGAAACATTAAACGACAATATAATGGATAATGATAGTGAAGACGAACTTTTTATGACTCCATGTTCAACACCACCAGGATCGAAAATGAGTTTTTCTGATTCTCCAACAATTACAACAGCTGCTACGTCTACGAACCTCGAAACATCAACTTATACCAAAATTGTTATCAACAAAGACACGGGATTAGAAAATAACTTACCTGATGAAGTATTTGATAAATATGTAATCAATCTTACTGACATGCAAGTGCTTGTATGTAAAAACAGAGAATGTACTTTTGCGTGCTCCAAAACTTCTTCCAATTTTCATTTGCTAGATAAATTTAATATATCTATTCAATTAGAAAGACGTTCTGCTAAAACAAGTTGTCCTGAATATCCTCCGATTGCACTGTTCGGAAATCTCAACAAAATAGTGGCACATATCAATGAGGATAACATTACTGAAAGTTTAAGAATTTTAGATCAAATAACTTTTGACGTATTTAAAGAAGTAATTTATTCGGATATACATCCAAGCAGCGTTTCTTGCGAAAAAAAACTCTTAGACGAAAGTCAAAATACAATAGAATATTCCAATTCAATTATATTTCAATTTGTAGTAGATCAGATGATCATAGAAGTAAAGTCTAAAGAAAAAAGTCTTGCCGAACTACAAATTATAGGTGCAAATGCAGGAATATGTAAACAAGAAGGGAAAATAAGTATTGACATGTCTGTGCATGGCTTTTTATTAGTAGATGCTATACAACCTTTTGGCCGCGACTTCGAATTACTGGTCGCAAGTCACCGTAACATAAAGTAAGTATCCTTAGAAAATTGTTATTTCGAAGGATCAAATGTTTTTAATTAACAATACTGTTTTTTATGCCTCTTTAGAATGGATAGTGTATCTGGAAGTCTTCAGCAAAGTGGGCCTAGTTCTTCTATTTTCCCTATATCGCCAGATACCAATACATATCAAAGACAAAAAAGTCTGCACTTAAATAATTTTTCGAGTGATATAGGTAAAGTAATTGAAAATTTATATTTGCATTAATTCTATATTTTCATTTGCACCCGGCGATTGAAATTCCTAAAATTTATTGCTTAAATTTATTGTAGTTTAAACAGCTTCAGAAACTGTCTGTAGTAGCTTGTTTCAGGTAATTTAAAAATTGATTTGAATACGAGGTTTTAGTTGGCCGACTAAGAGGCATTGCTGGAGCTATATTTCCTAATATGTATTTTAATTTTCGTTGAATTGTCTCACGTTTTTTTTCAATGGATCAAATTCAAAATCTTGACCGTAATTATGAATGTTTTACATAGAACGAATTTTTGTATATCAAATTAAATCTTAAGAGCTCTTAAAACCACCATCTTTGACTTAAAGTTTTTTGTGATATAAAGCTGCTTGACGTAAACTATGTTCTGGTTAAGATTGCGCAACTTTTTCAACAATCATTGTAAGACACATTTACTTTTATGAAAAAGAAAAGGTAAGGAACTTACTTAGCTCATTGTTCGTTCTGGGCTGGTATAACTTTTTGATTAACGCAGTGAAACATATGATATCATAAATAAAGAGCATCAGATGAAAAATCTATCCACCTCTATTTAATAACCGATGCTAGGAGTAAATTTCTAATCTTTAATTCGATTATTTTTTCAATCCAATTTTGAATTGGATAAAAAAATCATCATTCTTTAAGAAATTTTTTAACTAATATTATCAGGCTTACGTATTCTTGATATTTTGCTGTATCCGTCACTTTGTTTCGGTGGTGGTTTTTTCCGCTTTTTTGAGTGCATTAACTTTGCAAAATTAATTATTTAATAACCATATGTAGTTAAGTTTGTGTGTATATCTCTTCCTTGTTTTGAGAGCATTTAGTGTACTGCTGTTGCAAACTTGATATACGATTTTTATTTTTTTTTTATATTTTAACTTTTAAGTTACATATTTTAAAGAATTGAATGTTAATGTGCAACATTATACATTTTTCTGAAAAATAATATGCTATCTTACTTAGCCATTATTTAATTATGAAATTAATAATTATCACATTACCACTTTTTGGAACATAAATAAAAGCATAACTTAAAGGGTAGTATAAGTTAGAGCTGCAGTTGTTTCTTATCATTTACATTATATTTTATTGATTGTTTTATTCGACCTTTTTGGTATATAAAATGATTTGTTTTTATTTGGGCCCAAGATCAATCCTTTCTGTTCTTTTTGCTTCATTAAATGTTATTATATTACCTCGATTTTTATTTACTTATTTATTAACAGTAAATAAATTTACAAATTAATAATTATAATTCTACGAACTGGCTACAGTGGCCTTCGTCCTTACATATGTACTTATGTATATTTTAGTGTTTTTTACAAATGGAAAATTAATGTATTCGTATGCATTTGTTTACAGATTTTGAAGAAATTCAGAAATTATATGTTTTTTAATATGCTTAAAGTCTAATGTTTGAATTGCTTCTAACAAGCTCTTTGAGAGCGTTGTATTATTAATTGGTAATTGCATTTCGGGCACAAAGGTTTACTTTATTTTTTCAAAATATGTTGGTGCGTAAGTTTACTATGGCCAAATCTTAAACGTGTTAATATTTTTAGTTGATATTTTGGCATTCCTGTTGCATATTTTATGTTTTGGTATTTTGATTTTATTGTTTTGTAATATCCGTTTAGGGAAAGTAGTACTGATTGTTGGTTTTGATCTTTTATCTGTTTGTGTATGTGCTTTTTAATATCTTTTTTGGTATAGTTATTAAGCAATATTGTTGGAGATAAAACTGCTTCTTTAGCACTTTTGTCAGCTAATTCATTACCTGTAATTCCTATATGGCCTGGTGGGTAGAGAAGTTTGGTGTTTCTAATATTACCTCGATATTTCGAACACCTTTAGTGTTCATCATCAGGAAACTAAAAAAGTGAAAAACAAAAATATACACAAAACAAGTATTAAAAAAAAACTTATTTATTGCTATTTTAACTTGAGTAAGGTTGCCCGTTTTGAAACAATAATTTTCACTGTCTGTTTTGAAATTCATTTTTATGCCCTTGGGAGTATCAATTTTGTGTAAAATTTCTATTGCGTATCTCTTTTTATAATTACCCACATATTGTAATATTGTTTACCATCGGAATTAGGACACTGCCTATGGGCTCCTGATGCTGTTTTTTGCAGGTTACTGTTGCAGGTTATTTTATACATTATTTGGTTTTTCCAAGTTATCCATATTTTATTTCATGTTTGAGGAGAGAGTATTTAATGCTTCGTCAGTTTTTAACGCAATATTAAAATTTTTCTCTGCCATATATTTGATCCACCACTGTTCAGTTCTCGTTGTGGTAATATTGGTGGTGAAAAATACTACTGATTTTGTGCAAATTTTTTTTGTGAATAATTCTAAAAGTACTTTTAATCAGACGGGCAAATTGTGCCGATTAAGTGAATATACAATCTATTGAAATCGGTGCGGTATTGACTGAATTATCAGTGTTTTAAATTTTTTCTTTTATTGCCGTATTGATATACACACCGTTGTGCGGCTTTTTTTGACAGTGATTTTTTGTTGCGATTAATGACACTCACTTTTGCCGTAGTGACTAGATTTTGGCATTAAAAGAAAGCAGATGATCTAGCGTTCACATCAATATATATACCGTCGCGATCGGTCCGCGCATCGCTTAGAAAACAGCAGATTATAAAGATAATTTGTAATATATAATCCCTGACTTCAGCGCCGTGCTTTTTGTTGACGGCGGTGTGTTGTGGGCGATAAAGTATAAAGCTGGTGTTTACTGGTGAAAGTGGACCAAATGTGTCGAGACGAGTGCGGCTGATATAAATTTTGTGAAGACATTGTGTTAATATAAAATTTTGGTATTTCCGGCTAAAGGCCAAAGCTGATGTGAAATTTAAAATAAAAGCAGCAAAAAAAAATTTTATTATTTAAAAAAGAATACAACAAAAAAAAATTTTGTACTAGAAAACTTGTTAAACAAAAATATTCAAATAAACAAGGAAAGCTGAGAGATACTCTTATGAGTACCTCAAAAGCAAAAAACTGTCAAGTAAGCACTAACGGCAGAAATGCTTATTTAACCCTTAGCGCTGAAAACGTAAACGAAAACAACACAACGAAAAAAATTGATGACAGTCTGTATCTAAAAGCAAAGCAACACTTTCGAGTTCGTACAAGTTCACTACCGCAAACTAGTGAATTATTATCGGTTCCAGTGCCACTCAAATCGGCAACTTCATCCGCGTCGGGTTCCTACTCTTCAGTTAACGAAGCTGCTGCAACTGCTATCGACATCGAAAAACCTAAGATCCAAGTGGGAATGGACAGATACCTAACGGTTACCAAACGTGGGCGAAGTCCCAAATCGTCCCAAGTCGCATCAGTTCGAAAGTTATCGATAAATAGTGATGCCGCCTCAGTAATTTCTCAAAATCGATTTTCTTTGTTACAAGAAAACAACGAGAAATCTGTCTGCACGACCAAATCCTCTAAATCTTCACCGACCTATTTGAGGGAAAAAAATTCAAACGCCCTTGTTAAGAAATTAATTTCGACTATTGGTAATAAAGCGTTCTATGTCATGCCAATAAAACATAGCAAAATTGATGAAACCAAAATACAAGTTCACGAAGAGGCGAATTTCCGTAAAGTGGTTCATGAACTTGAAAAGAGTAAATTAAGCTTTTACACATATCAGCTTAAAAGTGCAAAAGGTTTGCAAGTTGTAGTAAAGGGTGTAGATCCAAGTGTTGAACCAGACGAAATCAAAGGTGCCCTCATTGATCAAGGTTTCAAAGTTAAAAATGTCGTAAACATAATTAATAGAGAGAAAATACCACAACATCTGTTCCGAGTAGAATTGGAGCCCAACGACGTAAAACTGAAGAAAAATGAAACGCACCCAATTTACAATTTGCAATATCTTCTGCATAGAAAAATCACAGTAGAAGACCACGCAAAAGTTCAGGGCCCGTACAGTGTCACAACTGTCAAGAGTTTGGGCACACAAAAACATACTGCAAACTGCCATCTGTTTGCGTTATATGCGGAGAATTGCATGCTACTGCTAGTTGCAATAAACCTAAAGGGGAAACAAACCTTAAAAAATGCAGTAATTATGGCGGTAATCACACTGCAAACTACAGAGGTTGCCCCGTTTATTCTTTCGTAAGACAGGGTGCAACCCCGGCACCTAAAGTTACATCAGCCCAAAACAGCACATTTTATCTATTTCGTATCGCCAAATGGTCTGACCAATTAATACTTATGTAACGTATGCCGACGCCGTAAAAATCAACATTGTTCCACCAAAAAATGTTCCATCACCAAATACCAATGCAGACGCTAACTCAAACTTCAATTTTACTCGTCTTGAAGCTACTATTGACAATCTTGTGCAAACAATAAACAATTTCACAACTAGTATGACTAGCATGATGCAACAAATGCTGCAAATGCAGAATACTTTGCTTCAAGCAATTGTAAACAGAAAATGAATTCGTTGAAAATATGTTTCTGGAATGCAAATCGCATTCGCCAACATAAAAACGAACTCGAACACTTCCTCACGGAAAATAACATTGACATCATGCTGGTCTCTGAAACGCATTTGACTACAAGAGGTATTTTTAAAATTAATGGATTCACATTTTATGATACAAAGGATCCGAGAGGAAGAGCATGCGGCGGCTCAGCAATTTTAATAAAGTCAAGACTGAAACACCATTTTTTGGACAGCAAGCATGAAGACTATTTGCAAACCACAACTATTTGTGTTAAAAATCTTTTTAATGATATAGTAATATCATCAGTCTACTCTCCTCCCCGGTTTTCAATAACCGAGGAGCAGTTTGAACAATTTTTTAAAGGTCTTTGACCATGTTTTCTGGCAGCTGGCGATTATAATGCGAAACACAATTACACCTAGGGGGCCAGCATTGTACAACGCTATTAGCAGTAATGATTTAGATGTTGCTTCGAGTGGTCAGCCTACATACTGGCCTACTGACAGACAAAAAATTCCGGATGTAATAGACTTTGCTGTCACAAAAAATATTTCAAGAAATTTAGTCACAGTAGAATCTTCCATGGATTTATCTTCGGATCATTCTCCAACCATTGTAACTATTTGCAGCCCGATTAGAAGACATTTGTTTTTTCCTGATACAAATATGATCAGTCGCATCAACTGGTTGAGTTTTAAAAAATATCTCAGCAGCCATTGTTCGGAGAATATTTTGCTAGAAACACAGGAGGACGTGGAGTAGAGCCTTGCAACTTTTAGTGAAAATATTAAACAAGCAGCACAGCTTGCAACAACTAAACATCCGCAGACTACTTTAGTTCACATCTATTCTTCAGACATTGACCGTCTCGTAGCGGAAAAACGAAGAGCTAGGAGAGATTGGCAACAACACAGATCGCCCCTGCAGAGGCAGAGACTTAGAGAATGCACAAAGCGGATTAGAGACTTACTAGCATTTGAAAAAACTGCATCTTTTGAGAAATATTTGGAGGGCCTCGATGCTACACCAAACTCCAAATATTCTTTATGGCGTGCTACAAAAAACCTTAAAAGGCCCGTTAAGTACAAGCCACCTCTACGTAATATCAGTGGAGATTGGGCAAGAAGGGACGCTGAAAAAGGCGACTTATTTGCCGATTACTTGAAAGATGTATTCAGCCCACACATACATATGTACTGATGATGTTGATTTGCCGAGCGTAGTTGGATTACCCCCTCGACCCTTAAAGTTTAGGTTGCGTGAGGTACAAAAGTTAATCCTGAAGTAAATCCGAAAAAAGCTCCTTGTATGGACGGCATAAGTAACAAAATGTTGAAGGAGCTCTCCAGTATTGCAGTTAGAATCATGCTATTAATTTTTAATGCCATTTTACGGCTTGAATACTATCCTGACCACTGGAAGAGTTCTAAAGTTAAAATGATTCCAAAACCGGGTAAAGACTTAACCAAAACCGAGTCATATAGGCCCATAAGTCTATTACCAACTATTTCAAAGGTCTTCGAAAAGTTGCTTATGGATAAATTGTCTCCAATGCTAAGGAATAGTGGGTGTATCCCAAACCATCAATTTGGTTTTAGAAGTAGACATAGCACAATTGAACAAACCCATAGATTGGTTCAGGTGATAAGAAGGACTTTTGAAGAGAAGAAGTATTGTTCAGCTATTTTTATTGATGTTTCTCAGGCTTTTGACAAAGTTTGACATGAAGGTCTATTTCTGAAACTAAACGCTCACTTGCCTTGTAATATAAGTAACCTATTAAAAAGCTACATAATTAGACGAAAATTTTCTGTTGTTGAAGGAGACTTCGTTAGTGTATCCAAACCAATTTCCTCAGGCGTACCACAAGGTAGCATTCTTGGACCAGTTTTATACTTGATATATACCTGCGATATGCCTGTAAGTGAAACTGCCTGCTGATGATACAGCGTGTCTAAGTTCGCATGAAAACTCCCATCAAGCATCCATAAATCTACAGCAACATATAACTCAGTTAGAGTTGTGGTTAAAATTATGGAGAATTAAAGTGAACGTGTATTCATGTGACTTTCACCCTGCGAAGAGATAATTGTTCACCCGTTCGAATCAATAATCACATTGTTCCTCACCATACTTATGTGAGATATCTTGGTATACATCTTGACCGTCGCCTTACATCATATTGACTCAAAGCTAACACAAATGAAATTTAAGCTAACACAACTACATTGGCTCATTGGCAGGAACTCGAAACTTAGCCTAGATTGTAAGCTTTTAATTTACAAGACTCTTTTAAAACCGATATGGTCTTACGGAATCCAACTTTGGGGCACTGCCTCAGCTTCAACCGTGGATAGAATCCAACGTATGCATAATAAAATTTTACGGTTGATAACTTCCGCCCCTTGGTACACCAGAAATTCAAACATACATTGTGATTTAGACATACCGCTGGTGACTACAGAAATCATCAAATACGCAGGCAAATACTTGGTGAAGCTTGAAGACCATCCTAACCCCTTTGCTCGCAATATCTTGGATTATAGTGGACATAGCCGATTAAAAAAGAGGGATACCGCAGCTTTAATCCTCAATGCTACAGACGATACATCTTAGAAATATTTGCTTTGTTTTTTTTTATGACAATTTTCTTTTTTACCCAAAAGGTTAGGCCTGACATGGTCAGGACTAATGTAACTTTTTTTAGAATTTAAGATTTTAATACTTATTGCTAGTTCTTTTCGTGAAGATACAATAAATAATTATTGAGAGTTAAAAAAAAAATATATATATATATATATATATATATATATATATATATATATATATATATATATTGATCATCAATTCCTCCGAAAAACCAGGGGCATGTGTTAAAACATTTTATTCGTGCTTGTATAATTTTTCGTGGCGTTTTCAATAAGTTCTGTCGCCAAGTTAAATGTATAACTATTTCTTTGTATTTTTTTTGTTTTATTTTTTGGACGCAGTATTAATTTTTACGTGTTTCGGGTGGTTAGAAAAAAAGTTGATAAATCGCCTTGAGAATGTTCGTTTTTGATGTCAGTGTATGGATGTGTTTTGTTTTCTAGTAATAATTGCGCCCAAGTATTGCCACTTTCCATGTTTTTGTTGCTCGAAAGTAACTTATTTAATATTAGTATCCAACAACTCTTCCATAACAATATCTGTAATTACTGGTGAAGGTAGTGAGCCCATAGACATTCCCTTAAACTGGGATTTTTTTGTTTTATTTTTTGGACGCAGTATTAATTTTTACGTGTTTCGGGTGGTTAGAATAAAAGTTGACAATTCGCCTTGAGAATGTTCGTTTTTGATGTCAGTGTATGGATGTGTTTTGTTTTCTAGTAATAATTGCGCCCAAGTATTGCCACTTTCCATGTTTTTGTTGCTCGAAATTAACTTATTTAATATTAGTATCCAACAACTCTTCCATAACAATATCTGTAATTACTGGTGAAGGTAGTGAGCCCATAGACATTCCCTTAAACTGGTCATATATTTTATATTCAAATTTGAAATATTTGTTATTTTTGATCATAAAGTAACAATGCCAAAAATATATCTTTAGGTAGTTATATATATAAAGTGATTAATTCCCATTTTTTTTCTTAATTATATCTATTGCTCAATCTTAGGAAAAGCGATACTACGTCAAACGAAACTAGAACTGCATCCTCAGCAGTATATAAATTATAGACTTTTCTCTTAAATTTATTGAATCCTACACATTATTTCGTTATTTATTTCGTTAAATTTTTCAAAATGACGGGAAATTTACAGATGAACAAATGGATCTTAACGGTAGCTTTGGGAAGACCATACAACATTGGTGTGGTAGCTTTAGTTATTAACTTGTTTATCCACCGCATATCTAATTTAAACCGTTTTTTCATTAGTATATTGTTTTGTGTTTGCAGTTTTGTCTTAGGCTCAGTAAATATACATGTCCTGTACAATACTTCTCAAATTCGGTTTTTCAACCGCTACTGTTGTGTTTCCTTTATCTGCTTACAACATTAAAACGTTCTTGATTTTGTTAAAAGAATTTTTCTGTTGAGTCCACTCTTTTTCTTTTGTTGTAAATGATCTGGTTTGAGATAATTGTCTATCGGTGTTAAAAATTCTGTTTTTCTTTTTCTCTATTAATTTGAACGATGTCCTCTCCATCGACAATGCATTTAAGGATAGGAACAGTTTGTGTTTCCATAGGCAGTGCAAACTTTGGACTTAACGATAAGAGTTTCTTTATATTACTTGGATTGAGTGTTTGATTGTTGTTAAATTTATCATGTTTGTGGTTTGTTATTAAATTAAGAATTTTGATATGAAAAAATTCTATGCATTTTTTTACCAGATTTCTGTTATTTACATTATATATGCATTTTTTCAACTATTTTTCTCAATATATCAGATATTTGAAAAGAATAGTATAGAATTGGTTTTACTTTGAATAATGCGCTATGTGTTTGAATCTGTTAAATAAAGACTTCATTTATAAAAACTAATTTGACCAATAACGATATTATGTCCCAGTTCTTTAAAATGTAAACAACTCGCTCTTTTCTTTGTCGGTAGGGTTCGCAAAGGTAATAGAAAGAATCATTTAAGAAGACGGTTTAAAAGTTTTTGGCTTTTAGATTTGTGTTGAGAAAACCAAATCCGGCGGATGTTTAATGGGTTAAACGAGGACTTCCACAGACTACAACATTATTTTTTACAAAAAGTGCTATTGTCTATTACGTAGGAGATAATAAGTAATTAAGATCCTTTTAAAATAATAATTAAAAACTTCTAAATGCCGTTAACTTTTTTTAACACTACTAGATTATAAATTACCTAATGACACATAATTTGACTTCCGACAGGACAGGACATGAGAAAAGCATAGATTTTCTAAATGCAAACCGGCAACTCGCAGCGACTGTCTTTGGAATTTTTTGATTGTCATTGCGAAAGCGTGAAGCACGGAAAACTGAAAGCGCTTGAATGTGAAGGATGGGTAAATCAGTGGGGATCATTGGAATGCGCTATAAACATATCCTCTCCTTTACATTTCCCACTGATTATCGTTGCTTCAGTCACATTCGGCATTAACTTTTTTACGGAAAATGTACTTCCGTTGCACAATTTGGGCCTGTTGAGATTCCGAAGAAACAATTTGGACGGGCCAACTTTTAAAGTCAATACATGCGGTGGCATTCCAGGCGGCTCCAAAGAATTGACTGGATAATTGACAGCTTGGTCCTCTTCTGTGACCTTGTCAATAGATTTCAATTGCGTGACCGCTCCAGTAATTGTCAATTAAATTTTATGATTGATGCGATTGACGTCATCATTTTTCGGAGCTAAGATAGCTCGCTCGCAAAGCCCTTCGTGATTCTTGAAGTTATTGGCAATATCCGAGAAAACTAGTTTTTAAGATCTCCAATTGATGCCTGAAGTTGACAGAAGTTCGGTGGGAACGATATTTTGCAGGATCAACCGGAATTTTGCCTTCGCCTAAATTCAAAAGCTGCTTGGCAAATGTTTGTGCGGAAACATCGCATATTGTATTTTAGTATATTTTATAGTATATTAGTATGTTTTATATGTTTTTAGTATATTTGAGTGTATTTTTGGGTTGTTTTGGTATATTTTAGTGTATTTTAGTATATTTTATAATATATAATAATTTGTGTATTTTAGTATATATTAGTGTATTTTAGTATATTTTATTGTATATTAGTATGTTTTATTATATTTTAGGGTATTTTTAGTATATTTTAGTGTATTTTAATATATTTTAGTATATTTTAGTGTATTTTAGTATGTGTTAGTGTATTTTAGTATATTTTAGTGTATTTTAGTAAGATTAGACTGCAAGCTTCTTCTTTATAATGCTATCCTTAAGCTAATATTGGGCCGTGATATCCAGTTATGGGGCTCTGCATCTGTTTCAATTATAAAAAAGATTCAAAGGTGGCGAAACATATAAAAAATTCGAATATTTCAAAAAACTTGAACCTGACCTTAGTTACAGTGAAACTTGCGAGAAATGCAAAACCAAGGGGTAGAAATACAACCAAATTTGGTTATAACAGGAATCGCAAAGGCAAAGCTAGAAACACATCTAAACGTACTAGTTCGCAACATCTTAAACGACCGTGGTGTGCTTATAGGGTTTCCTTGGTCGAAGTTTTGAAAAATGTTATTAATATTAGCGAGACGTATGCCAAGTTAGTTTTTGTCTGACACTGGCTGGACTTAAAAAGTGAAATTATAAGATTTAAACTTATTTCACTTGTAACTTATATCTTAAAGTTTCAATAAATAAATTTGAAAAAAAAAACATAAGAAAAAATGATTAATATATGCCTTTCGCAATACCGTGATCTCTTGTTACTCACTTGGTTTTTTTAGCATACGTTAGGCTTGTACAAAACAATGCAAGTATATCTTAACCCGTTCGCCATTCAGTTATTTTTCGCGTTTTAAGTAAAAGCTCACAAATGTGAAAAATATGTGACGATATTTTTAAGCAATTTTCGTAAGAGACTCTTGAGTCGCATATAAGTGGCATGAGTTTTCTAAAGACTGGTTCATGTATGTAAGTCACTAAATACTCCTCTTTCTATTAATGTAATTTAATTTTTCTATTGTATACAGAAAATTTATATTTTTTGTTTTTGGTTTGGTTAAACCAAATTCTCAATTATGGATATGGACGTAGCCCAACTACTTCATCCTCTTTCACTGCAAACTCCACATACATGTATATATTTTGTTGCGGTTCTCTTTTTAGTTTTGCTGTATTGTGGGCATTATTTTCTTGAAGTAAAAACATCTGAAAATAACCTGCAGCGGTTGTATTGACTGCATATATACCAGCGAACTATTTTGAAGGAACTTATTCTTCTCTTTGAACTGGTGTTCACTATGCCTAAATTATGCTTCGTGGTAATCATGGAAACACCCCGTCTGTCTTTACATTTTAAAACAAAGCCACATTTTGCGTTACACCTTCAAGCTGTTATTTTTCTGGCTAGTTTTTTTTATATCTTATGTGGGATTACATTTTTAATTTGCTCGTAAGGCTTTACACATTGTTGTTTTATCACGCAAAAATTATTCACCACATTTTGCGTTACACCTTCAAGCTGTTATTTTTCTGGTTAGTTTTTTTTATATCTTATGTGGGATTACATTTTCAATTTGCTCGTAAGGCTTTACACATTGTTGTTTTATCACGCAAAAATTATTCATCTGTTATAGAAGCTGTCCAAATAATTCTGCATTAAATTATCAACAATCCTAAATGGTTGTCCTTCATTAGAAGTGTATTTTTTCCAGTATAAATAGCCAAATTATTATCACTATTCCCTCTTTTTACACTGTCGGATGTGTACTTATTATATCTTTCATTATTTTTATATACGTAGGAAAAAAGTATGGACATGATGATTATCTGATTACGGTAGAAATTACTATAATAGAACCATCTGCCGACGAAGAAAAAGTTCAAAGAGCACATATAACTTTCAACAATTTAGACATTATTGGTAAGTCATCATAAATTCGCACGTTTGCAAATAATATTTTATAAACTTTACATTTTTTTTTAGCAAATCAAGAGACAATCGTAGAGCTCCTTGGGGTTGGAAAAAGAATAATTGACAGTTATAGACATTGTCAGAATTATGTTACAGAAAAAGACGATGAACTGCAAACTGTGCAAAAAAAGAATTCCTGTGCTGTTGATCATTTAAGGACTGAAATTAATTTTAATTTTCATCGCCTTAACATTTTGGTACTAAGAAGATCTAAAGTTGAAAACGGAAACATTGGTCGCAAAGTTGGAACTCTAACAATGATCGCGGCTAAAATACAAGCAGAACTGGGAATGAACGTTAGCATAGCAGGTGCTTTAGGTGGTGTAACAGTAACGAACGTTGCTCCCGAACGTTTTAATCACCAAAGTATATTCTCCGTCGGTATGGATCCTTCAACAAAGCCGTTAAATCTATATAAGTGTGACGCGTTGAGTTCGCTTACTAATGAAATATATGGAATGTGCAATGATGAATTAAAAAATGCAAACGCCTTAAGTTTTAAAATAACTCAAATCAGAAGTGAGAAAATTGTCGTTAAGATGAGGATGGCATCTGTTTGGTATACGCATTGTCCAAGGTTTATTGAAGAAGTATATTTATGCGTTAGAGAATTTAAGCAATTTTTTAAGTAAGTATTTGAAATAAGCGCATTATATATTTTTTAATATCTTTTTTACGAAATTTAAATATTTATATAGTGTATTTAAAAATTAGTAGCCTATTTTGCTAAAATGACACATGGTTATTAATTTCGTGGTTACTGACTAAAGTATAGTATAACTACGTTTGAATGATCATTAGGCAGAGGGGATAAGCAAATTAACTTAGAATTTTAGCGTTTTTCTGCTATCATTGCAGTCATGCGGATGCTTGAAATTTAGAACTTGCAAAGTTCTTAACTTCTTAGCATTTATATAATATAATATTTCTACTTTTTCAGAAGAATGGAGGAAGGTAATAAAAATTATTCCTATTTATTAAACCAATAGTAAATTACAATAAATTACCTTTTCTTCCGATTCTATCCACAGTTGCTGAAAATATTTACGAAAAATAAAGGAATGGTTATTTGATCCGATTTTTTATCCGATAAACAAAACGTTATTAATATGTTTTTTCGGTTATTAAAATTGGTGGCATTACTGATCCTAGGCCACAGTAAGGCATATGATTCTGTTCAGTCATACAATTTTAATAAATAAGTATTAAAAACTATTTCATTTTTATAAATGGCATGCAGTATAAATTTTTCGTAACTTAGTGATAGATTTTAAATGATGATAATAGCTTCCATAAGTGGTCAACGGAGGAGTTCCGTTTTTGCTCATACAGTCATTCATACGAAATTTATAAAAATCTATTAAACACAAATATTTATTTAGAAGAAAAAACTAATAAAACGAGCAGATTAAATAAAATTTTACTCGGGTAAACTAAAAATCAATGCGGTTTTTAATTTTTTGCTTGCCCATATTTCACTTTAACAAGCTTATCTAAAATTAGTACTTCTTGGGAAATCCCTTTTGCAATAAAACTTCATCACATGTCTTGGACATGCATTTCACAAGAGTGGCAGACAGCCACCACAGCCTTTTTACATGGGTTTCTTGCAGAAATGGCTCTATTTCTAATTCCCCATAAATTTTCTATGGGGTTGGGAGCCAAGCTTTGCGCGGCTAGCTCTTATATTATTACAACTTAACTAGTCCTTAAGGACTCGCAAACAATGTTTGGGGTCGTTATTTTGTGTAATCACTTATCAAGTTTTTCTCCGGTACCTTTTTGTACACGTTACCTATCATTTTCTCACAATTGAACCAACACCAGATGCTGTAAAACAAGCCCACACCATTACCGATGACGCACCGTGTATTTTTTTATGTACTTACGTACCATCATTTGCAAAGACATTCACCCCTATTCTGCGTTTCGATTAAGTCTCCGCATTCAGTTCCGTTGCGATCGAAAATTGGTATTCTGAAGAAAAACGGAATCGAAAGAAAAAGAAGAAGACAACAATGTTTACAAAATTAATAGCATCACTGTGGAATGTGGAAATGAAATAGGAAAATAAGCAAGTTGTTATCATTTTCATAAACAAATGTAAAATTTAATACAAAAAGTTGTATGAAAAAATAATTAAAAATAAGCATTTTTTGTTGGAGGACCTAGTGCTTTGAGGACTCCTGCAACTTCCTCCCAGAACCATGCCACTTCTTCCTTTGATCGCTGGTGCTATCCACATGCAATGTCTGCTTTAGATGCCATTAAATTTGCCAATTTTTCATACTGGTGCGGTGTTGTTGTTTTTGACCTGTAACACATAAAATCACATCATATGCGGGTACAAAAATTAACAATTTAAAACAAAAAAAAAATTAATTTAATTCAATAAATTAATTAAAAATAATTTTAAGTGTTTTTTTTATCGTTTTTGAACATTTTATCTCATTTTCTACTTTCATTTTTTTCAATTTTAAACTTTTTAACTAAAAAACATAGATAAAGAAGACCCCTCCGTTAACAAAAAAAAAAAAAACAACTGAGAAAAACGGAGCTCCGATCGTAATGCAGAATACATACAATCGAAAGAAACTGAGCGGAATCGAAACGCAGAATACCAAAGCTGCTAGACGGAGAAAATTTCGATTCGAATCGAAACGCAGAATAGCCCCTATTAAATTTACTTTCGTCGCTCCATACGACTAATTCCGAAATTTCTGTAGTTTTTGTCTGTATTCTCTAACGAACGTTATTCCCTTTTTTATTTTTTGGCCAATTTACTTTTTTTTTCCCTTTAGAAAGTTGTCCTGAAACGTCTGATATACTTACTCCATATTCGTATTCCATTACTTATCTCCGTGGAAGTCAAGAATGGATGACTTACCATGTTAAAACACCCCCCGGGGCACATTGATATGTTCTGACGGAATCCCACTGTCATTACATGTGTCAACGGGGGTAAAAGAGAGCCCAGTCCCCTAATAAGCTAGCAGGAGCCAACTGGACAATTCCACTATATTTTCACGGGAATCAGTAAAGTCCCAGAGTTCAGCTAATAACTTGTTAGCCTTTTAACTGCTCTCTGACTGATTATTGAGATTGGCCCTTCGATATGATCCAACATCTGGTTGTGGTTTACACGGCTGGGTACAGATGTAAACCTTATCACGCATTGCCAAGCTGAACCAATATCTTATCATGGTATTGTTTTTCTTAACAAAATATCGAACGTCCCATCTTTTTTTAAACAGTTATTTATTTGCTATTTATTTTAAACAGTATTTTATTTGTTTGTTTGATTCTTAAATAAGTTTTCTTTCACAAGAAGTTGTGGTTTCAACCTTACCCATTTTTACAAAATACTGATTTTGAATTTTAATAATAACATATTGCTTAGAATCATTTTTATGTTAACCTTCGATAATTGTGATAGATTCCCTTGAACATGAATATTTTATGATATTCTCATCAAATATTTATTATCCAAAAATATAAATGTATTACTGCGGGAAAAGCATATCCATGTGGTCGTTTCACCATTCGGTTTCTAATAGAAAACCTTATGTAGAAAAATCCAAAAACAGTTTTTTTAAGGATACTGTGTTTTTTATACAGAAGTTTGTTGTCTTTTTGCTTTGTTAATTGAATAACATTTTTATTTAATCAATTTGGCTTGAGTTTTCTCTACAAAAATTGGGATAAAATTCATAGAGCAGTATATGAGTATGCTAATGAGTAGTACTGAAGTGGAATAATTATTTTTAAAGGAATCTAGCACAAACTAACGCAGATTAAATTAAAATTGATCCAAAAAAAAAATTGCTTATTTCCATTGTGTGTGCACGTTGCGTTTTTGTAAAATTTTGTACAAATATTTTTTATTTTCTTTATTTTTCAATTTATGGTTGAATGGCGAAACAAATAGTTTTAAAATGTTTGTTGTGTTTTTGTATAAAAGTAGTTTTGAGTTTTGTTGTCTTTTTGCTGTGTTGGGACAATGAAATTCTTATTTAATCTATTTGGATTGAGATATAAAACTCTTCAGTTTTCAATATAAAATTTGGGGTAATCCACTAATGAGCTGTATGAGCGTAGTGAAATTTTCATATGGATATACTTTTTCTCACTGTAATTTATACAAATCTTAAATAATAAAAATGCTTAAGTGAATGCAGCACAATTAACATAGAATAATTTTGAATTTATTGATATTTTATTTTGTAGTTACAAGCACAATAAAATATTAGAATACCAACACCACCAAAAATATAAAAAATACTATTCGAAAATTGAGTATTTAATTATATGAACGCTTCTCTATGAGATTTTAAGAGATTGTAAGTTCCAACAAACTCAAATAATTTTACTTTGGTTACTATCTTTATTATAGATATAGATGACGGAATTAAATATTATGAAAAGAAAAAAATTGGGAAGCAATAAAACATGACTTAATTGATTCAGCACATTAATGGTTTACCAGATGTTTCAATCAATAGTGAGGTTCATAATGCTGATGATGTGAAAATACTCACTTAACATAAATTTTTGTATAAACAGGATTATTCATCAATCCTTCGAAATGTAAATGTATCTAGGGAAACTTTTGATAATGTTGAAGTAAAAATCAACGAAAAACTTATCCGTTTGGTTAATACTGCGATTAGTTTTATGGGCGATTAGAGTTTATGGGCTCTTAAAAAGTAAACCGTATTTCATTCTTAGTTTTAATTCTTTTATGCGAGTGAGAATATTTGACGATATAGTTGTGTCTAAGTGCAAGTTTTCAAATAAAAACCATCTAGGATACATTCGTGTGTGAATTTTAATATAAAATTGAGGACTTATTCAGAGCAAATCCCGTATTTTTACCTCAAAACAACATACATATTTATATAACGAAGTTCAGTTAACTACCGTGTGAGTACATAATACAAGCTATAGGAAGGATTTACCAACTCATACTACAAATTAAGGCAACGCAAACGCATTTAAAAAAATTGTAAGTTTTTAAATAATAAATATGCTTAAGGGAATGCAGCACAATTAACATAGATTAATTTTGAATTTATTGAACAAATTTAATTGTTCATGATCATTCGTATTTCTCTTTTAAATTTTTCACTTACATATATAAAAAAATATAATCCCCTTCGCAGAATGTTAAATTTAAGCAAAATTTAAAAAATTTTTTTTATTTTTCTAATTTGTGTTCATTTTGTACTAATGTTACTCTTGCAGGTTAAATGCATATCCAGGTGACTTTCGAATGTTGGGAATCATTTTGTAATTTATTCGACCAGGAGTACAAGACTCTTTCCTCAATATGAACTTTATATGCTAACATTTTTGTTCATGACCTTTTATTCTACACTTTTCAACCACAACTCTATTGATTTAACTTGAAAATAAAGTCGTCATGCCATACTCTGTCAAACATTTTAGGCACGTGTATAAAAAGTTCAGAAAAAAAATTTTTTTGAAGGCTTTTTTTAATACAATTAACCTTAATTGAACCTTTAAACTAAAATTTTGGTTAACATCACAAATATTTTCAACAAATTCGAGAATTTACATGTTGGTCTAAGGTATCATAGCTTTAAGAGATAACTTCCAGTCAGTAGAGGAAATACTTAAGGTGTAGAAGATAATAATTTTTACTGCTACAGAGAATTTTTTCCTTTTGTTCTATCTTTCTTGCTACTTGTAAGGCAACCCTTTACCTAACTTTAAGCCTAACTGTAATCTATGTATATCTAAGCTTTGCATGTACAATAAAATAAAGATATGATGGGGCAGTCTGCTCTCAACCATTCAACGCGGTAGTTCTTATTTTAAATTTACATGGCGACCGTGACTTCTACCTAAGCACGTATAATAATAAAAATACAATTACTAATCCCAAGAACAAACATTTTTAACTTTTTAAATATAAAACAAAAATTATTATATTTATAATGAAAAGAAAAACTTGATTTAAAACAAAATTTACCATATTATATAGTTAAAAAGACGCTACATTCATAACAAAAATGCAAAAAACAAAACTGATATAAAAATGAGAAGATAAAACAGTAATTACAAACAATTATAGTTATGTAAAATTTCAGTATAACAAATATAATAAAGAAAAACAACAAAATTAAATTTAATAAGAAGAAAAAAAAAAAAACAAAAAATTATTAAAAATTTAAATAAGGAAAAGTAAATTATATGTGAATTAAGAAAAATTAAACCGGCTAAGAACAGACATAAACAAGCAGACGGGTAATTTCACAATTATAGAAATGGAAATTTCAATGAAATTCAATTAAACAGAGTTAAAAACTTTTGTTCCAACAAAAAAAAAAACAAAAATTCAACGACAAAAAAAGTGTTTTTGTTACAAGTTATAAAAATCACCTCTTTAATCGAATACAAAAAAAAAACTTAAAAATTACAAGAAATGAGACAGTTTTTAACAAGCAACTGTTTATTAAAATTAAAACTGGAGTATGTTACCTTTTTAAAAAGACAGGAACAATGATAAACTATGTGTGGGGAAAAAAGAAGGCAGTACATGAAATCATTTACAAAAAAAAAAACAAAAAAAAAACTGTTTTCTATTAGGAATAAAAACTTTCCTTCAAGTACAGAGTCACGGTTTAAACAAAACACAGACAATTGGGAAAACAAAACACAAAAGAAATCGAAAAACCTTGAAAAGTTTTGGAACTTGGAAAGAAACGGACAAATACAAAAAATTTTTTTTGATATATGTATAAAGCAATATTAAAGATATGAAAAATCAATTTGTATAAAAAAAAAAAACAAAAACACAAAAATAAAAAATTTTTTTTTATTAAAAATATAAACAAAAGATATAATGAATTTTATAAAAGTGAAGCAGTGCTAAAATAATCAACATAAGGAAATGAATGCAGCAAAAAGAGGGGAAAAAGGAGAAATAGAGGATATATTATAAAAGACGATGAAAATAACATACATAAGCCTATAGAAGAGGGGAAAAATTGAACAGTATGGAGACATAAGTAACACATGATTATATATTATATACTGTATTATATTACATAATATATTTATACATTGTACTCTAGAATTTTGCACATTTCACATACAGTAATGACAACAAATGTATAAATTCTTGCGTAACATTACAATTTATTTTACAATTTAATAAAACCATTTTTCTTAGAAGTTATTTTTAGTATATATCTATAAAAATAAAATAACTATGTATTATATAATTACTACTATTCTACTCCTAATTATTAATTTTACATATCTAGCTTTAGACTTAAGTTAATATTATTAACTATGTTAATTTAAAAGCTACTTAATTTCTATTTCTATTACAAATCATGCAAAACACTGTAGAATGAAATACAAAAAAAAAATTAAACATTTTATAAATACTGAAAGAAAAGTAATGTAAATCAAAACAAAACCGAAGTAACTAAAACCATCTTAGATTAATTTAACACATGTCCGAATTTGATACCGACAAATTTGTCGCTCTAGTTGATCAATTTCGTAAAATCAAAAAGAGGATTTTACAAAATCGGCCAGTTTCAACCAAGACAACTAAAATCAATGAATATATTGATTTATTGATCGAGGGTTACAATTCAATTTTACAGTATACGAAGACAAATTCATCTAATTTATCAGCTGCCGCGGAAACACAAATTTTTCCCAAATTAAAACATTGTCGTGAACTGTTAGTGAAATGCTTTGGCAAACTCAATTGCAAGATAAGGGTACCGGAAAACATAAGGCTGTTTCAGTTAATTGATAGGGAAATTTTGACAGAAAGTTCATCGGATTCAGAAGATAACAGTGCATTAAATCGGAAAGTAGGCAAATTAGAGGAAAATATTTTAGAAGAAAGTAACCCTGAGTGGGAAAAGAGCAGTTTCGAGAAAAACGAGGAAATAGAATTTAGTTTAAACTTGAAAATGGCAGCTACGATAGATGAAAAGAAAGCTTTTATAAGCATGTGCGCCAATATAATTCGGGAAAATTATAACGGAAACCCACTTGCTTTAGAGTCATTTCTTGATAAGATTGAGTTGATAGAAGATTTAACAGATGCAAAATTGTCTAAAACTTTAATTTCTTTTGTTAAATCAAAGCTAGAAGGGAAAGCTCGGGAATCGTTACCGGATAATGTAGCTTCAATCTCTGAAATAAAAACTGCGTTAAGAAATAAAATCAAACCTGATAATTCGAAAGTAGTTGCTGGGAAAATTGCGGCATTGCAAATCAAAAATGATAATTATGCAGATTTTGCAAAGCAAACTGAAGAGCTTGCGGATGCGCTTGAAAGATCTCTTGTTGTTGAGGGCATAACTAGAAATAAAGCTCATGAAATGGCAGTCGAGCAAACTGTGAACGTTTGCAGACTTAATACCAAATCAGATTTAGTAAAATCAATTCTTGCCTCAACAGCGTTCACTGACCCAAAAGATGTTGTTTCTAAGCTTATTGTTGAACAGAAAAATGAGATAAGGGAAAATCAGGTACTTTCATTCCAATCACGTGGAAATTCTTCGCAAAATAGACGCTATAACAATCAGTATAGTAATAACTACAATAATAGCTACAACAATTTTCATCGTGGCAACAACTTTCAACATTCCAACTTTAACCGTAATCAATATTCACGAAGTTTTTCAAATAATAATTACAATAATAACCAAAGCAAAAATTATTCTAATTCAAATTATGGCTCAAATCAGTTCAGAAATAACAGCAATAATCAAAATAGAAGCAAATTTAATTACCGAAATGCTCGGACTCTGACTTTAAACTCAGAGGTCCCTCAGCTCGAAATGTTGGGGGACGACAATCAAAATTGACCCCAAAATCTCAGCATAAACACAAAAATTCTGTCTATACTTTGAATCTAAATTATACAGACTTTGTCAATTTGAACTGTTCAGTTACGAACAATACCTGTAATTTTTTAGTCGATTCGCAAGCTGATATATCTCTGATAAAAATTTCTTGTTTACAACCCAATATTAATTTTAATAAAAACGAAATTATAAGCATAACAGGCATAACCACTAATTCCATTGTAACGTTAGGAACAGTTCAAATGGACCTCATTATCCAAAATTTTTTAATTTCCCAAGTCTTTCATGTTGTAAAAGATAATTTTAATATTCCGTCAGAAGGAATACTTGGTAAAGACTTTTTGAAAGCGAACAAATGCAAACTTAATTACGAAACTATGTCAATTTCATTTTGGTATGATAGTAATAAACTAATTATACCTATCATAAACGGAACTAATAACAAAAATTGTATTATTCCACCTCGTTGTGAAGTATTCAGAATTTTTAAATTGAAAAACATTACAGAACCGATTTTTATAGATGCTCAAGAAGTCTGTAATGGTGTTTTTATTGCTAAATGCATTGTAGATTCAAATACACCAATTCTGCGTGTAGTAAACACTACTGATGAATTTAAATGCATTCAAAATTACAATATTAGATTCGATAACCTTAAAAACTTTTCTGTTTACTCCATTAACAAAGTTAAATCAAGTAATGAACGCATTAAAAAATTAAAGTCTTTGCTAGTAAATCAAATGCCACAGGATGTAAAAAATTATTTATTGCCTTTATGCGAACAGTATGCAGATATATTCGCATTGAAAGAGGATCCAATGACAATTAACAATTTTTATGAGCAAAAACTCAGATTGATTGATGTCTCGCCAGTCTATATTAAAAATTATCGTCTTCCATATTCACGGAAAACCGAAATTGATGAACAAGTTCAAAATTTAATACAAAATGATTTAATTGAACCAAGTCAGTCAAACTATAACAGTCCATTAATTCTAGTATCGAAAAAGGGCGTCGATGGTCACAAATCTTTCAGAATGTGTTTCGATTTTAGAGCGGTTAATAAAAAGTTAATCGCAGATAAGTTTCCACTCCCGCGCATCGACGATATTTTAGATAATCTTGGAAGAGCTAAATATTTTTCGATTTTAGATTTATTTTCTGGTTTTCACCAAATACCGCTGCACCCAGATTCAAGGGATATAACATCTTTTAGTACAGATCGTGGTTCATATAGATGGAAAGTTTTACCTTTTGGATTAAACATCGCACCAAATTCTTTTTCTCGTATGATGGCTATAGCTTTTTCAGGTCTTCCACCTAACCAAGCATTTTTGTACGTGGACGACATTATTGTTACCGGTTGCAGTAAGCAGCATCATTTAAAGAATTTGTCAATTGTTTTTGATATATTTAGAAAATTTAATTTAAAACTCAATTCGTACAAATGTAATTTCTTTAGATCTGAAGTGACATTTCTAGGTCATAAATGCACTTCAAAGGGTCTCTTACCAGATGATTCGAAAATAGAAGTTATCAGAAATTACCCAATACCAGACTCAGAAGATGCTGTTAAAAGATTTGTAGCGTTTGCTAATTATTATAGACGCTTTATTAAAAATTTTGCTTCACTAGCAGCACCATTAAACTATATAACTAGGAAAGCAGTTAGCTTTAATTGGGATAACAAATGTCAAAAATCTTTTACAGACCTAAAATCAAGTTTAATGTCTCCAAAAGTATTGCAATACCCAGATTTTACCAAAAAGTTTTTAATAACAGTAGACGCATCTAAAATTGGATGTGGTGCAGTTTTGAGTCAAGATTTTGACGGGAACGACTTACCAATATATTTCGCATCAAAATCATTCAATGCTGCAGAGCAAAAAAAACCTACAATTGAACAGGAGCTTTTAGCAATACATTTTGCAATTACACAATTTAGACCGTATGTTTTTGGTACTGAATTTACTGTCAGATCAGATCATAGACCATTAGTATACCTATTTAGTATAAAGGATCCGTCTTCAAAATTAACCAAAATAAGATTAGAGCTATCAGAGTACAACTTTTCAGTAGAGTATATAAAAGGACCAAACAATGTGGTCGCAGATGCACTTTCGCGCATTTCAATTGACGAATTGAAAAACGCTAATAAGGAAATCCTTGCTATGACAACTCAAGCAATGTCAAGGCAACTTAATCGGAGACCAATGAATGTTAGTACATCATTAAAATCACATAGCGTAGACAGATTACCAATATACGACAAATTTCCAGGCGAGATTAATAAAAATATTCCAAAAATCAAAACTGAAATTTTATTCAAAACGGATAAATTTATTAAATTTCGTGTTAACATTTATAAGAAATTTAACATAGTACATTACGTGAATATTTTGATTGATAACAAAACATTGAATTTAGATGATATGCTTTTGAGGCTTGAAAATGAAGCCGTCAGTCTTAATATTTCTCAATTAGAATGGCAGAAAAACGATATATTTTTCACAGTTTGTACAATACAAAATTTAAAAAACCAAGCCATAAAAATATTAAAAAATTTGGAAATAATATTATCTGATCCAATAACATTAGTAAAAGATAAAAATGAAAAAGAGAAACTTATGAATGCCTATCACAATGATCCGCTCTTGGGAGGCCATTGTGGACGGAGGAAATTATATACAAAACTGAAAACAAAATACTATTGGAAAAGCATGACTAAAGACATTGCAATTTCTGTTAAAAATTGTAGAAAATGTAACGTAAACAAAGTAAAACCCGGAAATAAAGAAAAACTCGTTTTAACACCTACTCCTATGAAACCATTCGACATTATTGTTTTGGACACATTAGGTCCACTGCCAGAATCAGAGTTTGGCAATAAATATGCCTTAACCGCAATGTGTGATTTTTCAAAGTATCTTGTAACGATTCCCATTCCAGATAAAAGCGCAGTTACATGTGCTCGTGCAATTTTTGAAAATTTCATTTTAATTTACGGTCCTGTCAGCTCAATAAAATCAGATTTAGGCACAGAGTTTAAAAACGAAGTGTTTAGCGAAATTTGTAAGCTTTTACGCATTAAATTAAATTTTTCCACATCACCACGAAACATTGGGCACGGTTGAGCGAAACCATGGAGTTTTCAACGAATACCTTAGAGCGTACATAGATGAAAATATTTCTGAGTGGGATACATATCTTAAATATTTTACATTCTTTCACAATACTACTTCGAATACAGTTTTTGATAATAAATTTAGCCCATATGAATTAGTTTTTGGTAAGGATGTAAAGCTACCTTCAGAAGTCGTATCAGGAATGATTGATCCAATTTACAATATTGAAAATTACAGTAAGGAAGTTAAATACCGTTTACAGAAAACACACAATTTAGCAAAAAGTCTAATTGAAAAACATAAACTTCGGAATAAGGAGTTCTATGATAAACAGGCAAATCCTTTGATTTTAGAAATAAACGATAGTGTATTAATCCAAAAACAACCTTACGATAAACATAAAAGCATCTACGATGGGCCGTATGTTGTTAAAAGCATTGATGGTTGTAACGTAATAGTGTATGAAAAAAAAAACAAAAAAAGAAAGGAAAATTCACAAAAATAGAATTCGAAAAGCTTAACAAGGAGTAAGTAATTTTACACATACAATTACCAAATTGTTAAAAAGTTTTAATTAATTGTAGTTATAAAAAAAAAAAAAGAGGAAGGATAACTCAAATGTTAAAATAATAATTAAATCAGTTCTAAAAAACCAAAACAAAATAATTGAAATAATTCTAAAAAAAACAAAAACAAAATTGTAAACGCTTCTGTAGATTTAAATAATTTACAAACGTATATATATTCACCAAAATAATGAAAAAATTAAAGTAGTTTTAAGCTTATGAAAAGCAAGAAATAAACAAGTCTGGTACCCCTTGTTTACTTCTTTCTTTTTTAATAAAAGGGAGGTGTAAGGCAACCCTTTACCTAACTTTAAGCCTAACTGTAATCTATGTATATCTAAGCTTTGCATGTACAATAAAATAAAGATATGATGGGGCAGTCTGCTCTCAACCATTCAACGCGGTGGTTCTTATTTTAAATTTACATACTTGTTTCAAAACAAAAAAGGCTTTAACCGTCTTTTCGACATCCCGAAAGCTGAATCTTAGAGGTAACATTTGATCACTTCTTTTCTCAGTCAGTATTTGGTATATAATATAGTTGATAAGAGGATGAGAACATTTCGAGCATTAAGAAAAGAACCCAATTTCTGTGTAATTAGCAGAGTAGAAATTTATTCATGAATGTGCAGCACATGTGCCAAAATTTGTGTACATGCACATGAATATGTGCAACAATTTTTGATCTTAATATGAAGGCACATGAGTGTGCATGGACAATAGAAGCACACGCACATGTGCCAAGTGCAAAGTACAGGTACATGAATGCACATCTTCATGCACATCATTATACTACGCAGTAAAAATTATTTTCAAATGGGTAAATATTCAACACATACCATAACAACAAAACACTACAATTTATTGTTGTCATTATTGTACTTCTTCGTCTTGCACATACATATATTAATGTGCAAGATCGTGTGCACTCATGTGCCGTACATTTTAAGAGTGGCACATGAAACGTGCCATACATTTTAAGAGTGGCACATGAAATGTGCCTACGTAAGTTGAACTTGCACATGTGCGTTTAGTAGGCACATACAAAAATTGGCACTTACGCATGTGCATGTGCGTATTTATTTTTTGTGCATATTTTCCTTCATGTGCGTGTGCTGCACATGAGTGTGCAAATTCGTACCCTGGTAATTAGTAGTATGATTTTCACAGCAAGTGCTGCGTTTTTTTAATTTATCATATTTGGAGAAGCAATGTAACTCACCTCACGCATACAAACCGTAGACAACTTATATAATAATATCAACGAAAATTTTACAGGGCAAAATACACCTTGTGCTGTATTTCTCCAGGATCTAATTTCTCCAGGTTCAAATTCATCACTAAATAGGAGTTTGGGGATTCCGTTGTCAATTTCTTACAATAGATTAGCAACACTTTTTACCTTAAAAACATTTGCTTGGTTGATAACATTTGTTTCATATATGACACCTCTCTTAACAGAAACAACATAAAACGAGTTTTGTAAACTAGTATATACGAATTTCGCTTTCCTTAATATATTCGAGAAGATTTATTAGACTTTGGTGGACTCATTTGCTCCACCATATAACACGTCACACGTTAAAACAGCTTTAAAAATTTATTCATGACTTTCCCCATCTTTGGGTGCGTAGGTGTTATCTGCGAAGATTTCGGACCTCGTTATATATCTATCTATTCATATTCACTTGAGTCTTTAGATATTTGTTGGTGACTCTGTTTTATTTGAGTCAACTAAAACTGTAGTACTGTTTACAATAATGTGTACAAAAAGCTTTCATTGGTTGTAATGACTTCTTTATCGTTTAACAAAGAATTAACGTTTATTGTAACATAAGCGTATATTAAATTTTCCATGAACCTATTTTATTTAAAAATTATAGATTTTTTGTTTTTAATAGTTATTTTTTAAAAAAATTAATAAAGACAAAATTTTTTGTTTGTTCCAGCAAACTGTTTTTTTGAAGACACTTGATTTGGTTTACATTTTGTAGATTTAACAAAATATCAAAAATGATATGCAAATATTTCTGTTATGGAGCATATTATTCTATTAGATAAGATATTATACTATCATTAAAATATAGACATGTGCGGTAGTCATTAGAGGCATTCCAAAAGGCGCTGTAATCTAGCGATAGAAATAAAAAAGAGGGCCAAAAAATCAATGCCACCAATGCCGATTTTCGATCATCCTGTGTTACACCTTTACAGAACCAGTAACCAAGTATGCCATTTAAAAGAAACGTACCTCCATTTTCAAAGTTCTGTTTGCCATACAAGTTATGTAAATACACAAACTAGTTAAAATAATATTATTTCATTATTATTAAGAAAGCCGCTAAATAGTAAGGTCCTCACAATTCTAAACGCGGAAGGGAAACAGTTGTTAAAAGAGCTACACTAAATCTCTCTTTCTCTCTCTCTGAATGAATAACGTTTGTTTCGCCGTGAAACGGTATATATACGTAAGCACCATGAGCTTCTGCAGACGAGTTTATTGTCATCTGTACACTGTCGCAACATTTTTGCTGCTATTTTCGCATAAGTTTTCAACCCAATCTGTTTTGTCGGTTCAAATTGTTGCACCAACATTTTGCAAATATTACTACCGGCCCTTAACAATGGTGGGATAAAGACCCTGGCACTGATCAAAAACAACTTTTACATTGTGAATTTTTTCCTTGCTGAAGTAGAAGAAGTTGTTAAAAAATAATTCGTCAGATTTAGCATTTCACGTTATACATAAATGGGATGCTATTGGATTTCTGAACAATTTCGATTTAAAAGAATATATAATATAATTTTGCAGTACGTGTTTCAATATTTCAATTAAAATATAACCTGGTACACAAACTTTCAGGCTTAAAAATCGCATGGTGTGCCTATTAGTCCCTGTGACATCACTGTCATCACTAAACAGGTAGTTTTTGTTGAAAGGGACATATCAGTTTTAGAGAAAAACTTATATGTTTTTCAAGCTCATTGTCAACTAACTTGATTTAAGTAACGAAAAATTTTTATAACCTCCATCCACACTGCATTTGGTAGTGTTTCTAAAATGCTTTTTGCGAAGATTCATCCTAACGTGTAAAGATTACTAAGATTTGGTTAATCATCTTTGTTATTTTGGGCAGGACTAAATGTACATCTAGTTGGAGTTGACTTCCCGACAAATGCATTTTTCATACAGGAGTAGTAATTCCTTTAATAATATAGGGAAGTTAAGTTTCCGAAAAAAGTTGCCTGAAATGCCGATCCAATTAAAGCAAAATAACAACAATAGTTCCCAATGCTCCCATGTAAGTTTATTTACTAGGGTCCATTGTAAAAACCATACAAACGATTAAAGTTGAAAATAGATATGTTGTTTATTATAACACGGTTCACTTAAGACTGTCCTTATTAATAATGAACGCGCATATTTAAGGAATTATAACGAAATTCAAATAAAAAAATAAAAAGAAATAGAACATAAGTTCTGCAGGTTTACAATTGCCAGAAAATTAAGGCAAGTTCTTAGCAAATAATTATTTGAATAACCAGGACATGTTCTTTTTACCACTTTTGAAACACAGAAATATGTTTTTATGTCTTATCTTTCACGAATTCTATTATTATTTTATTTATTATGGCATATCTAGGGTCAGATCGTAAATAATGTAAATAAACATATATTTTAATTTTTTCCTATTATTTCGTTGGTTTTTTTCGGTATCCTTCAGGGTAATTTTTAGTTATTCTAGGAACAAATTTAAAGAATGTGCTGCTATTTTGTATGTTATTGATTTAAAGTTTTGTTTTTAAATTACATCAGTTAATAAATTATGAAGTTAATTTAACAGAGGATATTACGCAAATTTAGTATAGAGAACGCAAGAATTTTATATCTCAAACTAAATTGAATTTAACCAGCAAAGCAAAAAGACAAGAAAATTCATAAAATCTTTTATTCAAAAACACAGTTACTATTTCTTTCATTTCTCTGCATAAAGCTCTCCATTGAAAGAACTTGACTGTTAAATAATTGAAGGTTCATTTGTCTTTGTATTGTAAAACTTTTCAAATTAAATATTTTGTTCCCTTTTTCCTCCCTGTCGTCGCACCCTCAAGGTCTATAAAGTGTCCAGTTTCTGCATTTTTAACGAAAAACATGTTTCTTTTCCTTTTCTAATATCTGCTTTCTGCTTGTCATAGCATTTTTTGTTGTTGTTCTAACGTAAGCTTTGTTGAGCCTTAGGGAGGGCCTCCCTATGGGCTCTCCAGCATCTCCAATTATAGCTGATATTGTGATGGTAAAGTAAAATGCATATTAAACCGAAGATTATCACAAAGTATGTAGGTGATTTATTTTGTATAACTTCGGAAAAACCAGTGGATGATATTTTGTCAGAATTTAATAGTTTCCATCCGGATATTAAATTTACGATTAAAAGAGAGTTAGAATCTAGACTTCCATATTTAGATATATTGATAATAAGAAAGAGAAATAAGTTAGCTTATACGTCTAGTTCAATAGAAGTAGTTTTTAATTTTTGCCGGATAATGGACAATTAGGTATCTGATGTGCATAATAAAATAACAAGTTTTCATTAGTACAATATCTAGAAATTTTTTTTGTGTTATGCTCACAAAAGAGTCTATAGTCTTTGTTTTGCTTTTCTTGCGCTTCTTCAGATAGATCTCCTATTGGTAGCATATGGTGCTGAATTATTTGTTGCCCATGGTACAAAATTTTATGAACTGTGGATGGCATATATCTCTAAGATATTTTTGGTTGTAAAGTATAGCTGTTTTTTTTTTTTGGCGTATTCTCCAAATTTTTCGCATTTATCTTTCTGCTGCATGCTTGTAAATTTTTTTTTCAATAATTTCTTATTGTAGAAAGAAACTGAACTAACGATAAGTTTTAAAATCTTAAATTCTAAAAAAAAAGTTACATTAGTCCCGGCCATGTCAGAACTAACCTTTTGGGTAAAAAAAATTCACATTAAAAAAAACAAAACAAATATTTCTTAGATGTGTCATCTGTAGCATTGAGGATTAAAGCTGCGGTATCCCTCTTTTTTAATCGGCTATGTCCACTATAAGCCAAGATATTGCGAGCAAAGGGATTAGGATGGTCTTCAAGCTTCATTAAGTATTTGCCTGCGTATTTGATGATTTCTGTAGTCACCAGCGGTATGTCTAAATCACAATGTATGTTTGAATTTCTGATGTACCATGGAGCGGAAGTTATTAACCGTAAAATTGAATTCTATCCACATTTGAAGCTGAGGCAGTGCCCCAAATCCCAAGTTGGATTCCGTAAGACCATATTGGTTTCAAAATACTCTTGTAAATTAGAAGTTTACAATCTAGGCTAAGTTTCGAGTTCCTGCCAATGAGCCAAAGTAATTGTGTTAGCTTAAGTTTCATTTGTGTTAGCTTTGAGTCAATATGATGTTTCCATGTAAGGCGACGATCAAGATGTATACCAAGATATCTCACATAACTATGGTGAGGAACAATGTGATTATTGATTCGAACGGGTGAACAATTATCTCTTCGCAGGGTGAAGGTCACATCAATGCACTTTTGAACGTTCACTTTAATTCTCCATAATTTTAATCACAACTCCAACTGAGTTATATGTTGCTGAAGATTTATGGAGGCTTGATAGGAGTGTTCGTGCGAACTTAGACACGCTGTATCATCAGCAAACGTAGAAGTGTGGACAGTTTCACTTATATGCATATCGCAGGTATATATCAAATATAAAACTGGTCCAAGAATGGATAAACTAACGAAGTCTCCTTCAACAACAGAACATTTTCGTCCAATTATGTAGCTTTTCAGGAGGTTGCTTATATTACAAGGCAAGTGAGCGGTCAGTTTCAGAAATAGACCTTCATGCCAAACTTTGTCAAAAGCCTGAGAAACATCAATAAAAATAGCTGAACGATACTTCTTCTCTTCAAAAGTCCTTCTTATCACCTGAACCAATCTATGGGTTTGCTCAATTGTGCTATTTTAACTTCTAAAACCAAATTGATGGTCTGGGATACGCCCACTATCCCTTAGCATTGGAGACAATTTATTCATAAGCAACTTTTCAAAAACCTTTGAAATAGTCGGTAATAGGCTTATGGGCCTATATGACTCGGTTTTGGTTAGGTCTTTACCCGGTTTTGGAATCATTTTAACTTTGGAAATCTTCCAGTGGTCAGGATAGTATTCAAGCCGTAAAATGGCATTAAAAATAAATAGCATGATTCTGACTGCAATACTGGGGAGCTCTTTCAACATTCTGTTACTTATACCGTCCATACCAGGAAATTTTTTCGGGTTTATTTCAGAAATTAACTTTTGAACCTCACGCAACCTGAACTGTAAGGGTCTAGGAGGTAATGCAACTACGCTCGGCAAATTAACATCATCAGTACATTTGTGTGGGGTGAATACATCTTTCAAGTATTCGGCAAACAAGTCGCCTTTTTCAGCGTCCCTTCTTGCCCAATCTCCACTGATATTACGTAGAGGTGGCTTGTACTCAACGGGTCTTTTAAGGTTTTTTGTAGCACGCCATAAAGAATAATTGGAGTTAGGTGTAGCATCGAGGCCCTCCAAATATTTCTCAAACGATGTAGTTTTTTCAAATGCTAGCAAGTCTCTAAGCCGCTTTGTGCAGTCTCTAAGTCTCTGCCTCTGCAATGGCGATCTATGTTGTTGTCAATCTCTTTTAGCTCTTCGTTTTTCCGCTACGAGACGTTCAATGTATGCAGAATAGATGTGACCTAAAGTAGTCTGCGAATGTTTAGTTGTTGCAAGCTGAGCTGCTTGTTTAATATTTTCACTTTAAGTTGCAAGGCTATACTGCACGTCCTCCGGTGTTCCTAGCAAAATATTTTCCGAACAATGGCTGCTGAGATATTTTTTAAAACTCAACCAGTTGATGCGACTGATCATATTTGTAACAGGAAAAAACAAATGTCTTCTAATCGGGCTGCAAATAGTTACAATGGTTGGAGAATGATCCGAAGATAAATCCATGGAAGATTCTACTGTGACTAAATTTCTTGAAATATTTTTTGTGACAGCAAAATCTATTACATCCGGAATTTTTTGTCTGTCAGTAGGCCAGTATGTAGGCTGACCACTCGAAGCAACATCTAAATCATTCTGCTAATAGCGTTGTACAATGCTCGGCCCCTAGGTGTAATTAAGCGCGAACCCCAGTAATTGTGTTTCGCATTATAATCGCCAGCTGCCAGAAAACATGGTCAAAGACCTTTAAAAAATGGTTCAAACTGCTCCTCGGTTATTGAAAACCGGGGAGGAGAGTAGACTGATGATATTACTATATCATTAAAAAGATTTTCAACACAAATAGTTTTGGCTTGCAAATAGTCTTCATGCTTGCTGTCCAAAAAATGGTGTTTCAGTCTTGACTTTATTAAAATTGCTGAGCCGCCGCACGCTCTTCCTCTCGGATCCTTTGTATCATAACATGTGAATCCATTAATTTTAAAAATACCTCTTGTAGTCAAATGCGTTTCAGAGACCAGCATGACGTCAATGTTATTTTCCGTGAGGAAGTGTTCGAGTTCGTTTTTATGTTGGCGAATGCCATTTGCATTCCAGAAACATATTTTCAACGAATTCATTTTCTGTTTACAATTGCTTGTGAAATTGTTTATTGTTTGCACAAGATTGTCAATAGTAGCTTCAAGACGAGTAAAATTGAAGTTTAAGTTAGCGTCTGCATTGGTATTTGCACTTTTAAGCTGATATGTGTAAAAGCTTAATTTACTCTTTTCAAGTTCGTTAACCACTTTAGGGAAATTCGCTTCCTCGTGAACCTGTATTTTGGTTTCATCAATTTTGCCACGTTTTATTGGCATGACATAAAACGCTTTATCGCCAATAGTCGAAATTAATTTCTTAACAAGGGCGTTTGAATTTTTTTCCCTCAAATAGATCGGTGGAGGTTTAGAGGATTTCGTCGTGCAGACAGATTTCTCGTTGTTTTCTTGTAACAAAGAAAATCGATTTTGGGAAATTACTGAGGCGCCATCACTATTTCTCGATAACTTTCGAACTGATGCGACCTGGGACTATTCGGGACTTCGCCCACGTTTGGTAACCGTTAGGTATCTGTCCATTCCCCCTTGGATCTTATGTTTTTCGATGTCGATAGCAGTTGTAGCAGCTTCTTTAAGTGAAGAGTAGGAACCCGACGTGGATGAAGTTGCCGATTTGAGTGGCACTGGAACCGATAATAATTCACTAGTTTGCGGTAGTAAACTTGTACGAAAGCGAACGTGTTGCTTTGCTGTTAGATACAGACTGTCATCAATTTTTTTCGTTGTGTTGTTTTCGTTTACGTTTTCAGCATTAAGGGTTAAATAAGCATTTCTGCCGTTAGTGCTTACTTGACAGTTTTTTGCTTTTGAGGTACTCATAAGAGTATCTCTCAGCTTTCCTTCTTTAATAAGTTTTTCAGTCCAAAATTTTTTTTGCTGCTTTTATTTAAAATTTCACATCTGCTTTGGCCTTTAGCCGGAAATACCAAAATTTTATGTTAACACATATGTCTTCACAAAATCTATGTCAGCCGCACTCGTCTCAACATAATTGGTCCCCTTTCACGAGTAAACATCAGCTTTATATTTTGGTCGTCCACAACACACCGCCGTCAACAAAAAGCACGGCGCAGAAGTCAGGGATTATCTTTTACAAATTATTTTTATAATCTGCTGTTTTCTAAGCGATGCGCGGATCGTTCGCGACGGTATATATATCGATGTGAACGTTAGATCGTCTACTTTCTGTTAATGCCAAAATCTAGTCACTACGGCACAAGTGAGTGTCATTAATCGCACTACAAAGTTATTGCCAAAAAGCCGCACAACAGTGTGTATATCAATACGGCAATAAAAGAAAAAAATTTAAAACACTGATAATTCTGTCAATACCGCACCGATTTCAATAAATCGTATATTCACTAAGTCGGCACAATTTGCCTGTCTGATTAACAGTTATTTCGGAATTATTCACAAGAAAATTTGCACAAAATCACAATTATTCTTTACCACTAATATTTCAACAATGAGAACTGAACAGTGTTGCTCATGAATCTCCTTGTTATTTCCAAATTTACTCCTGTGATAGGTGCTGCAGTTTCTGGATCTGAAAAAATCCTCTTGCAGTATTTCCATCGTTTGTGTTCCCTTCTCCGTGCTTTGGCTGATCGATAATTAGCCCTTTTTCTAAATATTTTTCTTCAATTTGTTTTTGTTTTTGGTTTCTTTCTTCGTCATTTTCCTTATTTTTTCTAACTGTTTCGCCTAACGACCCAAAATCCAAATAATAACCCAATTTAAGAATATGCTCCAAGCAATTTAACAATTTGAAAAAAAGAAACTATTTTACAATCAGTGCAAGTCAATTTGAAAAGCAAAGTGCTTTTGTGACCTAAATCATATCAATTTACGTTATTTTAGGTATGCAAAATATTTTTTTTGATTAACTGTGCATGACTGTGTAATTGACTAAAAATTTTTGTTTTTTTTTTTCTAAAAATACGCATATTCATCTAAACAATGTCTCTCGTAAAGGCGATTTAAAAAATAAGTAAAGTGCTTACAAAATAGCAAAACAGAAAAAAAATTTCAATTCCATATTCTAATTCTATTTTGCAAAAAATGTTCGACCTTGTGTCAGAAAAACTGTTCTGGTGCTCAGTGTCGGATCGTGCCGGGTATATAAAGGGGTATAGGCGTGTAGGGGACATTTAGAGCTATGACAGAGTGCTAATGCTTTTACATTCCCTAACGAACTTTAGAAGTTATGCTCTATTAAGTAAGAGAATTTAGAAAAAATTTGAACCCTTAAAAAAAATAATTTCTAAAAATCAAAAATCAAACAAAAACAATTCAGTTTTCTTATACTAATAGCAACCAATGACGCTATTATACAAAGTTTGTCTCGCTTAAAAATCTTGTATAACAAAAAAGTTATAGATGTTTAAAAATCAAAAATTTACTAAGAAATATCTCATTTTAGCAAAATACTGAAAATGCCCATTTTGAATCACACTGTTTAGTGTGATAAAGTTAAAATAAGGTTTTAATTTTTTGGCTCCCGAGGTACATTAGTATCTACTTTCGAATGAGCTTTAAAATTTTACAATTGGGGACTATGAAAAAAGGGACTTTTGGCCGCTTTCTCATAAAATGGTCCACTGTGCGACGAAACAAATTTAATAGAGATAGGATTGAAACATTAACTACTTTTGACAAGGTACAAAGAACAATTGAAACACAAATTGTAGATGCCGAGGCAACCATTACTCAATTACCAACCGACCAACAAGAACACATAAGGCAAAGTATCCATCGTACTCGACAAAGCGATAAAAGAACACAATAAAACAAAGACAAATCCCAACGAACAAAAGACTGTTAAACAAATAAGGGCAAAACTACGGGATAACCTACTAATTAGAAAAGCGGACAAAAAAAGCACGACTGTAGTAATGTACAAAAAGGATTATGTAGACAAAACACAACAATTTATGCAGCAGACCAACTGCACTAATTTTTAAAAATGACCCAACTGAATTTTTCCAAGGGGAATTACACAACCTATTAAAGTGCTTACTGACGGAAAAATATACAAATACACAAAAATGAACCTAGGACCACCAACACTCAAAGTACAGCCAAAAATACACAAACAGAACTTACCAATGAGACCCATTGTAAACTACAAACCTGCACCAGCATATCACCACTTAGCTAAACACTTGAACATTTCCTTTGACATTAAACAACTATACACATCAGTACCAACACAAGAAACCTTAGTTATCCTACGTAACAAACTAGACAGTTTATAATTAATTAATTATAGACGATAATAAAACAAAACTTGTTCGCAAATAAAAATAAATTAAACCCCGTCGGAAAATATAAGCACATATCAAAACAAAACTGCTTTAGATTTAATAACCACTTCCGCAAATTATCTGATGGACTCGGCATGGGAAACTCAACTTTGTCAATCTTCAAGGAAATTTTCATGCAACATCTCGAATTACTACACATAAAGACACTAATGGAAAAACACAAAATAACCCATTACTATAGATACATGATTGATATCATATGCATCCGAGGACAAGACAACGTCGAGCAAACGCTGAGTTTAACACAATCCATAATAACATTACCCACACAATGGAAAAACAACAAGAAAGAAATTTACATTATCTTCACATCACAATAACGCGAGGAACCGAATATTTTACATTTGACATCTATAGAAAACCAACTACGACGAACACTACCATCTACATCATTTCGAATCACCCTACCCAACATAAACTAGCAGAATTTAGAAATATGATACACAGACTTAAGATAATTCCATTTACTCCGGATAAATACAACAATGAACTCGACATAATCTACACCATAACTAAAATCAACGGCTACAAACCATCTACAAAAATCAACCAATACAACACAATAGCACACTTAAACTTACACACGACCAGAAATATATATATATATATATTAACGAACCTTATTCAAGACGAAGGTTTACTCGCGGCACTTAAAACCAGGAACACTTTGAGACACAAAGTCAGCATATCAACAGAAACAACTAAGAAATTTAATTCCAGCGGAGTATACTAAAACACTAAAAACAAGATTTACAGAACACATATTATATCATACAAACGGAAAAGAGAAGACTCCGATTTTGCATTAACCTTAAAATAACGGACACTTACCAAAGGAAATAGATAAGTGTATGATTTTACTGCATCCTTGCAAAAAACCAAACGAAGCACACCATCAGACGAACAGTATGTGATAGAACGTGGCTTGATAATGATGTACATATTCACATCGAAAGCGCTCGCCATTTGCGTACAAACAGCCAGGAAAGACTACTACGTACTAAGCAAATATTATTTTTGCTAAAAATCGGTCTGCGTGGGATATTTGCTTTCTGGAATTTTGACAAACAGCCGCCGGATTTGCACATTTTATTTATTTTTTTGTAATACGTTTTGTTTGTTAGAAAGTCTGTAAAAATATTATTATCTGTTTTCGGAAGTCTTATGGTTGGATCTCATACAACTATTTCGTATGTTGAGGTATTATCTATTATTTGCTTTTTATTTTGTTTTATTAACCTCATTGGTTTTCAAACCACGAATGTGTCACTATTGCCCTTTATTACTTGGTCACTCCGCTACTATATATATAGCTTATTAGAATTTAACCCAAATTTTGTATAAAAATCTAGTCGTAATTCAAGGCAAATTGAAAAGGACAATAGAACTTCAAAAAATTATATACAAAAACATTTCATTTTCATTTTTCTACATAAGGGGTTTCAGCGGATGCTATTATTTGAGTTATGTGTTTTATATGATATGTGTGATATAAGATTTTAGAGTTTTCTATACAATATTTAGGTAATATCTCCTTAATAGCTACATAAACAATTGTCAAATGGGCATAACATATGCTTTCCCCACAGTAATAGATTTTAATTTTGTGAACAATAAATATTTTATGAGAATATCGTAAAGTATTTGCATTTAAATGAACATAGGTTAATGTAAATATAATATTGTATCGATATTATTTTACAATATCAAATAATTAATATTTACTCTTAATGTAGATTTTGGTTATTTATGTAACGCTTATGCCGACTTATGATAATGAATCAGTACTTTTCAAGTAATTTTCCAATTAAGCAGTCCTGTTTCATTTCGGAATTTTTGTTCCCTAAGTGCTTGCCTTAAAAAATATTAAGAAACAACGTTTTGACATCTGTGTAGGGACGGTGGAAAAACAAAATAAAAAGTTTAAAAGAAATAATGATAATTCGTTTTATGTTGTAAGCAGTTAAGCTGTTAATTAAATCTTAAACTTTATAAACTTTTAAAAATCCATAGTCATACTTAATAAAGCCAATAATTAAAACCAAATAGTATTAAAAAAAATAAATGGATATAACATAACCGCATTAAACGTCATCTCATTCAGAAATTCGTTCATTACCCCTATCCGCTATATACTTTCCAGAGCTGTACGTAACCGGGGAAACAATTCCATTCCGCAGTAATGGAATGGTAAAACAGTTAAAAAACAATATTTGTCTCATAGCCTTAAATGAAAAAACTTCTGCAAATTATTCAAAAATTAATCTCGCTTTGCAAGTCGAACAAAAATTGTAGTTTTGACATGATATGACACCAACCGCTAGTGTTAGTATCCATACATTATTTTTTTACTTAGTCCTGAGAGATGAATTCATTATAGCCATCGGTACTGAATTTCATTAAAATGCATTTGTAAAGATAAGTGTTCCGTTCTATTAGTTTCTATATACTCGTATCCCTTGCAAGTATTTATTACTATAAGCTTAATTAATCGTTGTTTATGCCAATTTTAATTTACTCTATAAGTTACAAAAGAGGACATTTAATGTAAGATTAAATGATAAGTGGTTCGTTAACAAAACTGACTTAAATATTCCAACGGACGTTAAGTGGATTTTATCATTAGGACACAATTCAAAAAAATTTTCAATTGAAAGGGAATGTGATGCTAAATTCCACATTTAGAGAATTTAATAATAAGAAGAAATAAAGAATTAGTTATAGATTTGTACCAAAAGCCAACTGCTTCAGGTAGAATTATTAATTATTATTCTAAACTAAATAAAAGAATTATTATTAACACGGCCAATAACTTAATAGAGACCAAAAATACACATTGTTCTGAAGTTAATCACTATCGCAACTTTGAAAATGTTTCCATTTTAAATTTAGAAAATAATTATAAACGTTAGTATATGTTAGAAATGTTACAAATAATTAAAGTACCATTAACCAAAAGAATACATTTTAAAGCGGATACGGAGAATGTTGCACGAAATTATAAACATTTGGTGCATAAAACTATAAAACAAAACCCTGTATCTACATAATATTAATAATTAATACTTTAATTTTTTGTAATGTTTGGTCATTTAATTTATGTTCTGAATATATGTGTAAAATAATATTTTTTTGTAAATTTGTTATTTTCAAAATTGTTTACATTTGACAAAATTTGTTAATATTGAAAATTTTTTGTATGTATGTATACTATACATTGTATAGTTATAAACAATTTTTTCAATTTGTAGTTTTTATTGTTTTTGTTTGTTTCGTTTTTTGAAAATGTTTTTGATTATTTTGAATTTGTAATCAACAAATGTGTTCAATTTTGATTAATTGTTAATACATGTTTTTTTTTATCCTGCCAATCAATGGTTTGGGGAAATATTGAAATGAAATAAAAACTAAAGTTTAAAAATTTTTTATAAAATAAAGACCTAGTGTTTAATAATAAAAAACTAATAATTACATATTAAAAAGGTCGAATAACTATAATTATAATATATTAATTTTAAAAGTAACGAGGCTGTGTTTTAAGAGGTTTTTGGTCGAACAAATTTTAATTAAACTTTATAGATAACTTTTTTTATAAATTTCGTGTGCATGGTGGGCAAAACATGATATTGCAAAGGCTTATTTATTTATTTGTTAAACATGCATAATTAGGCTTTTTTTAAATATCGACAAGTGAGATACCACCTGTAAATGTAATAAGCCGGTCATATTTAAGCACTATAAAATCCCACTTTTGACAAAACAAATACTTATTTATTTATTAATTATATGCACAGACATCTGATTTCTTGAAATGCGTTTGCAGCATGTCGTGCGATTTCTGTTTTGGAACTATTTCGGTCTTTATGAATATTCGACATTTTTGCCATCTTTTAATTTTTTCTAACTTTAAAACAGTATACCTCAATACACCACACTGGCTACAAAAGTTTGAAATTCAAGCTTGGGATTTTTAATAGTAGACAGATGTATTACCTTTTATCTTTATTTATGTCAAGGTAATAATCTAATTAATATAAAGAAATATTTTTTTCGGATTTTTACACTTTTTTACATTTCCGCAAAAATCTCTCCTTTCGATAAAAGTTTCTTATTGCAGGCATTTTGTATATAGGTTTACTTCACCAATTTTTCATATATAAATGTTTGTTGTATATTTTTCGATTAGAAATTTAAGTCGTACTTAGAAAACAAGGCTAGTTTAATGAAACTTCTCGCTATTTTAGGAAAATTTACCTTTACTTTTAACATTTATATAATTGTTATTTGTAAAGATAGTCAACCATGTTAATAAATAAGATTAAACCAACAAAAAGGTCATGTTTAGAAAAACGGAATTCTAAAGCATTAAGCATTTATTAAATATTGGGTTTTTTTGTGATTTGCCCATTATATTCATATTTAGTTTTATAAAATCTAATTTGAATAGTTAAGAATGTAAAGTGCGAAACTCCTTGCTTCTTTGTTTTTCCGTTTCCAACTCCCCATTTTCTCTTAAACACATAACTCTACTTTTAGTTTCACCACTTTTTTATATTTTTTACAATTATTAAACTAGTTTTCACCTAGTGTTGTCTTTAGACTATTAAAACTTGCACTTCGAACGAAGTATACATTTAAATTTGCAGTATCATTATTATACTTTTAGTTCAGAGTGAAAAAAATAATGGTATTATGTTGTTTATATTTTCCTCGCAAGTAAATTAAATACGATTGTCATTTCCCGTCTTAAATTGAAGGCGAGCGCCTTTAATGTGAAAACATCATTATCAAGCCGCGGTGTAATTAGTACTGGTGAGTCAGTGTTCGCGTTTAGGTAGTTCTGTTGTTAAGTTCGTATCGTATAATGTAGGTAGAATGCCAGCCACCTGGTACTTTATGCATAGTAAATTTCTCAATACCTCCGCCTTTTATTATTATCTAGGTGCGTGTGTCCGTCTGAGGGCGTTTGTTCGTGTGCATAAGAAGTTTCAATGGTGTGAAAATTGTGTCAGGTCGTGTTTGCCTGTTCGTTTATAATGTCACTGTTGAAAGTTTTTGTTTTGTAGATTTCCATGTTTTCAAGAATGTCTAGTCTTCGTCCTTTTTTGCTAGGATGTAGTAATGTTATACATTCATCTATTTCCCTTGGTATGTGTCCGTGTAATGCAAAGTTGGAAACTTCTCTTTTCCATTTGTATGAGCGTATATGCTTTGTAAATTTTGCTTTTAGTGTTCGTCCAGTTTGCCCTAAATAAGTTTGTTTGCAGGTACAAGTAATACTCCGCTGAAACTAAATTTGTCAGTTGTTTCTGTCGTTGTTCTGAGATTATGTCTCAGAGTGTTGTCTGTTTTTTTAATGTTGTGAGTATTCCTTCTTTACGAAAAATTTTAGTTAGTTTATATATTTCCGGTCCTGTGTAAGTAAAGGTGTGCCGTCGTGCTGTATCGGTTGTCTCTTTGTCTTCTTTAGTGTTGTATTGTCTAAGAAGTTAATCGTTGGTAGTGACCTTGTAGCCCTTATTTATAGCTTATTACGTATATTGTATGTGTTTTGTAAATTTATCTTTTCTTTAAGTAGGCCGTTGAGATGTTTAGCTAGGTGGTATGCCGGTGCAGGTCTGTAGTTTATAATGGCCCTCATTGGTATGTTTTCCTTTGTGTATATGTTCGTGTATTTGTATACTTTTCCATCAGTAAATGCTTTGCAGCGTGTTAATAGGCTTTGGAAGGATTCAGTTGGGTCATTTTTAAATTTAGTGCAGTTGGTCTACTGTATAAATTGTTTTGTTTTGTCTATATAATCTTTTTTGTGCATTACTACAGACGTAATTCCTTTGTCCGCCTTTGTAAATATTAGGTCTTTGTCCCGTAATTTTGGCCTTATCTGTTTGGCAATTTTTTTTTGCTCGTTTGGATTCGTCTTTGCTTTATTGTGATCTTTTATTGTTTTTTTCGAGTATGTCGGCCACTCTGTGTCTCATGTGTTCTTGTCGGTCGGCTGGTAACTGAGTAATAGTTGCCTCAGCGTCTACAATTTGTTTTTCAATTGTTTTTTGTATCCTGTCAAAAGGTAAATTATGTTTCATTCATTTCTCCATTAGTTTTGTCTCGTTTTCATTGAATCGTATGTCTGTTAGGTTTTTGACGCGTCAATGAAACTCCATCTTGGTGTGATTGTTGGCCCGTTTTGTTAGCTTTGTAAATTTTGGCTCCACCCATTTGTATATATCACCCATCTGGATTTGAAGGGTACGCGAGCGCTTTCGATGTGAAAGTATCCTTATCAAGCCGCGGTGTAATTAGTTCTCTTTTCATATCGAAAGCGCTCGCCTTCAACTTCAAGAGAATAACAGCCAGATAAGACGGGAAATGACAATCGTATGAAAAAATAATGTTAAGACAATAAGTGAAGCAATTGATTTGTTCTTCTTTTTTTACTTTCTAATTTTAATTTCAATAAAACTTATTTGCCTTCCTCATGATGATGTTGCCTCTGTTGATGATTTTAAATTACTGCGTTTTTTACGTATGATTTTAAGTAATAGAACGTAATTTGTTTCTGTTAACGGCCCATAATTCAATTCAATCTTAATAGGCGTTATAACCTATTTTTGTTAGTCATGTAATTAAACAGCCTCCATATGCAATATACACTTCAATAAATACAACTTTAATTTCTGCTGCCCATGTACTTCAGTTGTTTAAGTGGAGGAATTATATATCTAACGTGTTAATTTACAGCCTAAATTTTAGTTTTCATAATGTTATGCAGTGGAATTTAATGCCTTTATAAGAACAATCTATTGTTTTACTCAAACAATTCTTTTCAGTTTCGTATAATTTTTAGTGGCGCGCCAATTGAATTTGTTGGTTGGCTAATATTTCAGTTGTCCTAATTCATAATACCTAACAACATATACATATTTCCAATATCACACGTCTTATATGCAATTGCAGTTATATCTGGTTATACTCTTTCTTAATTTGCTGAAAATTAAAAAGACATTTAACATTTATAGTTCAATCGGGATCGTGTTCAGGATTTGTTTGTTATGTGATTATTTGAGAACTTCCTTTCCTTCAGTTCGCAATCGATATTGACTGCAACACTCTATACATAATTTCTTGATCAGTATTTTTAATGGTTTTTGAGAAATTATTTTTTTATGTATTACGAAGTTCGAAACATTAAATGAAATGTTGTATTTATTTATTGCATGCGCGAATCACTTAAAACAAGTTTTTACGCAGTTGACAGTATAATAAAACTTACAGTCCTCAGTTAAAGCCACTGCTTTAGATCACTATACGAGTAGACATTATTTTGCACTATCTTCTCTTTGAATTATAATCATTCAGTTCGTAATTTTTTAAAAGCCCTTTTCCCTTCTGCGTCAAAATTAATGGGTTTGTCCGTAAAGTGAGATATACCCTATTACTTGCCTATTATAAATAACATGCTAACAAAATCAGTGCCGATGATTAACATTTTGCAATTTGAAGTAAAGAATAGTAGTTTCTGCCTAAGAGTTTTTAAAATATACATATTGCGCGGACGTGGTAAAGTCCGCTTAACAACAATGGTAATTTCAGTCGCAAACGAAACGCCTAGCTGTATTTCCATCATTCGATTGCCATAATTTGTCTAAATGCACTCAACTATCAGGACCAATGTGTAACTACCCATTGATATTAATCGAAGACGTAAATCGGGCCATAGTGCTATTGCAAGAGGCCTAGGAATGGCAGATTCCAGCAGTATAAAATTTGTGCCTAGAATCAGCATGTTGTCATGCATAACAATTATTCAATTCACAAGCTCTGTTGTATCGCTTAAGGTTTATTGAAATACACTTTTGTTTAACTAGATTCCCAGGAGGATGTTATATTGTTTATTTGTGTCGTTGTTTTGCTATCTGTTAAAAATAGTAGAAAAATCAGTCAGTTTGCATGAATTAAGTAAACAATAATCATAAAAGTATTCACTCATTTCCTTTAAACAAAATGAAAAGTGAAAGCGAAAAAAGTAAGATAGTTAATGCTTTATCCAAAAAATACAAATTAGATTTATTAATGGGTGATTCAAGTAAGCTTTGATTTCTGTTCGGTTTAAATCCTCTTAATAATTAGCATTTTTTAGGTGATGAAGAAGAGAGAGATTAAATACAAGAAAATTTTAGAATGAACCTACTTCTTCCTCTGACAAACGCAGAATTGTTCATTTAGAATTACCAAAATCGACATCCTAGACTCATAAAGTTTTAAGAAATTTCGGTAGCAAAAAGCTTAACGAAATGGTATAAACGACTGCAAATGAATTTTATTATACACCCTATAAAAAACGACAGCATTTCAGACAAGTTGCCAAAAGTTTCAACTTACAATCGAAGTGCAGCTTAAAATTGTTCTGCATCTCCTGGACTCGATAGGCCATGGAAATTCTTTCTTGGGCGTGGGTGATGGCGGAACCATCCAAAATATAACAAGACCAGTATCTCAGGCAACTTTAAAACCACATTTTTATATTTGACAAATGAAGGTGAAAGACTTCAAGTTGTTTTGGCCACTAAAAGTGAGTTACCTGGCTATGTTGGGTGCATTGTTAGATCCGAAATTAGACAGAATGAAGCACGATTCAAAAACTAGAATCAATATAATTCCCGTAATTGCCAATAAGCCGTAAATTTTGAAACTGTTTGTGGTTTCAAGTTGAGAATAAGACAGGTGACCTTTTGTCCTATTGGCATGATGCCAAAAATTATTCAAACTGGCTGCTTGCCTGCTTGCTAATATTCTTAGCGATACTTATGTAATTGACAATGGCTTGCTGGAGATAGTGCCTAACCGTTGAAAGAACTTTTAATTTTTTTTTTTTACTATTATTGTTTATTTATTGTATCTTCATTATTTTGAACTAACAATAAGTTTACAAATCTTAAAGCTAAAAATGAAATAAATCGAATCTTGTCCAGCCAATGCTAGGCAAGATTTTAATTTTGCATGATTATTCGCAGTTTGGTGATCAGTTGTCTTGTGTTCGGCTAAGAACACATATATTTCTTCTCTTCAGTCGAGTGTAACCATGGTCATACAGGATGTTGCGGGCTAATGGGTTCGGGTGGACTGTGAGCTTTGTTAAATACGTAGAAGCGTATTTACTAATCTCTGCTTTGACAGTAGGCACTTCTAAATCTTTGTGTATGTTCGAATTTTTGATATACCAAGGAGCATCTGTTATAATACGTAGGATCTTATTTTGTCGCCTTTGAATTTTGTCTACGATTGAGGCTGAGGCAGCGCCCGATAGCTGGATACCGTAGCTCCAGATGGGCTTTAGTATAGCATTGTACAGCAGGAGTTTACAATCCAAACTTAATGTGGAGTTTCTGCCAATAAGCCAATTGTTTTGTATCGCTTTCAGCTTCATTTAAATTAATTTTGCTGCTATATGGCTTTTCCAAGTTAGTCGCCTATCAAGGTGTATGCCAAGGTATTTGACGTTGGTTAGTTGTTGAATTATTTTACCGTTTGTCGTAATAGGTGCGCAAGTTTCTCTGCGTAGGGTGAACGTTATATGGCTGCATTTTTGCTCGTTAACCTTTATTCGCCATTTCTTGAGCCACCGTTCCAATTTGTACAAGTGGTCTTGTAGTATTCGAGAGGCCTCTTGAGGACTTTCATGAGCACTAAGAAAGGCAAATAAAGCAGCGGCCCCAGTATACTTCCCTGGGGAACGCCAGCTTGAATTGGCTGAGATGAGCTTAAAATATCTCCTTGCTTGACTTTAAACTGCCGATTAGGTAAATAACTTTCTAGCAGCATAGATATGTTTTCAGGGATGTTTAGCCTTATCTTGTGAATCAGGCCTTTATGCCATACTTTATCAAAAGCCTGGGAGACGTCTATGAAAAGAGCTGAACAATATTTCTTTTTCTCAAAAGCCTGTTTTACTACGTTCACCAGTCTGTGCGTTTGTTCTGTAGTGCTATGTTGTCTTCTGAAACCGAATTTATGATTAGGAATGCTTCCCTTGTCGCTCAGAATAGGGAGTATCTTAGCCATCAGATGCGTTTGATAACAGACTTATCGGCCTGTATGACTCGACCTTTGTATGGTCTCTTCCCGGCTTAGGTATCATAGTTATGAGTGAAACCCTCTATACTCGAGGAAAATACTCAAGTCGTAATATAGCATTAAAAATGTAGAGCATAACTCTTAGTGTTGTTTCAGGTAGCTCCAAAAGCATATTGTTGCTGATTTTGTCAAAGCCAGGTGATTTTTTGCAATTTAGATCTCCTATTGCTTTCTTTAAGTTACGAAGATCGAATCTAAGGGGTTCCGCCGCTTCAGTAACGACCAGCGGCAAATCGACAATATTGGTGGATTCATTTGGAGTGAAAACCGTTTTCAAATGGTTTACAAACAAGTTCACTTTCTCGGTGTCATCCCTTGCCCAGTCTCCACTCGAAGCTCGCAAGGGAGGCTTACGTATGATTGGTCTTTTCAAGTTTCTTGTGGCACGACATAGTGAGTAATCCGAGTGAGAAGAAGCGTCTAGATTTTCGAGGTAATTTTTCAGAGATGCGTTTTTTTTCAATTCCAGAAGTTCTCTTAGCCGTTTTGTGCATTCCTTTAATTTGTTCTTTTGCTGTGGTGATCTGTACTGCTGCCACTCTCTACGTGCTCGTCTTTTTTCTGATAAGAGTTGTTCAACGTCTGCCGAAGAGATTCTACTATATCTAGGTTGATAATGGTACGTGGATGCGTTCTCTGCTGCAGTTTTAAGGGTCTCGTCAAGGTTACATATAGAATTATCAACGTCTTCTGTAGTACGTAGCGCTATGTCCTCTGAACAGTGAGTGCTAAGGTACTTTTTATACTTCAGCCAGTTTGTCCGTTTGGTAGTTGCCGTTAGTAGCTCATTCGAAAGAGGGTGAGTGGTCCGACGATAACTCCAGTGATGATTCCACTAGGATAATATCATTTGGGATGCCTTTTGCCACACCAAAATCAATAACATCCGGGATTTTTTGTCTATCGGTCGGCCAATAGGTTGGTTGCCCGCTCGAAATAACGTTCAGTCCCATTTTAGAGATTACGTCGTACAAAACTCGTCCTTTTGGGGTAATTAAACGTGATCCCCAGTACGTATGTTTAGCATTGTAGTCACCGGCTGCTAGAAAGCGAGCACCCAATGATTTGTAGAAGTAACAGTATTGTTCATTTGTAATTGAGTGCCTTGGGGGGCAATAAATTGCTGATATAACCAGATTTTGATGTAATTCATCAATGCAAATACTCGTAGCTTGCATATAATCCTCGCAGAAATCGCACAATTGATGGTGCTTAAGACAGGATTATATTAAGATGGCTGATGGCTGGCTCTGCATGCGCTACCTTGGGGATCTTTAGTATCATATAAAATATAGCCATGTATTTTAAATAGGCTTCTTGTCGTTAAATGTGGTTCTGCGATCAACATAACGTCAATTTGTTGATCTATTAAAAAAATGCTCGAGTTCGTTTTTGTGCTGGCGGATGCCATTTGTTTAGCGTGTTCATGGCTTATTGAGTACAGCCTGCAACAAGAGTTTGTGAAATTTGTCAGTGTTTCTACTAAAATATCTATTTTGGCTTCAAGGCTGGTGTAATCTGCGTTCTGGATGTGGCTGTTTTAAAATAGGATTCATCAAGTTTGCCGTGGGTGCTGTTTGTTCTGGGACAAAGTTCGACTTTAAAATGTTGGTGTAGGAAACTTGAGAAATAGATGGCTGTGCTTATTTTATTTGCCTTTATAGCATTTTCGTGCGATGTTGGCTTGGGCAACTGAGAAAAATTAAAGCTTGACAGATTCTGTGATTGTATGGATGCGGTTTCCGATTTTTGTGCTGCGGTGCGTCTGTCGCGGCTTATGCTGATGTAAACGGGGCATCCTCTATAGTTAGCAGTATGGTTACCGCCACAATTGCTGCTCTTTTTACCTTTTACGTCATTTTTCGCCTTGTCGCATTGATCTTTACCGTCGAGCTCACCACACACTACACAGACAGTTGCCAACTTGCAGAAAGCCTTGGTATGGCCATATTCCTAGCAGTTCAAGCATTGAACGGGATATATTCGGTTATGAGGCTCTTCTATAGTAATTTTGCGGTGCAATAGAACCGTAAGTTGTAAATAGGGTGTATTTCATTTTTCTTGAGTTTCACGTCGCCGGGTTCCAGCTCAACCCGAAAGAGAGGTTGTGGTACCTTTTCCCGGTTTCGAATGTTTATTACATTTTTTATTTTCAACCAATTTTTCTGGAGGGCCTTCTTTATTTCTACCGGATCTACGAAGGAGTCCACTCTCTTAATGACTACCTGCATGCCTTTGCAGCTTTTGAGCTGGTAAGTATAAATTTTTTTTTTACTATTTTCCAAACTCGTTATCACCTTTCGATAGTCAGCTTCATTTTTTATGTGCAATTTGGTTTCCTGTATGTTTCCACTTTTGATGGGAACCACATAGAACGAGTTTTCGCCAATCAATGCTACCAAACTTTTTATAAATTCATTTGAGGTTTTTTCCCTCAAGTAGATTGGTGGTGGCCTAGGCGTCGTGGGCATTGGCACAGACTCATTTGTTTGATCTGCCAGAATTACAAAACGATTTAAAGAACTGAGGCTACCAGTCTCTCCTCCTTTAGTCATTTTAGAGGTCGAAGCGATCTGTGAGGACTTTGGGCTACGTTTTCGTTTGGTCACAGTAATGTACCGATCTATTCCCACTTGTGTTTTTGTATTTTGTGTGTTTTTTTCACTTTGAAATATTTTTGGTACTGTACCTGTTGCTGTTTTGTTTGATTTACTTGCTTGCGCAGCAGCTAATTCTAGTTTATCTGTATCTATTGAATCATAACATACCATGGAGGTCGAACATGATCGAGAATGAGAAGGTGTTTTCGATGTTAAAAATCGGTTGTCATCTATTTTTTTTTGTGCCGCTGTTTTGTCACTGCTTTCAATTGTTTGGGAATCACTGTCTTCACCGACTACCGTAATGTATAAATTTCTTTCATTTATACTGTGTCTACGTTGTTTGTTGCTATGCAATTCACTCATGTACTATACACTTCTGTTGTGTTGTTTGTTTGTTTGTTTTTTGTTTTGTTTTATTTCAATTTCTTTTAATTGTTTTTGTTCTTATTGATTATTAATACAAATTTTTGCTAGAATTTATTTTCCCGTTAACTTTTGCATTAACAATTAAATCTTGTTTATTATTTTAAAAATATAAATCGCGCTTGAAACTTTGAAACTCGTTGCTTTAAAGTGTTTTTGTCAACTCCAATGATTTGTTTTTAGTTCAATAATTTATTTTTAGTTTTTTCAGTTTTTCAGTTTTTTTTTCTTTATTTTTTTTATTTTAAAAACACAACCGCTCGCTTTGACTGTTGGTTTGCCAAATTGAACTTTTAATAACATCCAAAAAAATACTTCGGAAAATTTTCGAGAAGTTAGAGGGAAATCTGACAAATATTTTCAAAGTATTGAGTCAGAACTGAAAATTGTGTAATGTATGGAGCAAACTAAAAATAAATGCAACGATTGGAGCAAGGTTTTATAACAAATTTTTTAAAGCAAATTGCCAACAACAAATATAAACTATTATAAAACAAGCTAACGATAAACCCTAAATATGATAACAGAGTTCTGTTAATTGAACATATGTTTTTAAAAATTTCAAATATTTTTTTTAAACAATTTTATAGTTTTTATTTATATGATTTTTGAACATGTGCATTTCGCTTTTACAGTGCAGTTAAGAGAATGTGGAACGTGTTTAAAATATTTGTAGTGTGTTATTAACTGACGTATTGCATTAATAGCATTAAGTTTAAGCTTTAGAAAATATAGACAGTTAACGAAAATCCCTAATAATATATTTCGTAATATAATATGTTTCCTTATGGTGGTTCTTGAGTGATAATAGTAATAGAGTTATAATAATCTAATCGACGATTTAATTCTAACTCTCGTCTATCTTTTTCTAGTGAATCTACTTTTACAACTACCTTAACATTCTTCAGCAGATTTGTTTCTTATTGCTTTCCTTCACCATTTTCTCCTATTTTGTGATGTCTTCTCCTTCTGCTCGTTGCTTCAGAGTAAGATAGGTTCCTATGAATGTGCCTAAAACCTTTTTGTGTCCTTTATAATAAGAGATTGTTATTTGGGTTTCTTTGACGGGGACTTAAGTAGTGCACATTATATTTATGTGTATTATGTATTAAAAGTCAAAAGGAAAAAATTGTTTTAATACTGTCGGCTATGCATTTGTAGCATTAGGCACTCCAATTCCATTAGTTCCAGTCAGCACGGCTTATTTTGAGATTGAAATACCAGATGAAAGCAGCTCACGTAATTCACAGGTTAAAAATTAATCCCGCTTTTGTAGATAAATTATTGAGAGCTTTTGCTAGCGTTAATAGTTAATATTTGTAACGTGAATTTCTGGAAGACTTTGTTCCAGTAAGGTACGTGTTAGTCTGAACTGGTTTACTGAAACTCAGGTCAACCCGTTTTCGATGCGGTGGAAAATTTATTATTTTGTCGTGAATCCATACGGTGACAAATTCGTGATATCTGAAAATTACGCTAGAACATCGGCAAAAGGCTCGTTCTTATCAAAAGTTTTAATCTCTGCTGCTTAACGGAATGTTGATGATGAAAGTGATGAAGCGATTGCGTGTTGTTATCGAGGAGCCGATTACGGTAAAGGTCAGAGTGTGATTTGTTTTACATCCGCGCCTGGCTATGTAGTCTTAATCAGATGGTGGACAAACCACTATATATAATTTGGAACGTCATGCTCGTCCTAGATATCCGAAGGCATAATTCTAAGCAACAGAACCACCTAGTTGCAACTTTAATGATTCCAGGACAGGTCTGCAAACCATCACACCTTGCTAAAGAGTTGGAGACTTTTTAACTCCTGCCCAGAACACATGTCAAGCATGCTCACTGGACTGGATCATTCACTTTGCGTGTCGTTATAAGTGAAATGATCCTGGCCACCATAAATTTCATAGTTCCCTTATGGGGCCGCAAAACCACAACCACCACGATGCTCCCATATAGAGGCCAACCTCAATGATCAGTCAGAGAACTATTAAATGTCTAAAGAGACAAATAATGAACTTTGCGGCTCACTGATCCCCGTGGAAATAAAGTGGAGTTTCCAGTTGTCTCCCTGTCTGACATCAGGGGACTGGGCTCCCTTTTTCCCCAGTTGCACTGAGTCTAGATAGTGAAATATTCTATAAAGACCATATTTATATGCCCCTGGGGGACGGCAAAGGTCAATTAGTAAGTCGTAATATCCGATGAAATCGCAGTGGATAATCAGAGCTGTTACGTCCGCTAAAACAAAAGACAAAAAAAAATCGCGCAGTCCCAAGTCCAATTTTATTCTTTTTTATCCGAAAATTTTAATCGGTGAACCGTTGACGGCGTACAATACAACTGCCGTAGGGCGGATATCGATCGGCTTCACTGACGCCGGCAACACAGAAACATCTGCGGCACTATCTAGTAGAAAATATTTGTTAGACCGTCTATCTTTAATTTGCAGGCGAAAAATTTTGCTTTCGGTAGGGATGTTTCTGCATCCGCTACCTGCGCAGCAAGTCAATCAGAATCTGGCGGCGTGTTTGTTACTAGCTTGTTTGCTCGGAGCGACCGTATTTTTTGGTACCAGCACTCGTATCCCGTGGCATTTATGTTATATGTCGGGCGACTTTTCGAGCGTCGGCGTCGAATTGCTGGGGCGCGAGAACGTTAGCGTGTGGACAAATTTTCAAAGTTTTTGCTTAACTCCACAATAGCCGCACGAGATTCGTTCATTTCACCCAAATGATGTGTTTGTATACGATTGATTTGATAGGGTGTTATGACGTGGAATACCGAGTTAGCAATTTTCGTAAATTCGTTGGGGGTAGTTAACGAGGCTGCCAAACGTTCTGACAAACGTTTTGTCCGGAGACTTTTGAGCGCTGCGTCACCCAATGTATTGCCGGCCACACGCTTCATTTCAAAGTACTGTTCAGACGGTTTTATGCCTCCGAGCGGTAGTTCTGACAATAGCCGGTTTAGGCGTCGTTGCTCGCTGTCGGCAAAATGTTCGATTATTTTGGCTTTGGTATATTCATATTCATATTAGCAACAGGTAAAAAATCTTTGAATCAGTGCATATAATAAAAGCATGAGTGATCAGCTTACATATTGTATTTCTTATATATTTCAGGGCTTTTGTACAATCTCTTCGCAACAAAGCAACACACATGGCAAAAGGATTCGTAAACCACATAAGTTCAACCCGCAGTAAAAATCCAAGTAAATTGGGAAATATCTCGTAAGTACAACTTTTTTATAGGTTCTTCTTCATTTTTAATATTAAAAACATGCCAGAAAGAAAATTTATTTCTTATGTAAGTTAACAAAACAAAAGTTTTCAAAAGTTGGCAAGAACGTTCCCACAAAATTAAAAGTGCCAAATAATCATTTCTAAACTAATTGAGTCACACAGTTGGCACATACCAAATAAATTGATCAACACAGGAAATCGACTTCCGCTATATGCACTATTTTCGATATTCCTAAGAATTATTTTTTTAACTTAGTTATTTCCCAATAATTGTTAATTAAATTTTATGATTTCCAAATAATTGTTTATTAAATTTTATTATTTGCCAACCTACTTTAAATTCATGAGAAATAAATCATGAATAAATCTTCGTATTGACAAAATTTGTATTTAAGCCAAATCTTAATATTGTAATTAGTGCAGTTTTAATGGGTCTGCAGTAAAGTCCAGTAGTCGAAACCACTTGTTTAATTGTTAACTGTTCAAATAAATTAAAAGAAAAAGAGGTTTCAACAAAGAAACTTGTAACTGGCGCCCGAGCAAAAAGTGTCCGCGAGAAAAAAATCCTGAAAAAACAAAGTAAGAATATCGATAAAAAAAAATCGCGAATCAAAAAAGTGTTCGCAATAGCAAAATCCTAAAAAAACAAAGTAAGGATATGGAAAAAAAAATCTAGAATTAAAAAAGTGACTCTGAGGAAAAACAATTTTGAAAAAAACAAAGCAAGGATATTGATAAAAAGTCCGGAATAAAAAACATGTTCATGGAGAATAAGTGACTTTAATTTAAAATGACTCTGAGAAAAAAGCCTAAGAACGATCTGCTTCACCTCCAAGCGACAACAAACGGGCAAACAGCACCAAACCACACGACTCACCGTTAAACTAAAACGAGATAGCATTGAGGGGCAAGAGCTACCTCTCACAACCGACGGCCCCGCAATATTCATTTACATCATACAAGAGAAAAATATATCCTTACTGTCTGTGGGTTGATCAACGGAAAGAAGCAAGACGTCACCAAACACACAAGAGCATCTCAGTCCGTAATAAGGCCCGATTTAGCTAAAGAGGCAGTGGATCCGTTAAATAATGTTCAACAGCGCACCGCTACTGGGGATTCAGCCATCGGCTATGGAAGAGCCAGGGTACGACTAACTATCGGAAACATCAGCGCAGATCTTGTGTTTGTTGTCGCTAATATTGTGGATGAAGTTATTATCGGTGCAGACTTGTGATAGCTCACGGCATTAATTTGGATATGGGGCAGCAGATAACGATCTGACGCAACGTGGAAATCCCCTTAAATGTTGGATATGCGAGCAGGGACGCAGTAAGGAAAATATTTGTCGTCGGACGCTAAAAATGCTACCTCTGGCGGAAACTATAGTTTGGGCACGTGTGGAGGCGGATAGTGTGGGCAATCTGTTGTGGGTGGTAGAACCAGAAGACGTAAGGAATTATGTGATAACTGCTAAAGCTCTCGTGAAAAGCTGGAACAGTGCAAAATTCCCTGTGAGGGTACTAAATCTGTCCAGCAGCGAAAAGACAATTGGCGAAAATGCTGAAATCGGTCGATGTGAGCCGGCAGGAGCCGTAATTAATTGCGCGACGCATTCAGCTCTAGATCGAGATTTGCTAGCAAAGCAGATGGATAAATGGATAGCTGAATTAAATCCACCCGACAGAAATAAAGCTAAGTAGTTGTTACGAAAACATACCGTCGTCTTCGCTCTAAATAATAAAAGCCAAGGTAGAACAGCAGCGGTGAAACATGAAATAAATACTGGCGAAGCGAGATCTATAAAAAACGTACCCAGGAGTGTTCCTCATGCAAAACGGAACGAGGTCAAGGAACTGATTAACGAAATCTTCGAGTCCATGGAGTTCGCCGATAGTGCTAGTAAAAAAGAAAGATGGCAGCACCCACCAGATTTTGCGTCGACTATAGAAAACTCAATGACGTCACCAAGAAAGACAGTTATCCGCTACTAAGAGTTAACGACACCTTAGAGACGTTGGTTACTGGCAAGGGGAGATAGCCGATAAAAACAAAGAGAAAGCTGCCTTTAGCGAGAGCAATGGTTTGTGGCAGTTTAAAGTGATGCAATGATTTGGGCTCTGCAATGCTCTAGCTACTTTTGAGCGCTTAATGGAACGCGTGCTTAAGCGGCTTAACTGGCAGACTTGTTTAGTAGTACATCTGGATGATATAATCGTAATAGGATGAACACCTCAAAAACCGGGATGAAGTTCTCACGCGTATAATGGCTGCAGGACTTAAATTAAGTGTTAAGAAATGTGCGCTGTTTCAAAAAGAGGTCAAATACTTGGGCATGGTGTAAAAGCAGAGGGCGTATCAACTGACGAGGATAAAATATTGGCAGTAAAGAATTGGCCTCGTCCACAAAATTATCATGAGCTACGTAGTTTCATGGGGCTTTGCACATACTTTAGGCCGACCTTGGCTCAAGTGACTGCCAGCTTGCATGAGTTGACCAGAAAATCGCAACTATATCGATGGAGTGGGGCAACAGAAGGATACAGATGCAAGCGGCTACGGAATAGGAGGAGTGCTTTCTCAGGTGGTTAATGGGACGGGAAAAGTGATTGGCTACTATAGCAGATTATTGCCCAAGCCGGTGTAATGTTGTGGGACTGGTAGGATTGTCGTGCAATGGCAGGGTCGCCATGTGGTGTGATAATGACAAGGAGGGGGCAATTATATTATTCTTCCCTAAAACCCTTTATTTATTTTAAGCAGCTGAAGGGCTTGAGAGCAGGCGTTCGTAATAACAGCCCAATTTGAAACTATGGCGTTACACGACGGCATCTTTTAGCCATAGTGGACTGTGTTAAACATTAAAACAAATATTTATGTGGCCAGCACTTCACCATAAGGACGGATCACTCCGTATTGTGGTGGTTGCTGTATTTAAAAGCCGCGAAGGGCAGCTTGCACGCTGGGTTGAATGTTTGCAGAGCTACGTCTTCAGCATTGTGCATAGGAAAGGTGGAAAACGCAATAATGCACTTGCATTAGCGGATAGCAATGGATATCGCAGAACCACTCCTCAGTAATGCTGAAAATCGGTATCTGCTAGTAATAATTACTTCAATGAATGGCCCGAAGCGTATATTATTCCAAACCAAGAGTCCCAAACTGTTGTAGATGAATTTGTGAACAATTGGGTGTGTAGATATTGTTTTCCCACAGAACTTCAGTGCGAGCAGGCACGAAATTTTCTATGGGATAAGAAAGACGAGAACGACACCGCACACTGGGGAGTTTTTTTATGGAGGTGAGGAAAAAAATATATTTATCAAAAAATGTAGTGATTTAATCACAAATTTAGTTTTATTTATACAGTAATACACAAAAGTAATCAAAATAAAGAAAGTTAGAGAAATGTCGATCGTTACCTGCAATATAAAAAGCCATAACTAACAAAAAAATTTAAATGATTTTTTTTTTAATTTTTAATTTATTATTTATTTTAAATCTATTTTTAATTTATTATTCTATAAGAGCCTTAACTTCGTCGCTTATAACACTATGCTTTTTCTAGTTAAATGAAGGCGTCAAATTGGAAATCATGGGATCTGATGTTACCATCATTCGGTGCATAATATCTTCGTTCGTGGCAATTCGACTGCATTTTCTGGAGTGTCTAAGGCGACTTTCCTGAGCCTCTTCGGATAGTAGGCCTACAGGAAAAATACACTTTTATTATATCTTTTCCATGAATCAGAATTTTGTGAAGCGTAGGTGGCATATTGTACCACTCGTACAGGGCAACAAACTCTTTTGCCGTCTTTTCCGTTATTTCGGAAATCAGGATTAGCAAGGAATCTTCGTGACGTATTTCCTGAATTCGTCGTACCAGAGCCTAGCTTAACAGTATCTACCTGTATTCCTATTTTCTCTTTAAGTTCAGGCTTTATCAAACATTTTCAGGCTTCTTTTATCGGACGAGTATTTGAGTCGACTCTCTCATGTTTAAATTCAATATCATAAGCTACATGCAAAAGACACTCCATCAGCTTAATACGCGCATGAAGTGGTGACATACCAAATTGCTTGTTCACTTACAGGCATAGCTAGAACTTCGATTTTATTTATCTTGGATGTTGTGGCTCCACAAATAAAACAAGAAGGTGCTGCTGGTGTTTCTGTTACTGATTGTGTTGTCTTGCCGTCAATCATTGTAAAATATAATTCGTGTTTTACTTTAAAGTTACGATTATTTACTATTATCTAAAATTATTATTTATAGATTATTTACTTTTAACTCAACTTGAGATATTTCCGCATCGACTCTTCTCTTTTCTTATATAACTTGAGGTGTCTCTTTAACGTATGTAAACTGTAGTGTTCTACAATACTATGTGGAAGAAGGTTTATTGTTGTTCCATACTAATTTATTTATGTCATCACTCAATGATAATTTAAGTGGTGCAACTGATGTCATATATAAATGAGAGTCAGAAATTTGAAAATCTCTGTTGGTGTTCGCTTTGACTAGATGCCCCATCACATCCCCATTTATAGTACATTATTAGATTTCTGTTTTCAATGTTATTTATTTCCTTTGCTGACTTGATCTCTAGGATTCTTTTAGCAGTATGATCCAACAGATTTTACAGAGATAAACTGCTGGAACTTTCAGTAATAGAAATTCCTTGCGGATAACTGTTAGTTTTTTCTTTCGTGACTTTTTTGTATGGTACGAGTATTTTGTACTCTTCATTTTCTAACCAATGCATTAGATACTCGGATTTTTCTTATGTAAGTTCAAGCTTTGTAAACATCCCCAAAGTTTTTAATGTACAAATTTTGTGGTTGGTTTTTGAAATACTAGAAATAAAATCTATTACTTCTTGAGGAAAAATAGCTCGTACTTCATCCCTATTGTATCGTTTGGCGTGATTGCAGCACTCCTCAAACGATTTACGTTGCCGACCAGTGGTAGAACATTCAGCTCAGTAAACTTAATTGTTAATGTGCGTTTAAGCCAATTTGCATTATTTTTTTCAAATCGCGACTTCGTACGATAAGAATTCTGCCATCTTTGTTTGAAGTTAGAGTAAAAGCCTTTATATATTATATCCAAAATTGCACATGCTGCTCTAGTTTCGTTTAAGCCAACGTGCGATTGTTGCAAAAACTGTTTTAATTTTGTTCTCTCCTTGTCAAACTCCGGAAGCTTCGAGCATAAAACCCCATGTGAAACAGAAAAATTTTCCATTGTCGTAAAACTCTTGGGCCTTAGTTTCAGTTATAATTACAAAACCGGAGAAAAATCACTTCAACTTTTCGCCTTCGTCGACACTTGTTGAATGCCACTACGTATTTTTCAATATTTTACTGACAGGTACTTATGAATGGGCGCATATTTCGAAACGTTCCAAAGCATGAGCACTCATAAGTTTGGATACAATTTCTGTAAAAAAACCATGCAGGTAACTATCGGAAAAACCCAAATAATTAAAAAAGTATACTTTCCTTTTTAGCCTTTTAATTGTGCACGCAAATTTATTACCGCTCTTTACTTTGATACTGCAATCATAAAGTTCAAATAACCTTTTGTTTATTCCTTTTTTTTTAATTCTGAGAATCTATTAAATTTTAATCTTAATCTTTTAAACGGTCCTTTAAATTATAACGATTTATTTTTACAAGAGACGATATGTGTTAGAAATGTTAAAAATTGTTAATGTATCAAATGTAAGGAGAATAAATTTCAAAACAGACACAGACAATTTAGCGCAGAATTATAGGTACTTAATACAAAAGACACATAATTTGTTATAATTATTTCATAAGAAAGAATTTGTTATTTAGTTTCCGTTTCCTTGTTTTTGTATGCTTAAATATTTTAAATTTTAATTTTTGTATGTTTGTATGTATGAAGAAAATTATTTTATATGTTTTGTCAAATGTTTTTCAACAAATTTTTCTTTTCAAATTGTTATAATTTTTGTTTTTGAAAAATATAAAAAATAATGTCTTGAAGAAACTTTCCACAGGAAAGCGAAATATCGAGAAAAAATAAATCATTATAATTTAAAGGACCGTTTAAAAGATTAAGGTTTAATAAAAATAAAAAAAGGTCGAATAAAACTGAAAATAATTCTGAGAATCATAAAAAAATAATGTTTTTTTTGTGCGTATATCTAGCTATTTTTTTAAATTGATACTTTTACTTAATTGTGCATAAAAGCGAAACGCGTTTATCGATTTTCATGAGTTATGTCTAATTTTGTTCATAGGTTATACGACTTTACGTTAAAGTAATAGGACTTGACACTTTTTTTACCGTTTTGGATTTTTTAAATTTTTTTTCTTCATACATTTATTTATAACTTCGAAACAGTTGCTTATGTAGCGAAACGTTATATGAACAGATGAAAGTAATTGTAATTCTTGATTTTTCTAAATTTGTTTAAGCAAAATCCGACTAGTGGTTCTTGAGTTATGTTAAACAAAAGGGCCTTATCAGAATTGAGTCGCTAATCAAGCTGAAAAATGCTGTACTGTGTAATGCAACAAATTGAGAGCTGGCACCTGGTGGCACTTGAAATTGATTAAAAATGTAAAAACAGATATGAGACAATGTATTAGTAGTGATTTGAAACAGTGGGAAAGTATGGCTAAAATTGCAGGTCCAAGTGTTTGGAGAAAAAAGGGATTTTTTTTATATGTTCGTAAAAATAAACAAACAAAAAAACTTAAGTCTCTGCAGAGTTTATTTTTTCAATTTTTTTATACTGAAATATCCTACTTTAAATAAAAAAAAAAATAATAAAATAATAATAATAAAAATAAAATAATATTCGTTTTGAAATTCTTAGGTTTAAATTAAGTTGGTTCAGAAAAACATACAACTACTGAGCTTGAGACGGCTATAAGAAAAACTAGCACTCAGATCGGAGTAATTGTTTTTGATTTGATTGTACCATTTAGTCTAAAATTTCAAAATATCATTGCATATTGCATGAAGAGTATGTTGACAATTTGACTTTTTTCCGCGAATTCCCCAGTGTGCACCGTTGCATCCACAGTCTGGTGGCATGATAGAAAGATCAAACGCTCCCTGGAAGAGTATCTCAGAAAAGTAATCAATACACACCAAAAGGATTGGGATGATCATATACAAAGTTTCTTCTGGCATACCGATCAGCTATCCACGATTCACCATCATGTAGTCCAGCAAAACATCGTGTTTGGATGGAGCTGAAACTACCAGTCGACTTAGAATTTGGCGTTTAACAGACCCCTGCACACGGCGATAATAAAAAAAATGTTCCTCAGACACAAGAAGACCTGCACGAAGTTCATGAGTTTATCCGCAATCGTTTTAAAATGTCCAGCAACAAAATGATAACCAGGTATACATTTAAAGTAGGACAACTGACTCCATGAAGAGACTTTAAGAGCGCAAAAACAAAGACAAAAATACACACAGACCAACATGCGCCTATACTTTGAATGAACAACATAACAACAACAAAATTTAATATAAAGGAAGTAGAAAATTCATGTTTTTTCCACACCTATAGCGGACAAATATAAAATACAACATCTGAGTGGTTAGTTAGTTAGTTAAAATATAAACCTCGTGAAAAAAAGACTTGCATCTTTAGTAAATTGTTCTGCAGTGCCAAAGTACAAATCCTACTTTGTGTAAATAAACTTGTAATTAATTTGAAAACTCTAAAATATGGTGTTATTTATTTTGCAATAAAGAACTCAGCAACAACAAACTGTTTATAAAAGGTATAAACGCAACAGTATTTTATTTCTTCGTCTAAATTCTTACTTATGTACTCATAAGTTACCAAGCACTTTAAGACTAACAAACCCTTGTTACAAAATTGTATGCAAAAACAGTACTTTAACCTAATGTATGCTTTAGCAAGATTAGTATTTTGAGTTGTCAGTTTGTGGTTAATGAAGAATACAAATGAATATTATTTATCCAGGTAGGTAGATCTATAAAAAATGTTTTTATTGTTTTTAATAAAGTTAATATATTTTTTATGTTTTTCTTATTTAACCTTTTAAAGAACAAACAAATCACGAAAAAGTTAATTTGCAAGATTTACGAAGAATTTATAAAGAATTTTTTGATGTTAATAAACTAAGTATTCGGATAACGAGATTTGTTTTGATTATATGTAAATCAATACATTTACATTTTTCGATTTACCAACTGTTTAGAAATTTTATACACGTAACACAACAACAAGTGGGTACGCTTATGGGTAGAAGATTCTTAATTTTTCTAGATTTCTAGTGGACTAATATAAAAAGGCAGCTTTTTAGTGGAAAGTTAGTGTAAAAATAAACCTCGTGAAGTAAAGTCGTGCATCTTAAGTAAATTATTCTGTAGTGTCAACTTTGTGTGTAGTTAAACTAAATAAATTTGTAATTACTTTAAAAACTCTAAAATCTGGTGTTATTTATTTTGCAATAAAGAACTCACAACAAAACGTTTATATAATGCATAAACGTAACAATATGTTTATTATGGAAGCTACCCAATTATCTGTGAAAAAAATAATGTTCACTTGTTACTTATTATCTAATTTATTTAATACATTTCGTGATATCTTTGAGGCAGACCTTAACTCGCGGCCATCATGGTTTGTATATAAAGCTAAATAAGAAAAATATATTTTTAAATATAAATTACTTGATTTATATATTGAAAACTGCATAGTAAAATGATTTGCCTTGTGTAACTCGTAATCCCACTAGGAGCTACTACACCAAATGTTCGGTTCTGCTATAACCTACCGTAATACCGAAATTTGCTTGCTTGTAAGTTCTTATTTTTAAAGTTTTTAATGTGTGGCTTTTTGTTAATACATGCAAAAATTTTATTTTTAGTTCTCGAAATACAATGTAAAAAATCAATGTTATAGAGCGCGCAACAATATAATTATATATTATAAAAGTGTCAATTTTATTAAACGTAATATTTATTTTTTGTTTGATATTTTGCAGGCTCGATGTTGTACTTAGTACACCAGTATTAGTTTTACCTCGGTCAGATAAAAGCACGGAGGTTTTAATAGCAAATTTGGGACAAATTACTGTAAATAACATGCATGAGTGTTCTGAGAATTGCCATGAAATGCTGACAAAAGACACGTACTTCTTAGATATAAGAAACGTTAACTTATGTTGTGCAGATATTAAAGAAGAAAATGATCTGCGTTTAAAACATCTTCCTAAGACTTCCAAAATTTATTCCAGTCAAAGTAACGTATCTCAAATTTTGTACGACACTGCTCTTTTCTTTCGGTGTAAATATGAATCGAAGTTACACATGGGAGAGAGAGAGTTATGGGATACATTGCACACGCTTTCTGTAAGTATATTGTTTAAATTATTTCAATGTTTTCATACAAGAAATGTTAATATACGTACATGTTGTTCTTCCATAGATTATAGACTATTATTAAAAAATAAAAAAAAAATTATTTTTAATAATTAAAGTTATTTGACCTTTTGAATATTTAATAAATGATTTTTTTTTAGCACAAGGTCTTTACTGTTATAATAATTTCATATTTCAACAAAATTGTTAGTTTCCATAATTAAATTTTATTAATTTTTTTGTCAAAAAAGAATCAATATAAATAATTCATGTTGACAATTTGCTGGTTATGCTATGGCCATGAAATAATTCGCACCGTATTTGTTTTGCTGTTGAAAAATTAGTGATAATTTGCATCGCTTTTTCTTTTGGAAGAAATATCGCAAATTATGTATTTTGTATTTTGTCTAAGAATTAGTGAAAGATAATGATTCTGGTTTTCATTAAATATGTACTAATCTTTTAAACGGTCTTTTAAATTAAATTTTAACGGTTTTTTTTCAATATTTCGCTTTCCTGTGGAAAGCTTCTTCAGGAAATCGAAATATTGAAAAAAAGTCTACACAATATTAATCGAAGTAACAACAACGTGTGCTCAGTTCAAGCTTACAATTCTAGGTCGCTTTATTGAATTCATTTTATTCTTATGATCTACACGTTTGTATTTATTCTTACATTCTATGACATCTAGAGGGTTGCCTAGTTGCTGAAATTACAATTATTACAATATTTAATATTACTTTATATTATATTACAATATCTAACACGCCTCTTCCTAGAAGTTGATGTTATTTATTAAAATATTTTTTTAGATACTTCGTTTATATATGTATATATAGATATAAAAAAAATAATTTGAGGATATACACGATTTTAGATTTCTAAACATCAATTCATTGATTTTTTTTTAGCAGTTCTTAAAGTGACATATCAGATTTTACAAATTTTCCACCCTTTCGTGGTCTTAAGTTTCTATTCGACATTTCTTCACACACCGCTCCACCACTCTCATCACTGACATTATGTGTGGGGGCGCCTGCATCATTGTTGCCTTCCATGCTTGTTCTACATAATCTATTTCCGTCACTGGAATCACCAATAACATAGGTGCACTGTGATTCCTTAGTTTTTATACTACGCATTTGGTCCAGATGTCTTTTTATTTCTCGGCAGTTATCTGATATAATACACAGATAAGACTGTTTACCCAATCTCTGTTTTACCGTAGCTGGAGACCAGATTGGTTTATTACAATTTTTATAATTTCTTATTACAACTCTTCGCCTTCTGAAAATTGCAAATTTCGCTTTCCCTTGTGAAGAAGAACACTTTTGTCTTGAGACTGTTTAATTCTATCCCTTGTCAAAGGTGGTCGCAAATTATTGAAACGTGTTTTGAGTGAACGACCAAAAAGAAGTTTTGCTGGCGACTCGCCCGTGGAACAATGTGAGGTATTGCGGTAGTCATATAAAAATCTATTTATTAAAATGTCAAGGTCTGCATTATTTTTTTCTTTTAAATTAGCCAAGATGGACTTTTTTTTGTTTTGACAACATTCTCCGCCTGACCGTTTGTCGACGGATGCCCAGGAGCTGTTAGTATGTGCTTAATGTTATCATTTCTCAAAAAAGTTTTAAATTCATTTGATACAAATTGGCGTCAATTATCGCTAACAATGGTATCAACCAAGCCAAATCTGCAAAAGATTTACCTAAGTTTACTGACTGTAAAACGAGACGTTAGTTCTTTTGTCGTAAATATTTCAACCATAGGTGCCCCTGTAGGCTAGTAGGTAGTGTACTAGCTTGTAAATATGGGGGTTGTGGGTTCGATTCCCAACGAAGACCTTGGTTTTTTTCACTACAAAAGTAAAAATTGACTGTCGGTGGGGCTGCTCAGCGATGAAGGCATAGTCACTGGTCGCTGTGCTGTCTTATATACGGCAGTCAATTTCCGACTATCCTTCTACTTTCAACACCTGTTTCATCTATTCTCTATCCCTTTCCTAAAAGAATGTAGCACGGTACTTGTCTAAATAGGCATTGTTGCTGCCTGAGTGCTACTTCTCTTAAAAAAAAAAAAAAAATAAAAATATTTCAACCCATTTCGAAAATGAGTCACAATTAGCAAATAAAAACTTTTAATGGGTCCTGCAAAATCAATGTGGACCCCTAGTCCAAGCCGATTCGGTTGGACTCCACGGTATTAAAATACTTTTATTAGGACTTGATTGTAGTTCCTGGCATGGCCGGCAATTTCTAATAAGAACTTCAATGTCTCTATCAATAGCCGGCCACCAAATATAAAAACGAGCTAAGCCTTTGGTTTTGACAATACCAAAATGTGAACTATGTAAACTCTCTAAGACATGGTTCCGTGACTTATTGGGAACTACTCTTCGATGTCCCCAAAGTATACAATCATATTCAACAGACAATTCATTTGCCTTCTCACGGTAGGGCTTAAATTCATCGCCCTTTAATTGGTTAAGCTTACCCATGCTAATGGCGTTAGCTACTTTTGACATAACAGGATCACGTCTTGTTTCTTTAGCAATATTTTTGAAATTTAAGTCAAACACATTCTCTTTTTCTATTAAGTTGATGTAATTGTACTCACTATGGTCATCAGTCAGTGAAGCCTGTGGTATCCTAGACAAATTATCTGCATGATTTAACGTTCCCTTAATATGTTCCACGGAGTAGTTAAATCCTGAGAGGATTAATGCCCACCGCTGCAACCGAGCTGAAGCCATTACTGGAAGGCCTTTGCCTTCTCCGAAAATCGTCAACAAAGGCTTATGGTCTGTTCTCAGAATAAAGTGGTTACCCAACAAATATTGTCTTAACTTTATTACACAAAATATAATTGCCAGAGCTTCTTTTTCTATCGTACTATAGTTACATTCCATTTTTGTGAGTGCCCTTGATAAAAAGGCAATTGGTTTAATAGATTTATCAGGAAAAATGTGTGACAATACGCCCGCTACCGCTGTATTACATGCGTCCGTAGTTAGTACTATCGGTAATTCAGGGTTAAAATGCACTAAGACTTGCTCTGATGTAATATCGCGCTTCAACTTCGTATAAGACGCTTGACATTCTTTCGACCACTTAAATTTTGTGTCTTTCCTCAATAAATTATGAAGAGGTGTCATTTCCTCCGCAAAGTGATCAATAAATTTAGAGTAATTGTTTAGCATACCGATTACGGCTCTAAGCTGCGACACATTCTGTGGTGGTGGTGCGTTTGTTATTGAAACAATTCGATCTTGGCTTTTTGCCAAGCCATCTTTATCTATAGTAAAACCTAGATAAAATATTTTCTGTTCAAAAAATTTACATTTGCCTGAGTTTAAATTAAAACCTACATGCCGTAGTTTGTCCAAAACCATTCGCAAATTATACAAATGCTCCTGCAGGTTTTTCCCTGCTACGGTTATGTCGTCCTGATAAACTACAACACCCGGTATTTCCCTTAATACCCCCTCCATAGTCTTTTGGAAAATGGCAGCTGCAGTCTTTACTCCGAATGGTAGCCTTTTCATTTTGAGAGTCCCTATGTGAGTACTTAACGTACACAAAAGTTGTGATTTTTCATCCAATAACAACTGATTATACGCATTTGAGAGGTCTAATTTCGTAAATAAACACCCTCCTTGTAACGCAGCGAAAACTTCATCTATTCTGGGCAACGGAATGGGTGTTCCCCAATCTGAATGGTCTGCAGGCTCTAAAATATCACTTTTAATTAAGTCCGCAGTTGGTTTTCTACTTGAGACTTCCATGTAAGAGGTAATGGACGTGGCTTAAAAAAAACTGGTTTTGCCATTTCATTTATTGATAACGATATTTTAGCACATTTATAAGCTCCTAAACCTGCACCGAATACATCTGCAAATTCCTCTTTTATTCGTTCAGCGATAGCGTTTAATTGACATCTTTCAAATACCATATCAATTTGTTTTAACTTAAAATTGAAAGATCTTAAAAAAGTTCTTCCTAACAAGGGTGGGTTTTCTGTATTTGTCACAATAACATCAATGTTATTTGTAATGCCTTTATAAGTAATGCTTGAAATGCACTGTTCAAGTACCGACCTTTCCTAAGTTCCTGGCGGGTAAGGGATGGTGTTCCGGTTGCCGCTACAGGTTAACAGCTCAAGGAAATTTATTCCGTCAAATAATGTTCAAAATGCACTGTAATTTTGTTGTTTCAAATGTTTTATTTTTTCTCACTAATCATTCTTTTTATTTAAATATACTTCTTATTTTTACAACCTTTTAGTCTATACATAACTATTTCTTTATAACTTTAAAAATATACAATTTATTTAGTCACTTCTTAGTAGCATATATTTTGCGTATACATTTATTAAAGGAGTAGTTGACATCGTTTTGTAAGAGACTTCTTTGTTATCAGGCACTTTGTTGTTATTATATTTTATATAATAATAATAATTTTTAAAACAACGTTTTCTTTTGCTGTATATCCTTCACATATAAATGTTATCATTTAACTGCTTTAAAATAACTTTGTTTTCTTCGTTAACAAACTTTTTTTTACTCGGTTTTATTACGCCGTCTAATACAAGACTCATTTCACTTTAAAATTCGAAAAACAACACTGAGCACTGACAATGCATCTGAAAAACTGATCAAGAAAAAACACCCCGCACAAGTAAGGTAGAATGCTCACACCCGAGACTCACGAACCAACCCGAGTTCAGGCACGACCGCAACATGACGTGGCACGTCAGAACGAAATTGCCAGTCATGCCCGAAATGCAGGTACATTTGGTCCGGGGTGTGAACATGCACTCACCAAAAACTGAAATACTGTTGCTTATATAAGATGTTTTACATGAGCGAACATTACTTTCACTAACGTTTATTTTATGAAGGAATGATCGAGACAACAATGTGCAGGAAGCGCCAGTGTCACATATCGCATCAAACGAAAATCCATTTATTACTACAGGCAGTGTGTAAAGGCTCATCGAATTTCCACTTTCAATGCTAAAAATAGAAAAGTTATAAGAATTATCAAACTCAGAATTATCTAATACATAGTTAACATTTCTTTTTGAATAACAAACTGATGCTAAGTGGCCATGTTTGCCACAAGAATGGCATTTACTGTTCTTGAATTTACAATCAGCAGATTTGTGGTTTCGCCATCCACAGTGAACACACTCCCTGCTTTTATTTTTCTGTCTGTTGTTGTTGTTTCGGCCTCTGCTACTGCCTCTGTCATTGAAGCTATTTTTATTCTCCCGTTTCGGTTATGAACTGTTGCCTTTTCACGTGCTTCGTTTTAGAAAGCTGATGCTTTGAATTTTGTTTCCCAAATTAGTGCTTTCTTAAATGCGGTATTTACACATAACTTTTCATCTTCTTCGCACATTCTCTCGAACATTCTAGGCGGAAGTCCTGTTACAAATTTATCTAATATAGTAGCTTCTAAGTGCTCTCCAAATTTACGGTTTAATGCTAATTTTTTAACACGTGCAAACCAACTGGAAACCGTGACGTTGTCACCCATAGCGGCACTATAAATATTTTTTCTCTCTTGAAATAGAATGGTCGGTGGCGTAAAATGTGTTTTTAAAATTTCACATAAATCTTTGTATGTCCTGGAACAGGATATTGCGGGCTGCACAAGCTATGCAATACTCCGTATGCTTCAGTTCCAATAGACTTTAATAAAATAGTTTTTTTTTTGTATTATCATTTGTACAGTCAATTTCGCACAAATATATTTCTAGTCTTTCGTGGCACAATTGCCACTTATCAATATTTGAGACAAACTCTGCAATGGGCTGTGCCGGCACTAATGTAATTGGAGTTCCACCGCTTGTATTGTTGGCGATCGAACTACTTTCTGGCATTTTGTTATAGTTTTATTTTTTTATCGCCAATATATTTTACTTATTTTTATGTATTTTTTTTTTATTTATTTAATTAGTGTATAATTACACACTCACGAATTAAAAATTCTTAAAGCAAAAAAAATTTTCCTCGTCGCCATTTGTTGTGTATCTACACAATATTAATCGAAGTAAAACAACGTGTGTTCAGTTCAAGCTTACAATTCTAAGTCGGTTTATTGAATTCATTTTATTCTTATGATCTACACGTTTGTATTTATTCTTACATTCTATGACAGGTAGAGGGTTGCCTAGCTGCTGAAATTACAATTATTACAATATTTAATATTATATTATATTACAATATCTAACAGTACATATTTAATAAAAATAAAAAAAGGTCGAATAAAACTGAAAACATAGTTAAAACCCAAATGTACATCAATAATTTTTTGAATAAATTAATGAATTTTATATGTAGGTACTTATAATCTTAATAAAGAAAGTGTCAAGACTTTACTAAAACAACAAAAGCAGCTAATGCACGATCGCTCTGTTTCCGTTTTAAATGATTTTGTTGACGTTCTTCTATTTTTTCTTTATTTACTGCTGTTTTGTAATCGATAAACCTCGGTCTACCTTTCTTTCTTTGATTCTCCAAAAATATTTTGTCCTCTGAATTTTAATAAGATCCAGTGCATTTGCAATTGCTATATCAAATAAGTCATCTAACTTCGACGTTCATGCTTCTCCTCTTGCTCTTTGCGTTTCCGATTTAATTTTAGAATTTATATTCACTTTCCTTTATGCATTATATAAATCTTCAAGCTTTGTTGTGCAGTGTTGATTGGTTCTAGTGGGGATTCGAGCTTTATCCCAAGAATTATTTAATTCTTCGACATGTCTAATTACTTTCAATGCACAACAATAAATAAAATACAGTCGTCGTTAAGTAACATCAGTAAGAACTTACGGTAAGCTGTTGCTAATAATTCGCAAGAGTATAATAATTTGAGTATTTAATCGAATTAATTGGTAATTGTTACTCATAATTATTATTATTCTATTTTGTTTTTGACTTTTTTTAATAATGATGATTGAGAAATAAAAAAAAAACATAACGCATATGAACAAAAGCAATAAATACGAAGAAAATATGTTCGTATGCAAAGAATGCAAAGATATGTGAAAATTTTGCTGTTATTTTTTTATTTGGTCTTTTCTGGATTAAATATTAATGTTAAAGAAAACTTATACAGAGCAACATTTTTCATCAGATATGGCCCTAGAATATTTGTGAATAAAGTTTATATCTAAAAAAAATATTACTGCGAGCCATAGTCAGGAAAATTACATTTTCAACGATCTAAAAATTGTATATAATTTTTGACTTTTGTTTTATTTTCACATTCGTTTATACTTGTGCTAAACAAAGCTTACATATTGAATAATTTAAAAATATAAAAAAAAATTTGTTAAATTAAAAATAATTTGGAACAGTATAAAAACAGAAAATATAAGAAGACTTAAAACAAAAATTAAATGTGATTGTGATTTTGGATAAAAAGAAATATAACATTAAATATAAAAATGTGATTGCATTTCAGATTTAATTTTTTTTTATCTAACAAAACCAAAAACAGTGGAGTCTCGATTATATTGAGAAGCTAATAATTCTAATCCAACAACGTCCTTGCCTATATAATATTAAATGTAGAGATTATTTGAATAGGACGAAAAAGGAGATAGTGATGAACAAGGTTGTTCCAGAATTGAATAAAAGCAAAATCTTTATTACTTCTGAGGACGTAGAGAAAAAATGAAAGAACCTCAGGACTCAGTTTGGAAAGGAATGGCGTTTGATTTGTCAGTCACAAAAAAGTGGTGTCAACATTACCAAGTAATGGTGTTTTGACCAGCTAGCATTCCTTAAAACATATACAACAACGAAGACAGGCCAGGAAAACGTAGGGGTGTATATACATGTCAATTTAAATATTCAAAATAGTGGCCAAAAAAGCCTCAAAACTCTCAGGAAAGTAATTTGGAGGAACTAGGAGGAAATATCACCTCCGATCAAATAGCGTTTGAAGAGCAACATCAGAAAAAATTCTAGGTGCTTTATCAATCTTGTTGCATTAAATCATTACAAAAGGACCTTTTTCTGTTTTAAAAACGCAGTAGCTGAGACGAAAAATAAAAAGAAAAAAAATTAATGGCTAAGATTTCCTGTAGTCAATCAAATTGAGGAAATTCACCCAGACAAGCAAGGTGATGCTGCCTGACAGGTGCAATGCTTAATGTGCAAGCTCATAAGCAAAAAGAAAAGAGCTCATCCAAGAAAGATATTTAGAGCTCTCAATGGACGGTGTTTTTGATGAAGAGGATTTCATTTAAAACTTTACTTGAATGTAAACATATGAATATATCTTTAAGATTGTTCTTTGTTTTTAACAGCTATTTACTTTCTACTTTTCAGCTCCATCCATTACTTTTTAAAATTAATATGTGTTGACAAATTATTTTAATTATTTTAAGTTATGCAAATGAAATGCCTTTTTATTTTATACTTATATTTTTAATTATTTGTATATTCAAATATTTGTCTCAAGAGTAAAGTCATTTATGTAGATATGTAATATTTTCTTTTCATTAATATGTTTTGACGAATTATCACAAATGAATTGTGAACTTTTTTTTAGTTTTATGTTTTAATCCTGCAAAAGGTACGTAAAAGATATAGTTTTATGAAAAATATGGAACTGCTGCAAGGATATGCAACGTCAATGCCAATTTTTCTGCTGGTGAAATTGCTTCTCTAAAAAACTTGTGTTTACGTTACACTTCTTGTTGTACTTAAATATAGTTTTTAATAGATCAGTTACTGTATCCTTACTCGTTAACAACATTTTAACCGTGATGTTATCATATCCTGTACTTCTATTCAGTTTTAGACTCTTTAAAAGTTAGTTATTTTGAACCATATCTTCAAAAAACAAATGTACACCAGGACATAAAAAAACAACCGTTAAACTAGTGCACACACAGCACAAAGGAAGGAGACTAAATGTAAACATGGAAATATACAAACAGAAAACATTTGACGGACGAATAATAAATGAACAAATAAACACTGCTTCAGACACAATATTTGAACCATTGAAATATTTTTACAAGAAAACAAACATTACACTAACACAAATACGTTACGCAAGTGCAAGTTAAGAATCCTCAATCGGAGTTCCTTAAAAAAATCTAACGAGGCGCTGGCAACTGCGCCTTTCAAATAAATCAACACAAGAAAAATTATTTATTAAAATTACACTTTTTATTTTTATCAATTAATTTATACAATATTTTAACACTATTCCTCACGAGCACTCAACCAAGACTGAACTAACCATCCAACCCGTGCTTAGACTTTACCTCTGCTGATAACGTTGTGCCAACATGCGCGAGCCGTCAAACGCTGAATTGGCAGTATTGTTTTCCCACACTGCAGGTATATGCCAACTCGGCATTCTTATATTAACTGCAAGTATTGGTAATTAGGCCGGATGCGCGTGTAGGGTTTGATGAACTTGTTGACTGCTGACTACGTTATATTACCACGTTGGCAGTATTGGTGCTGTCATTAACTCCTCCCTCCTTAAATGTCTGTGTCCCGCAGATCACCAGCTTTGGTTGGGGGGAATTATCCGGTGGATGTGGGATTTCAACTTTTGGCAGATTGAGTCTTCCAGTTATCATGTGGCATAACTATGCAATACATATACCCATCGCTATCGCGACTCCGAAGTGAGTTCCAAATGACAGATTCAGCTTAGTTCCGAGGTACTGCAACCTATCCAGGTTATGCAGACTGATGTTATGTATGTGGTCTATGTCGACTAACAGTTTTTCATTCGCCACACTTGTCAAAACCGGTGGAAGAGATTTCAACCTTGAGACAGATGTGCTAGAATACGTTTCATTATAAATAGATACAGTTTCATTGAATAGCTGTATTAGGTAGGTTCCCCTGAGTGTTTTCATGTGGTTCTGGGTTTTTATGGTTCCTACAAAGTTGGTTAGAAAAACAATATCCGTTGTAATCATCTCTATTATCTGTGTTTAAACCATCCTGTAGTTACAATTCGCGTTAACACCTTTTAACAGTCTAGGTATGCAGGTTTCTGCAGTTAGTTCAGCCAAGGATGATATATGGCAGACCGTCACTTTGTTGATGGTTAGACAAAGGCTTTGTATACCAAAAGTCTCGTTATGACTTATGAGGACCTCGTTAAATGAAAGCTCGATTTGCCTGCCGATTCTATTGTACTTCTTACGATGAGTCGGTGATAGGAGCCTTTGCTGAGTTTCAGAATGAACAAAACGTATAACAGTAAAGAGCCATTTGTGTACACGGATGGACTTCCGTATTCTATTGCCTCTACGGCGTTGGTGTACGGCAACGTTTCCATTTCGCTGATGATGCTTTCTATTTCCGTTCTATCTAAGAGGTTCGTGTTGATTATACCCCGCTTGGCCAGTTAGCATGCTCTCATAATCTCGTTTATGGTGTCTTTTAAAATAAGGATTTCATTCATAGTGTTTTGGCCAATTGTTCGGCCTCCCGGCCATTACTTATCGCGTTCATCCTGTTGATTAGTTCGTTGGTTCCCTGGACGACATCATTTGTGGCTTTTAATAGTTGGTCATTTATCTTATACTGCTCGTTATTATTGCTTATTATTGTGTTCTGGCTTCTCAGGATAGAATTCCAATCCGAGGCATCTGGATTGCCAGCTACCCACTTCCACGCGGAACCGATCCGGTTAATTGATCTTCGTGTTCTTATCCGAGTGGTTCTCAGTTCAGCTAGTCTCTCTTGCACTTGGGTCAGATGGTAGTCGATGATTTCCATGGTTTTGCCAGGTGGCATAAGTTTCCGGACCATAGCTGTTACGTTTTCGGCAATTCTTGAGTATTCCTCAAGATTAATGACGTGAACCAGCTTAAAATTCCCATTGACAGTCCTAGCATTACCAGCTCGTATGGTTCCATGGGCACATCGTACTTAAAGATTTGTTCCGCTTGTAGGTTCCTAATGCACATTAATGAAATGAGCAGGATATTCCATGCGTGGTTCATTTTTCTAGAAATAAATATCTTGGAATTACTTATCAGTACAAATCGGGCAGAGCCCCCTTTTCCCTTTTTTGGTCCTTTTTTTCTATATATGTTAACGTAATTGATAGTCCAAAAAAAAAATTGGAAATGTATTGTATGTAAATTTTATCCTCTAGGTATCGTAGAATCCGCGAGAGTAATGAATTAATAAAAACATATATATTCGTAGGCTTTTTCCTTTTGGGTACTTTGCCCATAATAACTTAAGATAAAATTCTGTCACTTACGTATTTCACATTACAATGACCTATTTGCTAAAGCATCAACAAGATACATATTATAGTTATAGCTGTATTACTTAGATATAACATATAGGACCTAAGAATAGGTTAATAAAATCTGAACTGAATTTAGTTGGCATCTTTTCCCTTTTAATTTTTTATTATGCCTTATTTCTATGCATCGACAGGTTCTTAATATGTCTCCTGGTTCGCTTGAAACACTAGAAAAATGTTCCTATATCGCTTCGCCATTGTGTCCATTAGCCTAGACACAATTTGTCTAAAGTGATATCGGCTTATCTTCTAAAGACATCTCGGACCTGGGTCGATGTTCTTTTTTCCTTTTTTTTTCTTTTACATATTTTTCCTCGTCACTGGCAACTCTGCCTTCTTTTTGTAAACAACGTGAATATTTTTGCTCAGTTAAGGGAAATTACATTTTATTTGATTTTGTAATAAAACTTTATGCAAATTTCTTTTAAAATGGCTACTAAACGATAAAAATTCTGGGGAAATAATCCTAGATATAAACAGTCTAAATCTGGGAATAGATTTCAGGTACTATCTGACCTGTCTGATGATGAAATCTCAATTGCTGATGACGAACAAGTTAAAGATGCGGTAAGGTTCCGCCGACCATTGTTGTAAATTGCCACAAGTTTACGGTAGTAATGGAACTCTTAGGAAAGAGTAATAAATATAAAAAAATATCTATTGGAACAAAAGTTATCCCAAACACTTCAGCCGAGCTCGATGAAGCTATTAAAAAATTAAAAGACAAGAAGATGCAGTTCTTTACGCACCCACTAAAAGACAACAAAAAGTTTAAACTGATGCTATTTGGTCTGCCCAGAATTGATACTAGAACAATTATTGATGAATTCAAATACACTTTTAATATTGAACTTGCCAATATAAAGGAAATACAAACATCCCGATCAAGTGCTGATGATGCTCTGTATATGATTGAATTCTACAGAGATCCAGTTTCCAAACGCGAAGTAATAAAAATTAAATTTGTATATGATGTTGTCGTTCATTGGAGAAATCCGCTAAGGCGTAACAAAGGACCAACACAGTGTTCAAAATGTACAATGTATGGACATGGATCAGCGTACTGTCATAGGGGCGAAGCATGCTTAGGATGCGGTGGACCACACGATTATGCTAACTGTCCGATAAGTAAAACGTCTACAAGCGGCGCAGTCATTTACAAGTGCTTCAACTGCTTAAAAAGAAGTCTTAAAAATGTCAACCATAGAGCTGATGATCCAATCTGTCCATCCAGAAAGGAGTACATGGAAATACGTCAAAAAGTCACAAACAGAAATCGCCCAAGCAGATTAGCTCCCCAGCCCACCCAAAGTACTCACCCATCAGATGAGGAAGAAGAAGAGCAGGAACAGCATTACACAAGTTATAAAAACAAATCAGGTAACAATAAAAAAGTCTCTTATGCTAGTATAGCTGCCACAAGTCATCAAGATGACGATAACAATATTTCGAACCAAAAAATATAGGAGATCTATTTCGAAGCACTTGATGCTTTAGAAAAATGCAAAACCAAATACGATAAAATGAGAGTATTAGGTAATATGCTTCGACATGTCATATAATCAGCCACTATGGAGCCTTAAGGTTATGCACTGGAATGCACAAGGCATAGCAAATTCTGCGTCTATACTAGAACTAGAACATTTTATAAATGAAAAACAAATAGATATTGTTTTGATTAATGAAACTTTTTTAAAAACAAGTCACAAATTTAAAATTGCAAATTACAAAATTTATCGAGAAGACCGTATAACACATGGTGGAGGTGTGTTAATAGCGATAAAGGCCGCAATTCCTCATGAAACAATTACAAAATATACAACCAGCATAATAGAAAATATATCAATACTGGTTAAAATAAATAACAAGACAGTTAGATTTACTTCGGCTTATTGCCCAAAATACTCAACAAGCTTCGTTGATGATTTGGAAAAAATAACTGAGGCAACGACCGAGTTCTTTATTTTTGGAGATTTTAATGCACAACACATTAGCTGGGGTTGTATACAAAATAATTCAGCTGGTAACAGCCTTCATAATCATTATTTAAATTCACATTATTACATTTATTATCCAGACTTGATCTAGTATTTTGTCAACTTCCTCCAAATGATGGTCATCGATATAGTAGCATGCAGATATCGGTTTCTTTCTAGCAAAGCACATATATTTACATTTCTTGAGATTTAGCTCCATACGATTTATTCTACACCAGTTGTGAAACGAGTTAAGGTCACCTTGGAGGCGTTGCTGGTCAGTTACTTGACAATAACTAAGAAAAACTTTTACATCGTCAGCATACATCAAAGTATTGGATGATTGAATGACATCAGGCAAGTCATTAATAAATAGCAAAAAAAGAAGCGGCCCAAGGTGGCTTCCCTGTGGTACTCCAGATAGAACCTTTATGCATCTAGAGGAGGCGTTATTAAAACGGACCATTTGTTTCCTATTCGTAAGGTAAGAGTAAATCCATTTGACAGTTAAATCGGCAAAACCTATTAATTCCAATTTTTTCTTTAGGAGGATATGATTTATTTTATCAAATGCCTTGCTGAAATCAGTATATATAACGTCAGTTTGTTGTTTTTTTTAAAAATCCACGATGTATAATTGTTGAAAAGTGTAAAAGATTTGTTATGGCAGAGCATCCCTTCCGAAATCCATGTTGATTATTGGTTATCAAACTTGATGTATAAAAGCATAAATGTTCAGTGATAATTTTTTCAAATAATTTGGGTATAGTACTTAATTTTGCAATACCACGGTAATTTGAAATATCAGACCTGTTACCAGATTTAAAAAAAGGAATAATATAAGAATCCTTCCAGATTTCAGGAAAAGTACCATATTTTATTGACATATTGAATAAAATTTCCAAAGGGATGGAAATACTTTCAGCACAATTTAACAAGATATTACTGGGGATGTTGTCAGGTCCACAATTATATGAAAATTTAATCCTTTTCAATTCCTTGGAGATTGTCAAAATATCGATAAATGGTATATTAATCGTTTGAGATTTTGCAATATTAAATGGGTACTTAAAACATTCATCATAATCTGCAACTGAGTAATTTGTCGAGAAAAAGTCAGCGAATAAATTGCATATAACAGTTTCATCACTAGATTCGGTTTGTTGGAACTTTAAAGTAGAAGGGAATCCATCTATTTTCCTTTTTTGATTAACAAATCTGTGAAATGCTTTTGGATTGCGTTTTAAATTGACTTTCAATTTGTGCATATAAATACTATAAGATAGTTTATTAAGCGAAGAGTATGTAGCGCGGCTAATAGAATACCTTAAATAATCAGTAGAATCACCAGACTGTTTGAATTTTTTATATAGTCTGTTCTTCCTATTTTTAGTGTACGATAATTGTTTATTGTTCCAAGGAGGTCCAACCTTTTGCTTGGTTATTTGTTTCGGAATACAAAGATCCATAAAGGAATACAACTTATTGTAGAATGCTTTAGTCATTTGATCCATATCAGTGCAAGATAATATGTTATTCCAGTTAGTATCCATTAAGAGTTTATTTAATAAACTGTAATTTGTATTCTTAAAACAGAATGTCTTTGTATATGAAGGCACAACAGATTTGTTTTGAATTGAACCCAATATTTCGATGGTAGGATGGTAGATATCCTCGGGTGTTATTATAGGTAAGGAGCGCCTAATATAAAAATTGGTAACATCATTTACGAAAATTAAGTCCAATAACCTTGAGGAACTATTTGTAATGCCATTTAGTTGGTATAAACCCAAATCGTATAAAGTGTTAAAAAATTCTGTACTATTAGAACCGAACGTAGTTTGAACATAATATTTCTCTTCCGGTAAATAGTTCCACGATATTGAAGGTAAATTGAAATCTCCAAAAACTAAAATTGAATCATCAGTAAATGCTGACCGAGCAATAAATTTAATAGATTCGGCGTGTAGATTATATATTTGCATTGGAGAAGATGGCGGTAAATAAGAACATGTTATAAACATTCGTTTATCACTGTTTTTTATCAATACAGATATAAATTCAATGTCAAAAACTGAGTCAATTGCAACAAGTTCAGATGACAAACTGCTAGAAACTGCAATAAGGACTCCACCTCCAGTAGTTTTACTGCCACGATCACGACGAAAGATATTGAATTTATTGCAAAGTATTTCAGAATTTAAAAAGTTGTCGCTACGCCATGTTTCAGTAAATACCAAGATTTGTTGTTCCAAGTTAAAATTTTCCATATATAATGACGAAAGTTTTGTTCTTAAGCCGCGAACGTTTTGGTATACGATAGATATACAATCAGATATACTATTTAGTTTTTTGGAGGATCAATTTTCTGTTGAGGAAGGATAGCAATGTTATCTGCTCTGTTTCTCGGTGTAAACTCGCGAACAAGTGTATTGTCTGGCCAGAAGTTCGGGTCCAACATAACATCATAGAATATAGGTGGAATCGATATTCTAAAAGATGATATGGATCTTAGTTGAGAAAATCTGTACTTGTATACTGATATATCCACGTCTCTTCCAATTTTATTCCTCAAATAGTATTAAACTGCTTCAACAGTAGTATCACTAGCCAGACGAGATACAAAAATGGATCTTCTCGGAGGAACAGCCCGTAAAGGACTGTGAACTACCACATTACTATCAGATATTGTTGTTGTATTGACATTATTCAGAGAAATTGCATTCATATCCTGTGCGGCAATTACATTCGATGGTGTTGCCGACATAGGGCTCTCATCAATGATTTCTACAGCATTTTGGGTAGTAGGTGCTAAAGAATATGTAATTATTGGAACAGTAGGCGATTTATTTGTAGCTCTCTTTTTCTTCGGTGAAGATTGAGTTTGCATACTTGTAAACTTATCTAAATTCGGATAGTTCGTAAATAATTCACCAAATTTAAAAAGTTTATCTTGCATTGCTACAAACTCTGTACTAATCTGATCAAACTCTCCCTTTAGGCTTTTGACAAATTTGTAGAACTCAATATTTACTTGTTTGCACTGTGCACCGTATCAGTAATGGACTCATCGTCGTCCGTTAATCTTCCCTCGGATGCCGTTCCTGTTGTTTCAGAATGGCATTCACTGGCCGTTTCCGTGGATGATCCGCTAATGTGGTTCTCGGATAATTGAAGTCTGGATAAAGCGTCGGCCACTGAGTTTGTTCTACCAGGTTTATAGAACCACTCGTGGTTATACTCCTCGATACGAGCTTTCCATCTTTTTAATTTAGCATTGAAGTTCCTGTTACCCAAGGCATAGGTAAGCGGCTGATGGTCAGTGTAGATTTTTATCTTCCTTGCGCCATATAGATAATTCCGAAAGCTGTCTACAGCCCATACTATTGCCAGCATTTCCTTCTCATTCGTAGCGTAGTTTTCCTCTGTTTTATTCAGCGAACGAGAGATGTATGCCATCGGCTTGTCCTTGCCGATTTCGTTTTGCGAAAGGACTGCCCCAATTGCATAGTTTGAAGCATCTGTGGTAAGGTTAAAAGGTTTCTCAAAGTCCGGAAAAGACAGAATCTCCGCAGTTGTTAAAAGAGTTTTCAGATTTCTGAATGCCGAGAGTGCTTCCTCGTCAAGTGTTACTAATACCTTACTAGATTGTGAAGCTTTGACCTGGGCGTTTGTTCCCCTGGTAAGATTTGTCGAGGGTTTGGCAACTTTTGCGTAGTCCCTTATGAATCGACGATAGTAGGATGTCATACCTAGGAACCCTTTGAGCTGTTTTAAATTGTACGGTGGTGCTAAGTTCTCGATAGCCTCTACCTTTTTCCCGTCTGGTTTGATTCCCGTGGCTCCCACAACATATCCCAAATACTCTACTTCCTTGCGCATAAAATGCGTTTTTTCCAGATTAACTTTTAAACCTGCTTCCCTTAGCGTATCAAAAATTTCCCTAATGATCTATTTCGCTCCGAAAATTATGATGTCGTCGATGCAGACATAGGACGTCCTACCAATAAATTTCCTCAACACATCGTCAATCATTCTTTGAAAGATTGCGGGCGCATTTTTTAGACCAAAGGGAAGTCTTAAAAATTCGAACTTTCAGTTCATTGTAGAAAACGCTGTCTTCGGGATGTCAGAGGTTTTCATGGGTATTTATTGAAATCCGGATGTAAGGTCGACTGTTGTGAAGTATTTTGCATCTCCCAGGCTGGCGAGTGTCGTGTTGATGTCTGGAATAGGGTAGGTGTCTGGTATAGTTACCGCATTAAGTCTTTTAAAATCTGTGACCACTCTGTATTGTTTTTCCCAGTTTGGTTTTGGTTTCTTCGTTACTACCCAAACAGGAGATTTATAAGGGCTTTTTGAGGGCTGAATTATTCCATCAGATAGCAATTCCTTCATCTGTCGCTCGACTTCATCACGCGTAGGTGTTGGATACGGGTAACTTTTAACGTAAAAGGGCTCATCGGTGGAGGTTCTTCTTTCTGCGCGAACGCAGGTTTTAACAGCTACCTTGTTGTCGAGTGGTCCAAACAACTCCGCATATTCGAGAATAATTTCGTTTATAATGTTTCTATTTCTTTCCGTAATCGTGTGTTCTATTAGATGATTAATGTCCGTCGCGTATCTTTCCCTAATTGGAATTTCTATTTTACTACTAATCGAAAGGACGTTATTCTTTCGATCGACGACTGCGCCTAACTCTTTGATACTGTCATCTCCTATTATTCCGTCGAAAGTCTTTAAGCCGGGAAGGACATAGAAAGTCAACAACAACTCTAAACCATATTCTCAAAAGAAGTTTCCTACGATTTTCTTGGTAATTTGAATTCCACCTCCTGCTGATTAACAAAAAATGGTTCCTCTAAGAGAATGCTACCTGCTTCTGTCTTGACACTACAAAAATTCTTATTGGAGCCTGTATCTATTAAAAATTGTAGTTGCGTGTTGGTTCTGGTATTATATGTTATGTAAGGAAGGCTTGATGGCTGCCTTCCATAAAATTTACCTCGTCGGCTGCTTGATCAACGGTACTAGCCCTTGCTCCTGATTCGATAAGCTCAGTGCTCAAGTGGTATAAGCGGGCTTGGGTTGACTTGCTATATGGTTCGGCCGAATTTCTTCTGAAGTCAGTTTTGGTCTATTCATGTAATTCACTTGGCGTGACTGGTCCGCCTCCATGGGTTCGTGTTTAATTGCGGGTAACCGTGGTGGCAGGTTTGGTGCTCTTCCTCCTGTATTTGTCCTATGACTTAACCACCTGTTCCTATTAACCCACTGGTTTCTGTGATGCGTGGAAAACCTATTGGAGTGGTGTTATGGCGGCTTGGGAGGTCTTGACATCGTCGCATTATGTAGTCCCATAGGTACTGTTATGCCGTTTTGGAATCTAGCATTAAGGATAGAATTACGCCTGGTAAGGTTTTGCGAATCCAGACAAGCTGAGTATGCCTCCGGTAAGGTTTTCGGTTTTTGAATTATAAGCATCTGAGACATATTTCCCTTCAGACCTCTAATAAAGACGTCGAGAGCACGGTTACGGTGTGATTCAGTCAAGACGGTGATGGTTTCCTGGCTGTAAGCCTCCGTTCTGATCTTATTAATGATCAAGGAAAGTTGATGGTTTACCGCTCCCTTCGTTAGTTGGTTAAGTTGATGTTCAAGAGTTTGAACATCTTGTTTGTCCGCATAGTGAAGCGACAAAACCCTTTTTATTTCCCACCAATTGTTCTCGAAAACATTATACGAATTCAAAGCCGTATCTGCGGCTCCAACAACCTTTTGTCTAATACTCAACATTATGGTCCTATAAATTGGTTTGGTACGAACTATGTCGAAGTCCTTTAATACGGTTTCAACCGAATGAACCCATGAAACATATTGCACTGGGTTCCCATCAAATGATCTAAGTTCTTTCACGGAATCTGGTAGCCTTCGTATATCCTTCAACTCCTCTTCATTCCTAGACGGTTGAAACGTCCCTTTAGGAATTAAGAGCCCTACCGCCACAGCGGGTCCTTCAACCGCTTCTAACCGTTTATTCAAATTGCCTAACAATTCCTCATTATTGTTTTCCTCTATTGCTTTTAACCTATCCTCTATGTTCTTCAACTGATCTATCAACATGTTGACAGCACCTGTCAGGTTGGTCAAATTTGTCCTTATTTCATCCATACTAAGATTATCAAACAATGGAAAACCAACCAGTAAAAGAGATTCACTTATTATAACGTGCTCCTTTTTCTTTCACACTTCGCTTTCACTGCACAATAGTTTCTTCTTCTTCGTTATTTACTTTTCCTTTTTTTTTATAAATTCTCATAAATTTGTACAAACATTTATTTTAATTTTGAAATACTTTAATTCTTTTATCTTCGTTTATTTTCTTGTAATTTTTTCAAATATTATATTTTTTCTTATAAATTCTCATAAATTTTTACAAACATTTATTTATATTCTGAAATATTTCAATTCTCTTACTTTCGTTTATTTTCTTGTAATTTTTTCAAATATTATTTTTTTAATAAATTCCCATAAATTTTTACAAATATTTATTTATATTTTGAAATATTTCAATTCTTTTATTTTCTTTTATTTCCCGTCATTTTCTCAAATATTATTTTTTCCTCCTTTTTTCTTATTAATCGGGAATTTTCTCCTCCTTATTCTATACAAAAAGTAAGGACAATTTTCTTAATCAGAGTCTTGGCTACGTACTCGCGACCGCGACCGATTGAAAATTCTTTTGTAGTATATCCTCGCGGAAGGGCCCGTATTGTGCCTTTTTAGAGTTCTACTTTGAAGCTCATAGAATCTTACTTGGGTACGGGTTCCTTCACATTCGCTCTGGTAACCTTCTGTGCTTTTCGATTTGAACCACCAGGAATACCAGGTTGGCGAAGGAAGAGCTGTTTAATTAGTTATTATATTTTTTTGGTTATTTATTCTGGAGGGTCCCGTAGGATTCGCAGAATATCGTTCTTTTATTAATTTATTAAGGACATAACTATTTTGTAAGTGGGTCCCTGCTCGGGCGCCAGTTAAGAATCCTCAATCGGAGTTCGTTAAAAAAATCTAACGAGGCGCTGGCAACTGCGCCTTTCAAATATATCAACACAAGAAAAATTATTTATTTAAATTACACTTTTTATTTATATCAATTAATTTATACAATATTTTAACACTATTCTGCACGAGCACTAAACCAAGACTGAACTAACCCTTGCTTAGACTTTACCTCTGCTGATCACGTTGTGCCAACATGCGCGAGCCGTCAAACGCTGAATTGGCATTAGTGTTTTCCCACACTGCAGGTATATGCCAACTGGGCATTCTTATATTAACTGCAGGTATTGGTAATTAGTTCGGATGCGCGTGTAGGGTTTGATGAACTTATTGACTGCTGACTAGTTTAGATTACCACGTGGGCAGTATTGCTGCTGCCATTAACTTGCACAAGACCAAAGCAATAAAGAACCTAATAAACTCATATTTGGGTACGGTTTTCCGTCGACCTAATAAACTTACAATTACAGATTATTATGTCATAGGAACTTAAAAAGAAAATTGCTCAAGGAGTTAGAATATTATATAAGTTTAAAAACAATTTTAATGCTGATTTATCAAGCTTTGATAAATCACATTTAAGCTATATGAGCATTGTGTATGCTTATAACAAAAATAGTAGTGTATCTCTTCAACGCATGCAAAATAAAGCATAATGTATAAGCTACCAATGTTTTACCCAACAGTATATCCGTTTGGAGATATTTGTAAAACAATTTTTCCAATTTATGGACTGTATGAATATCAAGTTTTGAAAAATGCATTTAAATCTTTGGACAATGTTGGCCACCGTACTGTATCCTTTGTTTAAAATCAATCAAATTCCAATTTGAGAAGCGCAAATAAATTAAAAAAGATGTAGACTTGAAAGGACTAGGCAGCGTATTGAATGAAAAATTTTATTAATAACTAAATATTAAAAAAAAATAAGATTTATGAAATATTTACTATCCATAAAAAAATAAAAATTATTTAAAATAAAAAAACAAAAACATACGTTAGATAATAAACTGAGTTTCCTCATCTTCATCATCATCGTAATTGTAATTGTCGATATTGACAATCTAATGGTCAATCTAATGGTCACGCTTCCGATGACCTCCAGCAAATTTACACAATAAATTTTCCACATCTTCCATCATTTTTATATAAAGCTGTCTCCTTTTTTCATCTTTTTGTTGCACACCTACAGTTTTGAATGACATCGCATGTTTTAACAATTGTATTGTTTCTTTGCAGAGAAAATCGTTTACAAAAACTGCTTTAAATTTCTCAATTTCCTTTAATTTGGATTTTTGAGGCATAAATGTTTGTTTACTTTGTTTTTAGTAGCAAATTTTAACAATTAACGAAGACGTTTAACCTTCCTTTTGATTGATTTTCTTGTTTAAAAAGTAAGCTTCCTCAATTTCATCTTCATGCAAATTTGTTCCTAATGTTTCTGCCAGATTAATACCATTTATTAACCCTTTTAAGATATTTTTATCTGGTGGAATACGGATTCTAAATCTAAAGTAGTGAAATATTTAGCCTCACCTAAATTTTGTGTGGTCATATTCACATCCGGGATAATATAGCTGTCATTAATTGTATTAGCATTTAGTTTCTGGAAATCTATGGCCATTCGTCTTTTTGGTCTTCCCTGTTCATCTATACTTTTTTTTGGGACTGTCCTTCGTCCAATAATTTCTTAATTCCCTTATTGACAAAATCGTTATTCGCTATGGGATACGTGATAAGATTTACGTCGGTACCAAGCGTGTGTATGCCATACCTCGACGGTGGATCGAAGCCGAAGACGTGATTCTAGCAACAGGTCCTTCCTAGTTGCAATATTAGATGTTTCGGAGCAGGGCCGCCAACCCCCACTATTGCTGAAGAATTGGATACTACCCAGCTCCTGGTCCAAAACACATGACAAGCATGCTAACTGGATCCGGATCATTTACCTGTTGTTCTAAGTATAGGTGAGATGATCCTGGCCCCTTAATCAAATTCATGACGGCCGAGAAACCACAACCACCACGATGCTTTCGAAGTGCCAACCTCAGTAATCAGTCAGAGAACTGCTAAAAAGCTTAATTCTAGGGCATACTGATTCCCATGGTAATAACGTCGAATTGTCCAGTTGGCTCTCTGCTAGCCTTTAGGAGACTGGGCTCCCTTTACCCCTAGTGACACATGTAATGACGATGAGATTCCGTCAACACATATAAATGTGCCCCCAGGGAGGATTCACTATGGGATATGGGTACTGTTTTGTCTGTCCATATTGATTCGTCTTTTTTTATTTTAATTGTGGCCTCAATAGTTGTTGTGAAAGGTGGCATAATTTTCTTTCATCATTCTGTCTAAATATTGTTTCTGTTTCTCTTCTCCTACAATGTAATTTAATTTAGGCTGATTGTCACTACTTATGGTGGTTAAGGTCATATCCCTAAGATTCAAATTTGCATTTAACATTCTTAATCTTTCTTAACCCAAAATCATGTCACAAGATTCAATTCAGAAACTGTTATTTCCTTATTCCTTAAATTAATTATTCTGTTTGTATTTATTATTGAATGACCGTGTATAGTCTTCATTGCAACGGGTTTAATTCTTATTCCGTGGCAACCCGTTTATTAATTTAAATTTATTATATACCGTTTGTTCTGGTTCTACATACATGCTCGAATTGTCGTCGAGTTCTTGTGCTAAGTGGTTGATTCCCTATTGTTTCCTTGTATGATAATTACCACTGTATTCTCCTTGGCGTTTCAATGATTGTGGTGTTGTGAGTTAGAGTGTGTTGTTGTCGCTGGATTGTGTTGCTGGAACTTGCATCTATGGGCTCTGGTCGTGGTTGAAAATTCTTAAAATGTTGTTTTTGTTTAAATTCTTGTTGATGTTAGTATCTTGGGGTTGATTAAAACTGTTGTCTCTGAATCGGTTGTCAGTAAAATGATTTTGGTGTGAGTTCTTGTAAAAGTTGGAACTGTTGTTTCGGGTATATCATATAAGGTTTTCATATGATAGTTTAAAAATTGGTGCCTGCTATAATGTTCTTTTGTGTGGGCAATGGTGTATTCATGCTCTAGATTCACTGGAGCATTTGCACACAATGTAGATTGTACAAATGTGCTATTTACTCCAGCTATTAATACTTGAATAGACTCTAGTTTTGCTTGCTCCGCCATGGCATTTATAGCTTCTCTTCTATATCCAGACATTGATATTCTTGAAATAATTAAGCTAAGCCATATGTCGATTTTGTCATGGAATTAATTAACGAAATAACACTTACAATTTCTTCTGGTTAGATTCGGCAAATTTACTCATTATTAAACGACGCACAGTGGTTCATTTTTCTGAAATCCGTGGCAAAAATCAAGAATTCTACTATAAAATTTTGAGAAATAAGCTAAACTATATTGTAGGTTATAATTTACTAGTCAAAAATCGAAAAGCCGTTCTTAAAACGTATGAAAATGTTGTGGCCGCTTAAAGTTCGTAATTTTTTGCACCGTGAAAATAAAGTAAATTTTGGGCAAATTAAATTAATTTTTTACATAAAGTTTGCAACCGATTACTAATTTTTTGATTTTGTTAAAAAATATTGTTTGTTTTTTTATTGAAATTCAACTAAAAAATTTGTTAGATTTGTTGTTTTACATTAGTAGGCATAGTTTTTCAAGAGCCCTATGTTTGGGTAGTTTTTAGGAATTAAATAGAGTAGAAGTAATAAAATTACTGCCCGTTCACTTTCAAGAAATAAAATCACTATAAAAAAAACGTTATTAAGGCGAAAATACATAGTGTAGTGGATATATATAACTTTTAATTCTAAGGTTCAAAAAGCATTTAATAAAAAACTCAACACTATGAAACAACTGCTCGCAAACATTGCCACACCCATTAAGGACGAGAATTGATATTTTCCACCAATACTCTTCACAATTTTTTAGGTAGTAAAAATTATTAAATATATTCAAGCAATTGATTTAAAAAAATAGCTACACTATCACTAATCCTAATTCCTTAAGATTTCAAAATATGTACGAAAACCTAGTATTTTTGACAACTTACAAGTTACCAAGTTACACATGTGCACATAGTTACTTATGAACATGTATATATGCAGATGTGGTAAAATTAGTATCAGATAGTCTGCGCAAAATCCATTGAGCTAAATTAAAGATACAAATGCACATTATTAATACACACTGTTATTTTGGTTAATTTCAATGATTCCGTAAGCTGCTACCTAGAATATATTTATCGTATAGTATTGTATGATTGACTGTATCTAAGTAATTACCTGCCTAGGGATAATTAGTATTAAATAATTATATTCCTCAAATAAACGGAATTCTCAAAACCAAATAAAGTTTCGGAACAAATCTCAACAACAAAATTATTAGTTATCTGCATTATTTATCTTATGTTTATTCTTTAAGAAGCAAGCGCAGCGATAAGACGTGTTACGTTACAAATACATATGATAAAAAATAAATTCTTTATTTTCATTATTTAAATTGTGTTGCACGGAAATTAAAAGAATGGAGATGTTCTTGAAAAACTCAGAGTTATTTAGAAACTCCTATGCTGAAGGTACTTTTAAAGTAGCTGTTAAACAAAGGTTAAACATTTTCACAGAAGCGGAACAAAACGAGGACCCGAAAGCTAGACTTCATTCATTATATAATTTGTTGAAGAAAAAATGGCAGGCATCTATCTAATCGCACAAAAGAAAACTTTATGAGGAAAAATTCTGCTTGGTTAGATAAGTTCAAATATTATAGAACTTGAATATTCTCATACTTCTACTGGCCAAACAGGAGGGAGACAGAATATCTCTTGAAGACTGTGCACCATGTACAGGAAAACGGAAAATTCAGGATGTTACCGCCTCAATAACCGCGCATTATTTATCGGAAGCGTTATCTATAAAATACGTATAAGACCAGAAAAATGCAAAATCAGACGTCACAAAGTCATTCTCGACCGCAAGTCCATAAATACTTCCCCTACAAAGTATAATTTAGAAGAAGCTTTAGCATTATTTTTGGACTTGGGATTATCAAAGGAAAAATATTCTATTTTACGAAAGTCTTTAAAGCATCATAATGTTAATGTACTTCCTTCATACAGTCATTACTAAAAATGAGCTCGATTGTTTTCTTATTTTTTTTAAGAGAAGTAGCACTTCAGTACCGTGCTACATTCTTTAGAAAAGGGATAGAGAAGAGATGAAAAAGGTGGTGAAAGTAGAAGGATAGTCGGAAATTAACTGCCGTATAAGAGGTTGTTTCCTTATTAAATATAAAGTAGATATAATGTTGATTTCGGAGACTCATATGTCGTCAAGAAGCAGTTTTAGAATGAGTGGTTATACTTTTTATAATACTAACGATCCTAGAGGCAGATCATGCGGCGGTTCGGCAATAAAGATAAAGTTGAGAATCAAACACAATTTATTGTGTGGTCTTTCTGAATATTATCTTCAAGCAACTACTGCTTGTGTTGAAATTTTTTCTCTTAACCTCGTGAATAGGTGAAGAAAAGAAATTTGAAGAAAACGCATCCGAAATTGCACAACTTTAAACACTATGTGTCCCCAAACAAAGATTTTCCCCACAGTACACAAAATTTTGGCTCATGGGAAAAATTCAATTGGAGAACTTTCAGAAGAAGCCCAGGAGTGCAGAAATAAGGACTATAAAAAATTTAGATACACGAACACTTGCAAGATTTCACGCTTTAGAGAAACTGAAGAAGATCTCTTCAACATATTGCTTTCTTCGCTTCCACTCATTTCATCACGAAGATATGCTAGATCACGGAAGCCTTTGATAAAAAATAACTTTAGTTCAGAAATGCTGTTTATTAGATATTGCTCTTGATGAATACTTTGTAAAGAACTAACCAGTAAAAAGTTCAATTAATGAAAATATTCTACCATGATGTAGTGTACCACAATATGTGTACTGCACTGTAACACACAAACACGCCAGACAACCACTTACCAAAGTACAACACGTGTCGACTCAAATGCAATCGATCTATGACACAAATGAGTGACACACTTTTAGGTGTCATACTTATTTGAACATTTTTATTTATCGCATTAGATTCGTCACATGAATCAGTGGATCAATATTGCATGTAATTGAAGTGAGACAAATATGTATTAGCAATAAGTTATAATAAGTTAGAATGGTTAAGTACAAAATGTGTATTGGATATAAAAAGGGTTGCATGCCACTAATAAAATAAGATTTGAATAAGAAAACTTAAAACGGCAACAATTGCCTTTGTCTTTTATATTTAAACCTTCACATTGGGCTGCTTACGAAAACGCCTGCTCTTAAGCTGAACCCCCTAACAGCTGCATAATATAAATTTATGGGCTATAGGACTTTTTTTGTTTTTTGTCTTCATTTTGCGGTAATCATTTCATTACATGGTGATCCTATCGCCATTCCATTACATGGCGATCCTGCAAACCGACCCTACACTTCTGTAAAAAGAGACAAATCCTGCATACCTGACCATAAGATCCTACCAAACCGGCCGTAAAAAAGAAACTGGTCCTGCAAACCAGCCCTAAATTTCTGTAAAAAAACAGATCCTGCATAACGGACCATAACCAACAATAGATCCTGCAGAGTATGTGATAGGTTGGGGAATTTTGAAGGAGTGGAATTTCCCATCCCTGGCAGGTATTTACTTATGTTCTTAGGTTCTCAGAGCGATAATTATTAGGTATCTGACATAGTGGAATGAAGGAAAGTGAAAGGGAGACTGGAAACGGAGTAACGGGTTCTATCCAGGAATTTGGTGGATGATCACTTGCTTGGTTGCTGAGAAATGTTGACATGGCAGGACAGTTTTATTCATTTGATGGTGTGGTTGTTTAAAGTGATTTAAACAACCATTTAAAAAGAATTCTTCCGAAAATTTTAAAAATTTAACAACAATTCATTCCAATACAAAAAAGATAATATATATTTTATTTAAAAACAATTCATATAAATATAAATATGTAAAAACAGTTATTATAATATTTATAAATATTAAAGATCTGTTAATTATGTAGATAAATATATTCATACAGAACACAAAAACAACTATATCAGCCTTAAATAAAATTGAATAATTAAGAAAAAAAATTAAAAGAAATATCACTTAACTCCTTTACCAATTTAAAACTTTAAAATATTTTGTTCGTGTAAATATCTAAAATAATTTAATTTTAAATTGAAACTATGTATGAGTGTAATACATTTAAAGAAGGAAAATTGAAAAAAAATTATTAAATTAACTAACAATTGTGTTAAATTTTAAATCAAAGAAGATCATAATAATATTAAATCATTAAATAAGTAAATTATAAGAAAGAAACAAAAACAAAAAGCTACACACAATACCTCATCATTAATATCACCACCACAAAATAATCTGTGTCTCCCTCCTTTTCTCCATATTGCAAGAGAAGATAATACAACAAAAAGAAAATATATATAAATGTATGTATGTAGATATGCCTAAGTATGTATCAAAGTTTTTTTTTGTGAATGTTATTTGACATGTTGCCATCCTTCCTGGTGATTTCATTACCTATTATAAAAATCTTAAATCAACTACAAAATAAGTACAGTTTTGAATATGGACAATAACGGTGTAAAAATGTAACTGTTACGGCAGTAACTTTGTGGTCCGATAAATAATAAAACAATTTAATTTATACACTACGGCGTGTTTTATTATCTTTAAAAAAAGGAATACAATATTTCTTATATTAATACCAGCAATCAAAAATAAATAATAACTTACTTTGTTTCGGCGCCCTGTCTGTAATTGAAATGAAAGTTTTCATGGCGAAGCACGCTTAAGCCCAAGCGGTTACCGCCATGAGTACTCTGTACCGATTACCGACAGGGTAGGCACACAAGAAAGTTTAATTAAAATATAAGAAATCCATAACATAACATACATAAACGTAGCATGTGATAATTCTAATTCATTACATCCCGGCCCTCGTGTGTCGATCTGGGAGACTCACCACTTACGTCGAGCACCGCCAATTTCGATGCAGGTCGTCGTAGCTTGCCATCTGCTGTTCTTACCACCGTCGAGCGAACCTGCCCGTCTGCCGCCATACATACCTCCTCCTAAGCCCCGCTTCCACTGCCCTCGTGTTTCACTATCATCACATATTATCACCACGTCGCCAACCTGTATAGGCTTAACTGGCTGATGCCATTTTGTACGGCGCGTTAACTCTGGGAGATAGTCCAGTATCCACCTCTTCCAAAACGTTTGTTTTAGTTGTTGTAAAACTTGCCATTGCTTTCTTAGGCACACTTTCTCAGGCACACAAGGCGTTTGCAAAATATTCGGACATCCGAGTAAGAAATGGTTAGGTGTTAATGGTTCAGAGTCTGTGCTATCGATTGGGAGATGTGTTAATGGCCTGGAATTTATAAGGTTTTCTGCTTCTATTAATAGACTGTAAAAGGTCTCGACCTGAGAAGCCTTTTCCTTTAATGTGAAGGCTAACACAGTCTTAACTGAACGCACCATTCTTTCCCATGCGCCGCCTGCTGATGGGTTAGCTGGAGTGTTGAACAACCATTCAATACCGCGTTGCGCGCACTCATCTACTACCTTTGTTCCGTCAAGTACAAGTTCCTCTTTGCTTGCTCCAACAAAATTAGTACCCCTGTCGCTCCTTATTCGAACAGGTAGCCCTCTTCTATTAATAAAGTTTCGAATGCATAAGATCACTGCATCCGTTGATAAATCTTTCGCAATCTCAAGATGAATTGCTCTCGTTGTTAAGCAGGTGAAAATGGCCACCCATCTCTTTTCACGTCGCCGGCCTACAGAAACAAAAAATGGGCCAATGTAATCCATGCCAGTATAAGAAAACGATCTTACATATGGAGTGAGTCTATCCTTTGGGAGTTGCCCCATTAGGGGTGGTACTGGGGCAGCGAACATATTTTTACAAACTTGACAATTTCTTTTTGCGGACCTTATTAACTGCCTGAGGCAGGGTATCCAAAACGCGGCAAAGATGGATTCTTGATTATGATGTCTAAAGTCCTCATGATACTGTTTTACTATGAGCTTTGTTAGTGGGTGCCTTTTAGGCAATATGATGGGTTCCTTTGTGCTTTCAATAACGCATGTGGCATTGTTGATACGACCAGACATACGTATTAGACCATCTTTATGCAAGAATGGTGAGAGCTTAAAAATTTGGCTAGATTTGGATACGGTTTTATTTGCTTTCAACTGATTATATTCCTTGTAAAAAACGTCATGCTGAACTTTTCTGCACAAATATTCTTTTGTTTTCTTAATTTCCTCACCGCTTAGCTGTGGTCCATATGTCACACCTATTTTATTATTTCGGCTTATACGGTATGACTTAAAGGCCCCTATCGCACGTCGAACCCAACCCATAACTCTAATCAATTTATTAAAACTGGAATATCTTTCAAATGGTATAAATGAAACTTCATTTATGGTAAATATAAACTTAGATCTTTTTTCTTGTTGACAATCGTGCTCATCAATATCGTCTGGAAGTTTTGGCCAATCTTTATCATCGTTTTTTAAAAATGTTGGACCGTTTAGCCAGCAGGATGTTAAATACGAGTTTGATAAATTCTGTGGTCTTGTAGCATCGTCTGCAGGATTTTGGGAACCGGGCAACCATCGCCATTGTTTATCTTCGGTCGATTCTAATATCTCTGCAATTCTGTGGGCCACAAACTGTTTATATGTTCGACAGTCAGAATGTATCCATTTTATTACCGTCTTAGAGTCTGACCAAAATATTATTTTCTTTGGCTCTATGTCGTGAGATGATATTTTTGTGTCCTTTAGCCTTACACCGAGCACTGCAGCCTGCAGTTCGAGACGCGGAATAGATAGAGGCTTTAACGGTGCACATCTTGACTTTCCAGCGATAGAAATGACGTAAACTTAATTGTCATAACGTAGCCTCCAATAGGCAACAGCTGCATATGCTACTTCGATTGCATATACATATATGTAAATCAATTACGGCTTTACTGCAAACAAAATCTCGTCCATAGCATCTTGGAATTTTTAAAGGCTGTACATTTTGCAAACTTTGATACCATTCATACCATTTTTCATACGTTCCGTCTGGAATGGGTGAACTCCAGTCAACTTTGCTCCGCCACATCTCTTGAAGTAACAATTTCGATTTTATAATTACATTTGCAAGAAACCCAAAGGGATCAAATATTGACATGGTCAGACTCAACATCTCGCTTTTTGTTGGTTTTCTATGTCCATTTAACACGGCCACTGGAACTCGTGTCAATTTTAAAACGAAACAAAGACTGTCATCGGATGGCCTCCAACGCATTCCCAAAATTTTCTCTGTGCCAGCTTCTGTTCTGCCGAAATTCTCCAAGGCTAAGTCATCCTTTACAAACTCGCCTTCATTTATAGCGGCTAAAAATTCCTTGGAATTTGAGATAAATCCTCGTAATTCGAAACCGGCTTGATGATGAATGCTAACTACATCTCTAGCCACACTAATGGCTTCGTCTACATCTGTGAAACAGTCGACATAGTCATCTACGTAGTGTTTATCAATAATTGCCTGGTAAGCTCTAGGGTGATTATATTTGTACATACCTGCATTAATATTTTTTACATATTGAGCTGAGCACGGGGAACTAACTGAGCCGAATATCATAACCTGCATCGCGTATTCATCGGGAGATTTGCTTGTTTGGACATCTCGCCACAAGAATCGTTGGGCTGTCTGATCGTCTTCTCGAACTCTAACTCGATGAAACATTTCTCTAATGTCGGCACAAATTCCTATTTCTCTTTGACGGAATTGAAACAATATTGACAGCAGTGACTTCGGTTGATATTTGCTAGCCCCCTTCATTAACCTTGAATTTAAAGACTCGCCATCTACGCAAGCTGCTGCATCAAAAACAAGACGTCTTTTATTCTCCTTATTCATGTTTGTAATGACAAAATGGGGTAAGTACCAAGTACGGCTATTTTTAACTGCTGCTTCTTCTGGTGATAGCTTCCTGGCATACGATTTTGTGATATAATCCTTTATTTTTTTTCTATAACATTCACTCAAATCTTCATTTTTGCTCATCTTGGCTTCCATATTATGAAGACGTTTTATTGCCATCGGATAACTATCCTTGTGTTCATAATTATCACTTTTCCACAAAAGACCAGTCTCATATTGAAGCCCCTTCTTTTTTGTAGTACTATTAAGTATTTCTTCAGCTCGTTTGTCATTTTGCGATATAACTGGATCTAACATTTTAACTCCAAGATTCTCAAGTGTAAAATACTCTAAAACTTCGCTATGAATACTATTTAAAATGTCAACGTCAATTTTACATACTGTGCCTTCGGCTGAATCTTCACTTGAACCGAATATTACATTACCCAGAATCGTTTGATGGATGGCAAAACAGTCGTTTAGATTGAAAACTTTATATGGGCGAACTAGTCTAATGTGGGGAAGGCCAATAAGTAATTTTGGACATGCATCTAAATAATCATCAATAGCAATGTTGTTTAAAATAGAAAATTTTTTCTAAATTTTTCAAGTTGCAGCTTCTGCTGAGGCAGTATTAGGTTCATTGTTGTCCACACATTCATTAGTTGTTTTGCCTCCTATCCATCCTAGACACAAATTATTCGGTGTTCCTTTTAAACCGATTTTGCCACTTCATCTTCTAAAATAGTTATTTTAGAGCCTTCGTCAATAAACGCAACAACTTTTATGGTACCTTTGGGACCTTTTAATTCCACGGGCAAATATTTAAATAATGTTTCCTTTTCTAATGAATTATCTACAATAGTATTTACTGAACTGTTGTTACCTTCTCTGTTTTTGTACTTTGTTTCAACATCCATTCTCTTGTAGTTTGATTTGTTAGTTTCACGTTGATATGAATTGTTATTGTCGAATTCGTTTGTGTTATTATTTTCGTGTGGTAATGCGTTGTATATATTGGCATTAAATTTTACATCTTCGTGCAATAATCTATTGTGATATTTAACACATTTTGATATTCCACATTGCCGTCTATTTTTACATTTGGTTGAGGTATGACCGGCACGAAGGCAACCAAAACAAAGATGGTTATTTTTTACTAATTTCCATCTTTCATTTCTTGAAATTTGCTTAAACTTTTCGCAATTATACAGTTGATGACCCTTTTTGCACATTAGACATTTGGTAAGTTTATCGTTTTCTGATAGGATTTTAAATGCCGAATTCATTCTTTCCTTTTTATTAACATTAGGATCGTTTTTCTTGTCGTTCGCTTCTACTGAGAGGGAAATGTATGTTGCAATTTCTTGCAACCATAAACTAAAGTCACGTACACTAGGATACTGGTCAAGGTGGTTTATTGAATATTTGTTCCATTCCTCTCGCTTCTGAAAGGGCAACTTAGTGACTAATTCGTCCAGCAGAGTAGGATTATTGAGGTGAGGCATTGCCTTGGCATTTAATAAAAATGCAACTAAATTTGATACCATTGTACTAAAATTTATTACTTCGTACATCCTTTTCTCGGGTATTGAAGGGAATGCTCGAACTTTCGCAATCTGACTGCGTAGTAATATCTGAGGGCGACCGTAAAGGAATTCAAATGTACTGACCACCTGATTAACACTATCCGGATGAATCAAAAAGGCCTCTACTTTTGATCTAGCATCCCCTCTTAATGATTTTTGCAAACGAATTAAATTCTCTAAGTTCGAGTAATTGTAATTGGCAGTGGTTTCATTATATGCAACGATAAACATAGGCCACTGTTCGGGCTGGCCAGAGAATTCTGGTAAGTCATGAAGTTTACGGAGTGCACGACAATCGTTCACAGACTCGAATGTGGGCATATTCAAAGACGCACGTGTCGAATGTGCGGGCAAGTATGCTGATGTTTTTTGGGTCAGGCGTGGCTGCGCCATCGTGTACGTTTGATGTGGTTGTTGCATGCTAAATGGCAAAGAACCGTTCTGCATAAACGATTGTGGTAAAGAGGTATATGAAAAGGTAGTCTTTGTTGGCGCAAACGAATGTGGCAAAGGGATCGTCGTCGGCACATACGATTGTGCGGAATTGTATGGCAAATTATATGGTAATGGCATTAAGTACTCACTTGTTATTTCTTTCTGCAGTGTTGCTGACGAAGAACGGGCATCTGCATTAAATAATAAATACGAATGGCTGGTTGCTGCGGCGGTTGTTGTAGCGGCTACGTTTTGCAGAATCATAGGTGAAGTTACAGCTGAAAGATGGGCCTCCTGTGGTAATAATGATGAAGTGGAAGGTTTAACGTTCTCCAACACTTGTCTCAAAGACTCCTTCAGGGCTAAGATTTCCTCCTTCAATGCTTCGAAGGATGCCTCGTCTGCTTTAACCACACTATTCGCATCCTCGCTGTCGGCTGAAGAAGATGTATGGCTGTCCTCTTGTTCCGTGGGCATATTATCTCCAATCAAGCGTTTGCTCCGGCGTGGCATTTGTTCGATTGAAGATCAACGTGGAACAAAATAATAAAAAATGTTACGGCAGTAACTTTGTGGTCCGATAAATAATAAAACAATTTAATTTATACACTACGGCGTGTTTTATTATCTTTAAAAAAAGGAATACAATATTTCTTATATTAATACCAGCAATCAAAAATGAATAATAACTTACTTTGTTTCGGCGCCCTGTCTGTAATTGAAATGAAAGTTTTCATGGCGAAGCACGCTTAAGCCCAAGCGGTTACCGCCATGAGTACTCTGTACCGATTGCCGACAGGGTAGGCACACAAGAAAGTTTAATTAAAATATAAGAAATCCATAACATAACATAACATACATAAACGAGCATGTGATAATTCTAATTCATTGCAGTAACGGAAATGTGTAAATGACAGAAAGATTTTTTGTGTTTAAAGAAAAGAAAGAGAATAATTATGTATAAACACACATATATATATATATATATGAGAATCTAATTTGCAAATAATAATAGTATAAAAGTTGCAAGCATGGATATATTAATCGTAAAAGTGTTTGAGGTTTAAGAAATATTTTTATATATCACAATAACTGAAAAGTAAAGAAAATAAAAAGTAATATAAAAAGGAGAGAAGTGAAATTAAATTTACCCACCCCCAAGTGTAACAATAAACCAAACAATAACAACAATAGAATTAACAGAAGTGTCATAACCATTATATTCAACGTAAACTAAAAATCACTGCCATTATTTTTGTTTAAAATATTATTTAATTAGAATTTGACAGAAAATTGATTTTATTCATATTCATATAAAGTGTACAGTATTTTTTTCTACAACTCTATATAAATTTAATGGAAATTTAAAGAAATCCACACTCAGTAAAGAACGGTTAATTGTCAATACTTAAGAAAAACAACGACATTAAAATGCTTTAAAAGAAGTGAGAGCTTTCAAATAATAACAAAAACAATTACAAATAAACATAACTTGATTTTATGATGCTCTCTTATAACGAAAACGACAACAACAACAACTTTAGCACCCACAAACACCAACGAAGGCAACAACAGCTTATGTAACGATTATTAAGAAAATTGACTCAGTGGAATTTATGGAACGAATACGACAACAACAATATCAATAAGCAACTACAAAGCCCTAAAAAGGTATTTTTATAATTGGTACTTTAGAGACGGAAAGGAGAGAAAAAGAAAAGAAACAATAACAGAAATAGAATAAATAATATAAAACATGAATTTAAAACTAAAATTAAAAATAAATAAATTGTAAATAGTTATAAGTATTTTATGTGGAAATATGTTAAAGAATAATAAACTTTTCCCTTACTAACTTGACAACTCAACAAATTGTACTAAATTTCAAACAACAAACAACCTTAAACTATGTAAAATAGAATAATATATTAATTTTTTTTTCAAATTTAACAACAAATATAACAATGAATTGGATTACAATGAATAACTAAGAAATTGTATTGTTTTGGTTGATGAAAGGTAAGTAGGGAGGTTAGGCAACAACAACACAAATTGGGCTGAGATTCAACATCGGGTCATCAGCAGGCAGGGTGGGTAACATGACCTCGAGGAAAACAACACCTTCTTCCTCATTAACTTAACCGAAATTGTCCTGACACCTAGTGGTCTTATTCTTGCTGAATCGTGAATTTTTTTTTCTTTAGTTCATCTTATTCCCTCCTGCACACTATCTACTATCTTAATTTTCTGGTGACGCAAAACTCCCTTAAAGGTATCACAGCCCACGCCCATATTTCTGTACTAAGACCGCAGCATCGCTAGGTGTGTAGACCCGTGACAACTAAGGTTGAGTTGGTGGTTCGTTACAAGTACGATCCTGCGAACCGAACATGGCAAACCCAGACCAACCAAATCCAGAATAAGGGCAACAAAAAAAATGCCTAACAACGACATAATAGAACCTTCTCTACTCCACTCTTTTTAGTACTAAAAAAACAAAAAATGGAGAATAAAAGTAAAAGGAGAGTAGAAGTAAATTTTAAAAACATAAATAAAACAACAACAAAATAAAAATATATATACATGTATGGCATATTATATGCCACAAAATTATAAAAATTATGTAGTAACCATATACACATTTTTCACCTCCATATAATGTAACTTAGATATTCTTAATATACACTTAAAAATATATTGATATACTATCTATTATTATCTTAACGAAAGACCATACAAATAATGTAATATATATAATAATCTACATAAAACAAAGAAGTGTTTGTTCGACATCCTTTTGATAAAATTTTATTAATACAATGAAAAACAAAAAATGAAAAAAAAACAAAATTTCTCTATTTTCTATATATATATATAAAAAGAAGTGTACATTTTATTGTCGTTCCATAACTCTAGAACGGCTGGCCCGATTAGGCTCAAATTTTTTTTCAGTTGTTCGTAATTGGGAGAATGTTAGTACGAAAGAAAATTTTGGGAAAACCGTACGGAAAAGCCGGGAAATTGGAAAAATCGAAAATTAATTTTTAGTATGGAATTTTGTGTGCAATTGTTCCGTTGTAGCTTTTCGAATTGCAAAATAGAAAACTCTTAGTGGAAAACTCGGAAAATTCCTGAAAAACGTGATTCGGCAGAATTGCATTGAAATTACGATTTTTTCACAAAATCAAAACAACAACATTTATGGCATATTTCAATCTGGGAACATTTAACTTCTATTGCAAGTCGAACTATATCATAACATAGCACTTTTAAGGTGTTCTCTACACGAAAGATTAATTAAAATTAAGTAAATCCAATTTTTTCGTTATTACTATTGCAAAACAACGTTTGCCGGATCAGCTAGTATTATTATATAAAAATATCCACATTAAATATTATTTTAACAATAATTTTTTTCTAATTATATATAGTTTTAATCTCCTTTAAAACAAAACATAATAATACAATAGCATTTTCAATGCAAACAATTCACAAATAATCATAATCATTCATGCAATAAAACTACAAGTTCAAAAAGATTACGTCATATTCAATAATGAATTAGAGCAAAAAAACTAAAATTTTTTAGTAATTCAATAGCACCAAAACATGGAATGACACACATTAAAATTGTAAGTACAATAACCGACACAGTAACCTAAGGGGAAGAGAATATTCAATTACGAACTGACCCACTAAATAATTATGAAATATTAAAAAACAATGACGAAAACAACGAAAAACGTTTTCATGAATTAATGACCGAATTACAAAATGATAATAAAGATGATTATGCAAAATCAGAATTAATAAACATTTTTAGAAAATACCAAAACATATTTCAACTAGAAAACGAAAAATTGACGGTAAACAACTTTTACAAAAAAAAAATGCAATTCTCAGAAGTCTGATCAACTTCACATATGGGAATGCACCTCCATTAATAATATAAAGAATATGAAGAAATTGCAATTTAATAAAATAGAGAATATAGGCGAAGAAGATATAATTATAGAAGATAATATTGTGCACATTGGACATATGATAATTCATCGAAACCAGTTTCGACCATGAAGAAGTTATGTGCCAGAAATAAAATTAATAAGAATAAAGTATGTAATGATAATTCTCCGCAACTAGATTCGATTATGAAGAAGTTACAATGATAATATGCACGCAAGATTCAGCGATAACTCAGCGAAACTAGATTCGATTCTGAGGAAACTAATATCTAAAATGAAAAAAGGGAATATTAAAGAATTAACGCTATCAACGAATGATGAAATATTTAAAGTGTACACAAAAGAAATTTTAAAAGAAGCATATGCAAGAATAATAACAAATAATGAAAGTCCTCAACTTAAGATTTTAATATATAATGCCCCTAAACAAATTAAAAATGATATCCTAAAATATAAACTAATTAACGAATTCCACAATACCACACACTCAGGTCACTTGGGAATACGTAAAACAATCATCAAACTAAAAAAAAGATACATTTGGAAAAACATGAGTAAAATGGTAAAAAAGTTCATATCATATTGCGACACTTGCAACAAAAATACACAAACAAAACACATTAAAGAACCACTTACACTGACAGACACACCAAATTATAGTTTTGAATTGATTTCAATTGACACCGTAGGACCACTTAGAATATCAAATAAGTACCGATACATATTAACTATATAATGCGAGTTAACAAAATTTGTCATCGCTTATCCAATGTCAACAAAAGATGCAATTACAACAGCTAGAACACTACTTGAACAGCTTATCCTAAAGTACTTAAGTCTGACAGACGAACAGAATTTACTAACGAGGTAATGCGTAACATATGTTCACTACTTAACATTGAACAAATATTTTCAACACACTTGGTCCAATAGAAAGGAATCATAGAGTACTTAATGAGTTCCTGTTAGCAACCGCAAATGATTATGAATGGGACAAATGGATTCCATATTTTATTTTCGCTTATAATACAGCACCCCACATAGACACAGGCTACTCGCCTTTTGAATTAGTTTATGGTAAATTACCTACCCTGCCGTCTGACACTTTGTCTAACAAACAAACATTTTATAATTATGATGATTACGTACAAGAATTACGAGTCAAATTAAAATATGCATTACATAAAGCAAAAGAACTAACAATTAAATCAAAAATTAAAAGAATAAACAATACTAGATAACAAACAAAGGTATTTTAAACATAGGAGATTTAGTTTTAATTAAAGTAGAAAATAGAAAAAAATATCAAAGTCCATACAAGGGACCATATAGATTTATTAGAAGAAATAATGTTAATACAATAATAGACTATAATGGAATAGAAAAAGAAATACAGAATAATTGGTTAAAACCATATAAACTAGTGTAAGATATATTTTATTATTATTATTATTATTATTAAGTTTACTATCATTGTCATTATGTTATTATTATTATTATTGTTATATTATTAATATATTATTATTACTAAAGAAAATATGTGTTATCTGTCATACAATTTTTCTATTAAGGGTAAGTGTGTATTGCACTGTAACACACAAACACACCAGACAACCACTTAGCAAAGTACAACATGTGTCGACTCAAATGCAATCGATCTATGACACAAATGAGTGACACACTTTTAGGTGTCATATTCATTTGAATATTTTTATTTATCATGCTTTTGATTCGTCACATGAATCAATGGATCAATATTGCATGTTATTGAAGTGAGACAAATATGTATTAGTTATAATAAGTTAGAAGGGTTAGTACAAAATGTATATTGGATACAAAAAGGGCTGCATGCCACTAATAAAATAAGATTTGAATAAGAAAACTTAAAACGGCAACAACTGCCTGTGTCTTTTATATTTAAACCTTCACATTGGGCTGTTTACCAAAACGCCTGTTCTAAGCTGAACCCCCTAACAGCTGCATAATATAAATATATGGGCTATAGGACTTTTTTTGTTTTTTGTCATCATTTTGCGGTAAGCATTCGATTACATGGCGATCCTGCCGATATTCCATTACAATGATTAAAAGTTCAAAAAGTATAAAAAAACTAAAAAAAAAAAAAATTATAGCTAAGTCATTAATATTAAAAATATTCCATTAATATGAATCTTTGACGCCAATAACATGTGTAATAAAAATTAAAAATACAAAATTAATACCAAAAATATTTTTTTTTAATTTGGCTACGATTTTTGCAGCACCCTGTATTTATTGAAACACATATGATATACAGTTTTAATGCAGAAGATGTTTTCTTTCACCACCTTTTAAAATATCTTCATTACTTCAAAAGTTATCATTTTTGCAACGGAAAAAGTCAAATTGAGCCACTGTGCGACGGTTAATTGCATATTTTTACTGGCAATCACCATAATGAAATTGTATACAGTAATGTATTTTAACATTAAATATTACACATCACATTTGTTCACGAACACATAACATGTGCTACATTTTCTATTCCCACAGTACATTCTTTGGTAGGATTAACTTTTATTTTTTTCATTTACAACGATACCAACATTCAAATGTTGTTAATGTTTATAATTATTAATATCTGCACATGGTAACTTTACTTTACTTTAGTTAATATTGTGGTATTTTTTCTCTTATAGAGAAAATATAACAATATTTTTTTTAAGGTATAGTTAGTACAATTAAAAAATGTACCTTCACTTTAGCTTCGCCCCTCATAAAATACAGTGAATTTTGATCGCAAATAAAGTCAAATATATTTACTAAAAAGGAATTCTACCTCATGTAGAAAGGATTAAAAAATGCTTTGTTTTATTTGTCAACACATTAAATGTAATCTCACACGTCAGTATACTATTTTCGAAACACTTACGTTAGAATCAATATTTGGATATGAATTTAGGAGAAGTTTTTGTTAAAGTAAACGAGTATTAGCTCAATGAGAGAACATTTAATTGTCAGTTATTCATTGATGAAAATAAAATAGGCCACTTAAAAAAATTAATATTACTGTAACCCTGTGGTTACTCCGATGCAACTGAGAGTTTAGAAAAAACCTATCATAAACTTGTATGTTGAATACACTGATGCGAAAAAAATGTTTAATTACTGGCTAGCGTGTTCAAAGAGCTTTAGTATCGAGAAGTTATCAGCAAAAAAAAACTAAACTCAAAATTTGTTCTTACTTTAATGTCGCAAAATTTGTTTTTACTTTAATGCGTGTTGTAATTGAATAACTAACAATTTTCTTCTCTACAACCATATTTGTTTCAGATCAAAGGATGTGTCACTGAGAGCTTCAATATATGTTTATCTAAAGCACAATTTGAACAGCTGCAAGATTCTTTGCATTATGCGATTTTAAGGGAAACAATCTTTAAAGCAGAAAATGAAACACTGGAAGAAAAATTGGATTCCAATTTGGCAAGAACTAACAACTTTTTTGAAATTTCCTTAGAGTTTTCCGTGCCTATTCTTAAACTTGACTTGAAAAATGAACACAACATTTTACTCATACATATAACTTTTGAAGAATTAAGCTTAAATCTGAATAACTTTGTACAGCGAAGACAAGTTCAAGTTTTTTTGCGAAGTGTTTTTATGGAGGACCTAAAAAGTCCAAAAAACTCTAAATACAGATATATAGTAGATTCTTCAGTGGATGTTAAAAATAAGCATATATTAAAAAATAATCTATCTAGTTCGTGTCCAAACTTATCAGATCTTAAATACTGTGAATTCCTAAACAAATGTTTATCTATGCCAGAAAGTTTGAACAAAAGAACAATTACCAATGTAGATATTAAAAGCCTTAATAAAAATGTTTTTAAAAAAGACGCTGCACCCAGTCAAAATAAAAAAACCAACAATTTGGTAATGTACAAATCCATTACAACGAAATATGCTGGCACAACACAACCAGATGAAATCAATAGGTCACTTGACTTTAATAGCTTAAATTTAATAATATCTACTGAAAAATGGTTTATGATATTTGATTTCTTTGGACTTATTAAAAATAAAGCAGATAATTTACATAGGCAAAATCAGCGGATACCGTGCAGCAGTGAGTATGAATTTAAATGGCAATAAATTATTTTTTTATAGCATTTAATTTAAAATCTGTTAAATATTAAAGTTATGAGCAAATTTCGTGACTTAAAGATAACATATACTCGTATTTAGTTCAAATTGAACCCAAATAACGAAAGTAAAGATTGATTTTATAAAAAAATTCAAATTAAAAAAAAAATATTTATTGTATTTTGTATTTTTTTTTTTTTGCATTTTTTAAATTACTAATATCATATATTATTAGTAAGTTTATTGTATACGTCACAGTTTGCAATTAGCAATACCACCAGTAACTAAAGTAAAAGAGATCCCTCAAAATCTTATTTAGTTACCGACCAACTGTCGGCAGATAGTTGTTTAGTACAGTTATTTAATAAACTTCCAAGGGGAAAAATTGCAAAAAGCCTCATAAAATAATATAACTTATACTACCAACAGTTTATTGAATAAATTTTCTTCTAAACTAAATTTTCCATTAAAAAAGTTATATAATAGATGCTTTGGATATATACATAAGATCTGTGAACTTTAATAGTAACGATGAAATTCGTATTGCAATTTATTGAAGGTTTTAATTATATACATTATTACTTTGAAAGTAAGGTCGCCAGCTGCAGCTTGATGTAATTTGTTATGGTATTGAAACTAATCGACCAAGATACTAAGAACCTATCAACCAGCGTCAAGAACTAGTTTATTTGTTATTAACTGATACGATGCAAAATACTGCATGGAATAAAATAAATAGGTTGACTATTCCCAAATATTATTTTTATTTCGATATACCACTAAAAATGTTGTTAGCATTCGCTAAAGGCGATAACAAAATAATCTTGAATAGTACATTTAAGCTCCTCCTCTAGATATCAGTTAAAAGTTCCTTTGACGATTCAATTCCGAATCACTTCTTTAAACACAAATTAAATTAAATTAGCTGTTTGCAACCAAATTAATTTTTTTTAAATTTAAATTAAAGTTTTTTAATTTAAATAATTTTTTTTTAAATTCAAACTAATAAGAATAAGAATCAAAAAAGTTAAATAAAGCAATTTGGAGAGAGCATTTAATGCAACGGTTGTTCTGCTACAACCAGCGGTAGTTTCCTAGACATTTTAACGTAATAATTGTTGCAATCAGTAGATGTATAGTAGTCACTGATTCTTCAATAATGTGTACCAAATTTTGATTATTTGGTGGATCGACCAGCAAATTTCCTGCAAACAATTTTATTTTTGAAAATATCTTTTCTATAGGATTTAACATGGAAGAATATTGTGATAGAAAAATTAACGCAAGATTAGTCTCGCTAATCTTTTCGCGCACTTCCCGACTTTTATGGATTCTAGCATTGTTTAGAACCAATCATGCTTCTGTAAGGTTACTTTCAGCAAGTTTGTTAAATAATCGATCAAGAAATGTAATTAAAACATTTGAATTTGCTGTTGAGTCAGAAATTACTTGAGAATGTGTAATACCGTTTAAATTCATAACTGAAATTAATCAAACATTTCTTCCTCTTGTTTTTGGATCTTTTACATCGTCTGCAGTATTTATCCTCGATCGAGTTTTATTCCTGCGAAGATAATAATGTAAAGAAGTGATCGTAACACGTAATTTAAGTGGTGGTTGAATAGCAACTGATTCTTTACTTTATAATTTATCTTAACCTACCTTACTTACTAAATACTCAGCTGAGAGTATACCCAGCGAACATTATCAAATACAGAACTTGGGTTGTTTTTTTCCATCCATTATTTATTTATATTATTTTCTCTCACCGCACCTTCCCCTTTTGGACGTGTATGAAGGTCATTCTAATATATAATTTTACAAAATTTTACAATGTAATATTCTGAGGTTTTTCAACTTTTTTACCAGCTGGTACAAAGGAGTATTATTGTTGTACAGGAAAGTTCGAAAAATCTTTGCAGTAAATATTTCTCTCTGGGAAATTATGGAATTGATATTTGTTTCATAGAGCATATTATAAGTTGGAGTAAAACGAAATGCGCCCAAAGACGTCCTTATGGCTGAATGAAATATCGAGTTAAGTTTTCTAAGTTGAGAATTAGGTGCAAACCCAAAGATCGGTAAAGCATAATTTATTTTTGAGAGAATAAGAGCTTTCGTAATCGAGATAAGTGATATAGAGTTACAGTGAAACCGGGAGCTTGACAGACATTTTATGATATTCAGTCGTTGTGTCAAAGAAGAAGTGAGATAGTTGATATGGTCAGTCCAGTTGTAACGTCTGTTGATTACAATTCCAAGTATCCTCATTGTTGTTACCTCTGAAATAGTAATTCCTGTTACTAGTAAGCGAAGGTTGCATGTTTTAAGTCTGCACACATGTATATAGTTACATTTGGTAGAAGAGAGACTAGCCCCTGATTCGTTGCACCATTCACTTATATCACGAAAGAGACTGTTTAAATCGATCACAGCATTCTTTTTTCTATCAGATTTAATTATCAAATTGAAGTCGTCTGCATATGCACAAAAGCCAACTTCTCTATGTAGGGAAATTATTGAACAACGTTTGTTGTAGGCGATTAAAAATAAAATGACTGATAATGGAGACCCCTTTGGGATTCCGTTATGAAGGGGAAATGAGTGAGAATAAAAATTATCAACGCGGACCACTATTTTTCTATTAGTCATGAAATTCACCACATATCTAATTATCTTTGGGCCTATCTTCCATACCTTAGCTGGTTAAGTACAGAATGTATGCCTATTTTATCAAATGCTCGTTTGAAGTCCAACGATATTATAGTTGCATGTTTTCGTAACGAGAGGCAATTTGCAATCTGATAGTTAATAAAGAGCAGACTATCAGTTGTCGAGCTCCCCTTTTTAAAACCAAATTGTCGGTTACTGAGAAGCTAGTTTGTAGTAACAAGCCACCACAACCTATTAGCAATAATTTTGTCCAAGACTTTGGATAAACAGGGGTTTGACGAGATGGGGCGGTAGGAGGTTAACAAAGTTTTGTCCATACCAGGCTTATGTATTGGAATGACAACACTGACTTTAAATTGTTGGGGGGAGTAATTATTGAATATATTGTTATGTAAACTTAAGACTCTTGATTTAATTTGTAAGGTGATATCTTTAGCGCGGAATATGAGATTCCGTCCAATCCAAGAGTTTTTCCTCTATGGTTTCCCAATGTTGTTGCGAGTTCGGTTATGTTTACTGTTGTTAACAGTTTACTGTTGTTTACAGTTTACTGTTGCATTACGTTTATTGTTTCTGTACGCGTCTGTAAAATTGGCATCTGAAGAGATGCTGGACCAAAATTTTCCGAATTCTTGACTAATTTCATTTCTATCAATAATTATGTTATCGGGGATGACAAATGAAATAATGCTATGCTTTGTGAGTTGGTTTGTAGCCCGCAAAGTTACGAACTTTTGCCCATATTTTGTCCAAAGGGGTATTTGCATTGATTGCAGATGTAAGGGAGTTAATGGATTCCCTTTTGGATAGTTTAATTTTTCTTTTACATAAAGCATTTATTTTTTTATAACTTACTAAGTTTGATTGATTAATATTTCTTTTGAAAATATGCTAAAGTCGATTCTTTTCCATTTTTAGTCTTTCTAGGTCTTTGTTCCACCAAGGAATTTTCCTTGGTTTTTTTCTAGACTGAGGTATAGATACATTTGCTGCCTCTATTAATATCTTCCGTAATAATATTGAATATTGGTCTTTTATTTTCAAATTGAATCCAATTGAATCGTTACTTAAGTTATGGTATTATTTAGGGGAAATAGAGATATAATCACTGGGAAGTGGTCGCTACCAAAAAAGTTATCTGCAGTTCTTTATTTGGCTTGAGTTGCTAGATTTGGGGAGCAAAATGTTATATCTATATGGGAAAATGTTCCGTGAGTATTTAAGTGGGTTGGAGATTTATCGTTCAATATTACAAAGTCTGAGTTTGTAATAAAATTAAAAAGAGTGGTACCAGTTCGGCTGTTTATGCCCGAACCCCAACTCTTGTGAGAACTGTTAAAGTCCCCCGTGATAAGCGATTGTAAAATTGATGAAAAGGTATTATTGAGGTTTCTAGCATTAAAATTAGGTGGTGGTGGAATATACGAATTGAATACATTGAATCTCTCTTTAGATAATATTTCTACGCAAATTGTATCAAAGTCCCTAGAGACGTTAATTTGATTATGTTGTACAGATTTATGAACCAGTATTGCAACCCCTCCATATCGAGGAAGCGATGTATTTTTGGAGTACATAATATAGTTAATGGGGATAGGAATGTTTGCTAAAGAGTGTATGTGGGTTTCTTGGGTACAAATAATTTTAGGGCAGTATAACCTAATTAGAATTTGTAATTCGTTATAATTATTTAGGTAGCCGTTCATATTCCACTGTATAATGTTAAATGACATTTGGAGTTCTTAATGTAATCCATGCATGCAAGATAAGAATAGTTATTGTTATTAAACGGCAACATTGAACGCTCCTAATAATGTATGTAAGGTCTATTGTTGTGTGATATTTTAGTAAGAGTATATATATAGATGTAAGAGCATAAATTAAAGATTCATATTTAATATATGTATACATATAAAAATCAAAGGAAAAGAGATTGAGCGGGAATTTAGTAAATAAAGGATAGTTAAAGCAATTAATATTGAGTAGTTTACTTTTTCTGAGATAGTACGCTCTGTTAGAGTGAGAAATAATCTTTATCATAGAAAGGTAGACTATCAAAAATGTGAGAGTACAAGAAAAGTAAAGGAATGAGATGCGATGATTAATAATTTTCATTTGTGCATTACTTATGAGTGATATAAATAAATTTAACAACGCTTGAGTGGAATATATTAAAACGTTGAAAGAATTTACAATGATTCGATAATAATTAGTTAAAGAGTTAATATAAAAGTAAGTAAGAGGGAATAGGTGAAGAGTGTATATTGTTAAAAGAAAAAGGAATTTAAAACTTTTTGGTGAGAAAAGTAATGTAATGTATGTGTAGCGTTTTTGGTTTTCGTAAATATTTTTAATTGTAATTGTATATAGTGTGTTAAAAGTTAAAAAGCGCATTTTATGTGGAGTGTGGTTGATATAGTAATAATTTTTGAGAAATAATATAAGATAAGATATTTTAGCATATTTTGTCTATTTACTTATTTGGTTTGATTTTCTTGTAGCTTCCTTTATTTTTTGTGTTAACCTTTTCAAGGCATTCTTGGGCAAAATAATTGGGTCATTTCCTATTTGAATTTGAGAAGAATTATTTATCTGGTCCGTTTCCATTTCGGATGTTGAGAGGTCAATATCGCTGATATTATCTGAATAGTCTTTTACAAACCTTGGCTTTGGTTTTCGGGTAATGGTTCTGGGAGTGGTGTCAGAAATTTTTAGGAGGATGATGCAGCATTCGTTGATTTTGTTACTGTGGAGCATAGAGTTGTGGGCTATTTTAGCAATAGCCTACAGATGAACATAAAATTCCTGATGTTATAGATTTTGGCGTCATGAAAAATATCTCTAGGGACTTAGTCCATATTGAGGCCTCTCTGGATTTATCATCCGATCACTCTCCCACTATTGTTACAATCTGTAACAAACAAAATAGTGATTTACCCTACTCACATGTGAGGATTATCAATCGTATTAACTGGCGGAAATTCAAAAGTTACCTAAGTAGTCATTGCACAGAAAATATAAGATTACGAGGCTGTTGAATCCAATTTAGATGATTTTAAAGAAAATATTAAACAGGCTGCTGAACATGCTACAACCATTCACCCGCAGACTGGATTTAAAAAAATTTATTGTGCTGATATAGAGCGCTTAGTAAGAGAAAAAAGAAGAGTCAGAAGAGAATGGTTACAACACAGATCACCTCAAACTACAAACAGGCTAGCAAGAGAAAAAACTGCATCTTTTCAAAAATATCTAGAGAGTCTTGATGTCACACTAGCCTCTAATTACTCTTTGTGGCGTGCTGCTAAAAATCTTAAAAGACCCGTTGAGTTTAAACCACCTCTGCGCACCTTGACTGGAAGCTGGGCAAGAACTGACGCTGAAAAAGGTAGAATATTTGCTGAACATTTAAAGAATGTATTTACCCCCAATACAAGTACTGGTGTTCCCGAATTGCCTAACGTAGTTGCCTTACCTCCGCGACCATTAAAGTTGGAATTGCTTGATGTACAAAAAGTCATCGGTGAACTTAACGAGAAGAAGGCTCCGGGTATCGACGGTATCAGTAACAGAATGCTGATTGAGTTACCTGTTATTGCAGTTAGAATTTTGCTATTTATATTCAATTCAATTTTAAGACTTGAATATTATCCACAAAATTGGAAGATTGCCAAACTCAAAATGATTCCGAAACCAGGAAAAGATCTTACCAGGGCTGAGTCATATAGGCCAATTAGTTTGTTGTCAACAATGTCAAAGCTTTTCGAAAAGCTCCTCATGAGTAAATTGTCGCCTATCCTAACAAATAGTGGGTGCATTCCGGATCATCAATTTGGTTTTAGAAGTCACCATAGTACCATTGAACAAACGCACAGATTGGTTCAAGTCATCAGAAGGACATTTGAACAAAAGAAGTATTGTTCTGCTCTTTTCATAGATGTATCTCAGGCTTTTGACAGAGTGTGGCATGAAGGACTGCTTTTAAAACTAAAAACATATCTGCCAGTCAACATTCTGAAGCTTTTGGAAAGTTACATTATTGGCCGGAAGTTTACTGTTACAGAAGGAAACTTCACGAGTTCACTCGAATCTATTGCCGCAGGGGTGCCACAGGGCAGTACACTTGGTCCAGTTTTATATTTAATTTATACTTGTGATATGCCTGTAAGTAGTATTATTCACACATCTACATTTGCTGATCATACAGCCTGTCTTAGTATGCACGAAAACCCGCGCGAAGCATCCCAAAATCTTCAGGAACATATTAGCCAGCTAGAAACATGGTTGAAATTATGGAGAATAAAGGTGAACGAACAAAAGTGTGTTCATATAACGTTCACACTGCGAAGGGATGTTGCTCCCTCATTCGAATTAATAACGAAATTGTTCCGGAACATTCGCATGTTAAATACCTTGGTATTCATCTTGATAGACGACTTACGTGGAAGAATCACATTGAAGCAAAGCCAACTCAGATGAAGCTAAAATTGGCTCAGATACATTGGCTCATTGGTAGAAATTCTACCCTGAGTCTGGATTGCAAACTATTATTGTACAAGTCTCTTTTGAAACCAATATGGTGCTATGGAATCGAGCTATGGGGCACTGCATCAGCTTCTAATGTGGAAAAGATCCAACGTAGACAAAACACAATTTTGCGCCTAGTAACATCAGCTCCATGCTGAAATAGCTAAATACGCAGGAAAATACCTAAAAAACTCGAAACCCATCCTAATCTACTTGCTCGCAATATATTAAACTTTAGTGGTCACATTCGCCTGAAAAAGAGGGACACTAAGGATCTAGTTGTCAATGCTACAGATGAAGCGTCTTGAGCATCATTCATTTTCTGCCACTAGGTGTATGTCTGACATTGGTCGGGCTTAATGATTAGCTCTAGATTTAAGATTTGACAACTTGTTGTTATTTCATATTTTGAAGATTCAATAAATAACAAAAGGAGAAGAAAAAACCAATAGCCTGTATTTATTTTTCTTTTAAAAATACTGGGCATCTTTTGTCCTTTGTAGGGTGCTTTGTGTCTTGAAGATTGGAATTTATGCAATTAATGCACGATGATGCATTTGTGCATGTGTACTTGAGCAGTTAGGGTATGCTTTTTCCTTTTTGCAGTTTTTTATCGGGTGACCGAATTGATAAAAATTTTTACATTTTAGTGGCAAAGGTATATAGGTTCGAACTCGACATTTTTCGTAACCTATGTCAGACGGAAGGTTGGTAGAGGCGAATGTTATTATTATAAGGCCAGTTTCAACTAATTTACCACTATATTTTTGTAATATTTTGTTTACGTATGTAACGTTTTGGGATGTTAATTGCTTTAGTATTTCCTCTTCACTAATCCCACGAAGGTCATTTGAGTAGATTACGCCTTTCGCGTAGTTAAGGCCTCGGGGTTCTCTGATATTTATTTTTATTTCTGGAGATAATGAAGTGAGTTGTATTAGCTTATTGGCTTGGATAAAATTCTTTGTTTGAATAAGGATGGAACCATTAAGTAATTTCTTACATTGTAGAATCTCACCTCCTGCTACACTGTCTATTACCTTTTTTTATTAAAAAGGGGGAAACATTAGCAAATGTGCCATTAGTTTCTGTTCTTTCCATGATTAAAAACTTTTCACCAGGAGATAAAATTGTCATTTGTTTTTATTAAATGTTATGTGTGGTGTTAAACCACCACGATCGGGAAGTTCACCCATTTTAATAATTATAGGCTTTATTATTCTTTAATTTATTTTACTTGTATATACTTATAATAAAGACAGTTATTAATACAATTTAAAACACGTGTATTTAGCTTTTTATAAAACAGTATGCGGTTGTTCTCTATTGATCTATTCACTGTGAGAGTAATCAGACAACTGATAATTTAATATTAAAATGTTATTTTATTTGAGAAATTGTTTTTACAATTTATATATTATCAAAATTTCTCTTTAAATTTTCAGATATTTTAATATTTTTCAATTAGACAATTGACAAACACAGCCTATCACGTTGAAAACTTTTTTCGAATGGTTATTAATAATAAAAAGAGTTTTTGTGCACTTCTTGTGTTATATTGTCGTCTATTTAAATTAAACAATTTCCTTTGTTGTTTACTTCTATTATTTTAAATGGTCCATTATAAAGATATTGTAACTTATGGCCTGCATCATTTCGTATAAGTACAATAATCATTTGGTTTAAGTATTTGAAATCTAGATTTTTTATCATATTTGATTTTTTGTAGTTGTTTTGCTCTTCCGACTAGCGGTTTTGCTCTACATTGTGCTGTTTGAAGTTTGAATTTTATTTATTATACGTAAGCATCTACGTTATGTATCGGTTCTGCTTCACTAGTTTGTGCAAAGTTCAAGGAATTTGGTAACTTTCCAAAAACCAATTCTTATGGACAATAACTATGCACAACCGACGGAATTGTGTTATAGCAATATGCAAAGTACGGCAACCACTCATTCTAGCCTAGCCTATTCTTTCAATAGACATATAATGACGTAAACATTCGTTAAGTGTACGATGAGATCTTTCTATCGTCCCTAAAGCTTGATGACGATAAGTAGTAGAAGTTGCATGACTAATTCTTAAGAGTTGGCATAAATTTTGCATTAATTGAGATTTGTACTCTGAACGCCGATCAGTAAGTATCTTTTTTAATGTTCCAAAAATTAAAATAAGTTTTCAAAAAATGGCTTTGGCTATCGTTGCAGCACTTTTGTTGTAACTAGAGTTATTCTTAAAAATTTGCTGAGATCGCACATAATAATTACCGCTTATTCATTACCGTTGTTAGACGTTATAAATGGTCCTACGGTGTCTATCACGACTGTACCGAATGTTTTCCAAGGTATTTGAGTAATTATTAAGGGCTCTATAGATTTTGGCACTGATTTATTCTTCTGACAGGGTAAACAGGCTTGGACATAGGCTGACTTCTTAAACGCATGTTGCTTTTTAGTAATACATTGCATTATGTTCGTAAATGCAATCGTGTAAATTATGACAATGTATTTTGTTCTTATTTGCAACACTATTGTATTTAATACGCAAGAAAAAGCAAGAAAAGCATACAAAAAAATTTATATGCAAAATAAATACATACAAATAAACACACAATACGATGGCGACGCAAGAAGATAAGTAAGCAAATTTTCTTATAATTTAATATTTTTCTCTTGTATTTTCACTTATTTACCTATTTACAGCAAAAAATGGACACATAGTTACAAAAACTTAGTAATAAATTCACGATTAGAGATGGAAAAGGAGTTTCGTGAAAAAAAGAAACGAGTTGTACTATGGGAACGTGTTTTGCAAAATATTAAGTCCATGGATGACACGTTGCCTTTTTCACGGGACGAAATTTATAGAAAATTTCTAAATTTTATGGTGACATAAAACGCATTAAGAAACGCAACAAAACTTCGGGCGAAGCACCAACTATGTGGGAATTTTATGACAGACTGGACGAAGTATATGGTTGCCGCAGTGATATATATGTGCCAGAATGCAATATGGAATCGAGTTGGGACACATTATATGCAAATTTTACCAGCGGTAGTAACGAGCCATGCACGTCTCAAGCAGTTTCGACGCAAGATGAAGCTCACCTCCAGTACGAAAGCGCAGTCGAGCTGATATAACGGAGTTTTTTTAACAAAAGAAAGTCAGGCTGATAGGAAACTGTTAGAAGATCTCATAAGGTGTGAAAAAGAAAAATTAAAACTTAAAAAAGAAAAAATTTAAGAAATAAAAAAATTACGAGAAGCTTTATTAGCGGTTCGTAAATAATTTTGAATATCTAGAGAAAAAGCTAAGTGCAATTATTTTATAATGAATTGATCTTATTTATGAATGTTTTATGTTTTAATTTATGTATAAATTTGTTTTCGTTTTTTTTTGTTTTATTACGTATTTAATTATGTTTTAAGTTGAGGACAACCTAGTTGAATTAAAAGAGTTTTGAAATTTTTGTTTTTATTCAGAATATGAATTTATTTTTGCAAATTATTTAAAATAGACATAAAAACCTTAAAATAAGCTGAGAGAAAAGTAGTTATAATAGTAATCTCTGATAGTAATACAATGCATATAAATGTATACAACGATTTAAAAAAGTAAGTATACAATGTATCAACTTAGTTTGAAAACTGTGTTGATACATTGTAAATATACGTTTAAGAAGTCAGCCACACTTTATGGCATCTTTTGTCATATTTTTCCAATGACAGTAGTTTTTTAGTTTGTTCTAGTAATTCCACAATGACCACCTGACAATGGATCATTATGATAAAACGCAAGAAGGTTTTGTTTTTCTTTTTCATCATGAATATATGTGATTTTTAGCGTTAACGTTATAAGATTATTTAAAAATTTTTCTGCAGAAATTTTAAATTCGCTAATATTAATATATTTAAAAATGTCATCATTTAGCGACATTTGTAACTTTGTGATATTCGCCTTTTTTGCTTCCCTTTCATAAATCTTGCAACTGGTGGTTGTTTGAATAATTCAAATTTCAACCTTATGAACTTTTTTCCCTCTCTCAAATTTGCATCGTAAATTTTTACATTATTCTTCGTGTCGCTTGGAATATTCGTGTCATCAGCTACCTTAGCCTTAGTCCTTGATCTAGTCATTACAATTGCTACATTCTGAATATTAAGTTCCTTAATCAAATTAAAATCTATCCTTCATTAAGCATCAACTCCACAATTGTCTTTACCTTTTATGTATTCTATATCAAAATCGAACTCTTCCAAATCCAAGTGCATCCTGGTTAACTTTGATGAAGGATTTTTCAACGAGAATAAGAAGGTCAAGGGTTATGATCGCTCCTATTCAAAAATTTGTTTCCGTAAATGTATGCTCGAAAATAGTTGATTGCCCAATGTATGGCTTTCAATTCCTGCTCTATAACAGATTTGTTTGATTCACCTTTTGTAAAAGCACGTGAAGCAAAAGATATGGGTAATTTCATACCATTGTGCTCTTGGCTCCACAACCGGTTTTGCTAGCATCAATCGTAATGCAAAACTTTTTACAAAAATCGGGATATTGTAGTATTTGCGGCTTTAGCAGCATGCTCTTTAAATATTTGAATGATTTTACACATTCCAAATCCCATTTGAAAACAACACGTTTGCGAGTAAGTTTTGTTATATTTAGTGCATGCTTAGCGAAATTCGGAATTAAACGTCTGCAATAATTACAGAACGCTATAAAGCGTTTAGCAGCTTACACATCCGTTGGAGTGGGGTAGTCTTGAATTATTTTGAACTTTGTATCAGGTAATATTCCAAAAATTGTACATTTATGCTCAAGGAAGGTGACCTCTGTATTGAAAAATATGCATTTGTCGGGGTTTAGTTTCAAGTTATATTTACGACACGTTTCGAATACGTTTCTAATATTTTTTAACATATGCTTTTCTAAGCATCCTATGATGATCAAATCATCCATATAGAGAAATGCTTGTTGTGGTTTAAGACCAACAACAGCTAGAGACATCATACGCTGAAAAGAGTTAGGCGCAATTTTTAGTCCGTAAAGTAAACGAGTGAATCTAAATGATTCTTGATCAGTAGAAAACGAGGTGATGTCACATGAATTTTCTTCTAACTTGATTTGATGAAAACCAGACATTAAGCCTAGGCATTAAAAATATTTAGCTCTACCTAACTGATCCAATATTTCGTCTATTCTAGGCAAAGGATATTTATCCGCTAACAGCTTTTTATTTATCTGCCTATAGTCAATCACCATTAGCCATCTTTTCGTACTATTCCGCGGTAAGCTTTTCTTTGGAATTAAAAGAACAGGGCTATTATATTCTGAACAAAACGGTTCAATGATTCCGTCTTCGCGGATCTTACTAACTTGAGTGTTTATTTCCACCTTTTGGGAATGAGGTATCCGATAATTTTTCACATAAACGGGTGTTTTATCGGAAACTCTAAGTTTCTGTTTATGGAGATTTTTTATTGTGATCTTTTCGTTCTCGAATGCAAAAATATCGCTGAATTTGAAGCGTAAACTGGTTTTATAAAAGGCCCTTCCTTAGAAATTAAACAATTTTGAACGATAATATTTGGCGCTGATTATTACTCATTTAGCACCAAAGTGTCGCTATCTATGCTAATATTAATTTTTCGAAATACTTCAGACCTTGCCGGTAAAAATTACCGTATTTGAAGTGGGACCCTGACAAACGTGTAAGGTGATGTCATAAGATAAGTATTTCGGCCTAATATGTAACTTATATAATCTATAATCCAGAAGACAAGACCTAACAATCCATGAAAGAGGGATGTGAAAAGTTTGACTAAGTATAACGTTTCCAAAGTACGAATTTCCATTTATTACACCTGTGCTTTTTATAATACCTTCTCCAATACCTTTTAAACTAACTATATTGTTAAAATTTATTCGATTTCTGCAAGCAATCGAATGTGCTTTTATAAGCGATGTGTCCGCACCAGTATCAACTAAAAATGTTTTCTGACTTGGCAAAGTCTAAATCTTAAGTTATGTAGGTTGCTAGATTTAAATCTAGGCCATAAATATGTAAAAATTCTTGAATATTCGTGTTTAAATTTGTATTTCCCCTTGCCCTGGGGACTTTAAATGTTTCCCTGATTAGTGTCTATTTGGCGAATATTTCGTTGGTTTGTCTTACTTTGCCGAGTTTGTGAAGGATTCCGTTGAAAATTAACATTACTATGATCTCTATAACTATTGTTTCAGTTTTGACTTTTTTAATAATAATTTCTTCTTTCTCTATGATGATTACTTTGAAAGTTCCTTCCGCGCCTAGCAGGATTGTTTCTATTGTTTTGACGAAATTAAAAAATTTGATTTCTGGGTTGGGTATCTGTTGTGACACTATTAAATTTTGCCACAGCTTTATTAATTGTATTGAAGTGACCAGCTTCCACTACTAATTTTGCCATATCATTTTTTGTTTTCTTAGACAGCGCTTGTACTGCGATTTGAGTAGCATATTTATTTGCTAACTCTGGGCTAACTCCGTCTGACATATATGCATTATTTAATGCCTCACATAGTTTTTCAATTTCCTGCGTGTAATCGCTTGCACTTCTATTTAGTTGCTTATAATTTAAAATTTTACTGCAAAGGATTTCGACACTTTCAGCTTTCATAACCGCTTTCAATCTTGCAATTATTTGCTGTATTGTGTTTCCGTTTAGTCTTAATTAATTGTTTACAGCTAATAATTCGTGTGCATTAAAGCGTTGAAAGTGTTAGTAGTACTATCAATTTCAGACAGCAGTTTACTAGCTAAGGTAATAAATTGAACTTCCTCTGCAATATTGTTTTCTTCTTCGTATTCTTCGTCACTTGCAATATCGAAATTTACTACAAATGATTCTTCTAGTGATGTTTGTAATGTGTTACCGACACCCAATTTTTCTAAAATACCGCCAGATTTCGTTCTTATTTTCCCTATTAACTGTTCAGTAATTAATCTTTGCTCTTCGGTTAATATATGTCGTAATTTCTAGAAGTTGTCACTATATAATTGTAAGGAATGGCCAGTAAATTCAAATCCTTTACTCGGGTGTGCCTGTGAGACAAGTTGCTTTTGTTAAAGCACTTATATGATTTCTCAAAACTAGCTTTATCAGTGTCTAATTGAGCCAGTATTTCGGACCATATCGGCTTTTCGGGTTTATCGTCTGTCATTAAAGCCACATATAGGGTAAGGACAATATCTATACATATAAGTCAATGTAGTTATTTTTTTGTTAGTTGTTAGATATTGCTTTAAATAGTTTAATCGCCAAAATAGTTAAAATTACTGTAAAATAATGAGTTGAAAAAGGCGGGAAGTAATTTAAGTTTAAACATATGTTTCAATATATGAATTAATTTTTTTGTTTTTTTTTCTCTTGATTGTTTTTATTTATACATATATAATTATATATATTCAATATACGTGAAAATTTTGTTAAAAAATTAATACGTAAACTTTATTATTTATTTTTTTTTTTTATTTATTTTTAAATAAACTTTTTAATTGTTTGATTCAACCTAGTGGTGTGTGACAACTTCAGAAGTGAGATTACCCTATGCCGTGCGGAATTGCAAATGATGCCTGGTTTTAATAATTTAAAAACTAATACACTGCGTAAAATGTGTAAAACGGCTGGCTTGCCAGCGAATGGAAGTCGAAAAGATTTAGTTCAACGTTTGGAAGAAGACTTCGAGAGAACATCATTTGGCAGTTGCAATTTTGACCCGCCTTAGGTTTCGTCGCCTACATTATCTTCACACACCATTTTTTTTAAGGATCAATCGAACACGTTGTGGATTCCGCATTCTGTGTCCTTGCCATTGTCAACATCAGTAAATTCGGTCATTTATACAATGTTCATCATATATAAAAGAGTCGGACGGTCGGCAGATTGCCTACAATTTATTTACGCAACAATGTAAGAGTAAGAGTGATCGGCAAAATTCTGCAAGTAGCACGATGATATCTACTCCAAATGTATACGCACCACAAGCACACGTGTCATCAGTTGGTACGACAAAGTGTCGTTATTTTGAATTTCAGCAACAAGTCGAAACAAACAACAAACATTAAGGCAGTTCTAGGAAAAAACTCATACAAACCAAGTGTTTATCAACGACATGTTGCAAATTTGCCAAACGTTTACCCATTGCCAGTTCACAATGTGGCTATACAAAGTGTTTCCTAGCAACACGTTGCTACGTCCTATAATAACTATAATTTACAGAATAATGTTGATAACATCAATATTAATACTGAAACAGAAAATAGGAATTTTAACACCCAAAAGAACAACAATCGAAATCGTTGTAATTATACTTGCGTGTGTGCGCAAAATTGGGAGGATGTGTTGTACCAGCCAAACACAGGTATAGACTATACAAGCAACAAGAATGAAGAAAACGTGTGTAAGAGCTGTCGAAACATGAATAAAAGATTTGTTGCGGAAAACAATCAATTGTATGGAAGTGCTTATCAACGTAACAATTTCTATGTAAATCACAACATGAATCAACGGATGCAAACTGTAATTATAACAACGCCTTTGGTAGTGTACGTGAGTTGGTATCGTTATTACCAGAGCTTAATCCTACGTCAGCAACGTCACTAAGTGCAAAACAATTTATTAATCTATCGAAATATTACGAAACGCCTATTCTTGGAACGATGAATTGTTAATTTTTGTAGTGCAGCAGAAATTGCAAGGTGCCGCTAAGTACTGGGTAGATTCCTTGGATATAATATTTAGATCGTATCCAGATTTTGTTCGAAAATTAAGAAACGATTTTCCCAGCGTAGAAAACGAAGCAGACATACACGTTGAAATGTCACGCACCAAACGAAGCGGTGACGAATCCGCACAAGATTACTATTACTGGATGTTAGCTCTAGGTAAGAGAGGTGGACTGTCATAATCAGTCGTAGCACGTCACATCATCAATGGTATTAACGAGTCGAGTCTTAAAATGAAAATTTCAAACAATTACAGTGAGTGTAGCGTATTACTGTGCGATATTGTAACATTCTGCATAATGAGGTTAAACAACTAGTAAAAGAGATGAAAATAAAATCTTTTACACCAACAGTGAGCTATCAAAAACATTCTAATGAAAATCGAAGCGAAAATGCTATTAAATGTTTTAATTGTCATCAAATGGGACATTTTTCAAAAAGTTGTCCTCAACCGCAACGCAAGCAAAGATGCTCAAATTGTAATTGCACCAATCATCAGACAGAAAATTGTCCTGAAAAACGGAAACGGCGTCCTGTAGTAAATGTTGTTGACGAAGGCAAAATAAAGTTACAGAAAATTATAAAACAAATAATGGTTGACGGTGTTAAAACAAATGATTTTGTCGACCCTGGAAGCACACTCATCCGTTAGAGTTTTGCAACTGGTTTTGGAATGCCTGAAGAGTGCTCCATATATTTAGGAGGTTTTGCTCATAGTGAATATAAAAGTACGGGTAAAATACGACTTAAAATTATTATTGATAATATATCGCACTAATTGTAACAGATGACCCCATTTGTGAAAACATGTTGCTGGGCAGGGACTTTTTATGCAAACCAGGTAACCGTTTAGTAATGGAGGGTAGTTCCTGCCGCCTAGAGAAGGTCATGACTATAGTTACTAACAATGAATTGAGTAAAGACTATAAATATAAACTTCATAAAGTGTTGAACAAATATCCAAGAACTTTTGCCGACAACTCACTTGATTTGGGTGAATGCAATGTTTCCAATATGGATATAAAACTTAGCTCCGATGTTCCCGTTAACGTTAAACCATATCGAATACCGTTTTCTAAACGACCTGTAGTAAACAAATTAGTAAAGGAACTATTGGAGGCCGACATAATACGTCCATCAAATTCACCATATGCTTCAGGTATTGTTTTAGCAGAGAAGAAAAATAACGAATACCGTTTATGTGTGGATTTTCGGGCCCTTAACCGTATTACTGTTAAAATACCCTTCTCGATGCCCAATTTAGAAGAACACACAGCTGCCTGGAAAAAACTACTTTACATCATTGGATTTACGAATGGGCTACCATCAAATTCAAATGGAATATAATCGGTTTAGTGAATGCTTCGGCCGTATTTCAGCGGGTTACAAACATTTTGATTTTAAAAATGAATCGAGGTGCTGGCCTATTTGGGTGATATAGTTATTCCAAGTAAAAATGTCAAGGAAGGTTTAGAACGTCTAAATCAGTGATTTTCAACCTTTCTATTGTTGCGGCACATATTTAAGGATTTCAATATTTGGCGGCACACAAAGAAAAAGATACTTACTATAACACACTGCATAAATAGTTTATGACAAAAATTTTAAACATACGAAATAAACTAATATATACTACAATAATAACTAAACGTTTATTAAGGGATTAATTACAAGCTAATAATAAAAATATTTTTAATGCGAAATTTGAGCTTGATGTTTTTTGATAATTTCATTTATATTTAGTCGTAAAAGTTACAATGCTACCTACTCTCATATCGTCTTCTACATTTAAGAATCTTTATCTTTTTTAGTTTTAATGTTGGCTAACGCTGAAAATCCGAATTCACACAAATAAGATGTGGAAAATTGTAATATGTTTAAAGCTTTTTTGACTATCATTGGGTAATCGCATCTTATATTAATCCAAAATGAATTAATTGATTCTTCTGAATGTTTTAAAATTAAATCTTGATTATTGGAAAGCAAAATGAGTTCTTCCTCTTCATTCAAAGTTAAGTCAAATACAGAAGTATCTGTTATGAGAAATGGATTACGAAATTTCTTAATATCTAATTTTGGGTAATAATGAATAATTCTCTCCTCGAATGTTGTCAAATGATCAACAACAATTAATTTAGTAGTTTTATAACTGTCTTTAGAGACGGATTCAAACTTTTCTAAATTGCCTTCCTGAGCTTTATTTTTCCATAAAGTTATTTGTTTTTTTGAATCCCACCAGCTTATCGGTTGAGTTTAATATATCTTCATTAGGTCCTTGCATACTTGAATTGATGTTGTTAAAAATAACAAAAATGTCTGATAAGTAAGCCAGTTTAGTACACCATATTTTATCTCCCAACAAATGAACAAATTCATAATTTTTATTTTGTTCAAAAAATGTTTTCATTTCGTCTTTTATTTTAAGCAGACGAGATATAACTTTTCTTCTTAACAACCATCTTACATCTGTATGGAGTAACAAGGATTCGTACTTGTCTTCCATAGTTTGGCATAATTGACTAAATAATCTACTTTTTAATGTTCTTGATTTGATATAATTAACCATTTTAATACATTGCTCGAAAACTATTTTCAAATCTGATGGCAAAAATTTTGTAACAAGTGCTTCTCGATGCAAAAAACAATGGTTAACTGATATATCCTCATTCAGTTCTTTAACATGTGCTACAAATCCTTTTAGATGTCCAGTCATAGCTGGAGCACCATCTGTGCAAATGCCAATGCATGACTTCCAAGAAACTTTAATTTCTTCTGAATATGAACTAATTACTTGAAAAATATGTTTACCAGTTGTAAAATCAGACAACTCCCGACAACATAAAAATTTATTAATTATATCATTTTCGTGAATAAATCTAACGAATGAAATTAATTGAGCATTTCCTGTAATATCTGTTGTTCCGTCGACTTATAGAGCAAAATTCGAATTTGCAAGAGTTTTTGCAGTATTTTGCCCAATATTTTCTGACATATCTTTAATTCTACGATGGATTGTAACATTTAAAAGTTGTATTTTGCAAATATCAATATCAGCTGATCCACCAATCATTGTTTTTACAATTTTGTGACAAACAGGTAATATAATTTCTTCAGCCAAATTGTGAGGTTTTAAGTTAACAGCAATCAATTCAGCTATTTCGTAAGAAGCTGGTGCCCCTGTAGGCTAGGAGGTAGTGTACTAGCTTGTAAATATGGGGGTTGTGGGTTCGATTCCCAACGAAGACCTTGGTTTTTTTCACTACAAAATATAAAAATTGACTGCCGGTGGAGCTGCTCAGCGATGAAGGCATAGTCACTGGTCGCTGTTGCTGTCTTTATATGGCAGTTAATTTCCGACTATCCTTCTGCTTTCACCACCTGTTTCATCTCTTCTCTATCCCTTTCCTAAAGAAGGTAGCACGGTACTTGACTAAATAGGCGTTGTTGCCTGAAGTGCTACTTCTCTTTTTTTTTAAAAAAAAAAAAAAAAAAACTACTTGAGCCTTTTCAGACACACATATGTACTTGTTTTTCAAATTTTTACTTGCTTAATTTTTGATGATAAAGACCTTTCAAAGTAACTTCTATCTTTTGTTGAAAGCGCAGGATGATTAGTCACCAAATGACGTTGGAGTTTACAAGGAACCATAGCACTATTTGATAATTTAAAACCACATATCACACACTCGGGAACAACTATGTCATTTTCCATTGTATAGGTAAATCCAAATTTCAAAAAATCATCCGATGGACAACGTATTTTTTTGAGCAAGAAGTAGTTTTATTTGTGCCGGGAGCTGGCTCATTAATTTGATCCCTAACGTTATCATTATCACTATTATCATCATTAAACCTTCTTCCTTTTAACCATTTATCCATTTTCAGAAGTATCTGATAAAATAAAAATAATATTGTCGAAATATTTAAAAAAATAGTTCAAATATTACCTTTGAATTTATAATAATCTAAATTATGTACTCACTTGTAATTTACGAATATGGAAAATTAAACCTTTCTGAAATTGTGAAACTTTCACTCAAATACAATTTTCCGTAGATAAAACTTAAATTTCATGCGAAAAAATACAGACACAATGTGCGTGTGCTGCAAGTCAGCACATAATCTCGGGATTCCCCGAGTGATACGTGCACAGCGCACGTGTTCAATCACAGTTGCATTTAGTAGAGTGCGATAAAAACAAAAAAAACTTATTTGGAAATTTGGCACTAAGAAAAAGCGCATTGCAAAGCAAATAATAAAGTAATGTATTTTTTGTGGATTTAAATATATGTATATTCATGTTAAAAATATTTTTCTTTTTAAATGATATAATTTAATAATATTAACATTATTATATATTTGCAAAATTTGGCAGCACACTTTTGAAATTTGGCGCACACAAAAGTGCCGCGGCACCGTGGTTGAGAATAACTGGTCTAGATACATTTTTGAATATACTCAACGAAGTGGGTTTAACACTAAGACTCGATAAATGCAGATTCCTTGAGCCTGAAATTTCATACTTAGGCCACAAGGCTAGCGGAGAAGGTATAATCCCCGGCGAAAATAAGATCAGTGGTTTACACAATTTTATACCGCCCAAAAATGTAACCGAAGTCCGTCGTTTGCTAGGTCTTAGCGGATTTTTTAGGAAATTCGTCGAGAACTATTCCATAATTTCGAAACCTTTAACCAGTTTGTTAAGAAAAGATGGTCATTTTGAATGAGGTGATAGTCAACAGAAGTCATTTGATAACTTGATCGAGATACTTTGCAGCTGTCCAGTTTTATGTCGTAACGATTTCAATGCTCAACACGAAGTACATACCGACGCTAGCTCGGTTGGAATAGCTGGCGTTGTGCTCCAGTCGTCTGATGGTAAATCGTGGAGACCGGTGTGCTATTACAGTCGTCATTGCAATGCTACCGAATCAAATTACCACAGCTACGAGCTTGAAACATTAGCTGTCGTCGAATCACTTGAGAGATTTCGCATTTATGTATTAGGCAAACACTTTCGATTGGTAACCGATTGCTCGGCGATTGCAAAGACGAAACAAAACAAGGAATGATAAAAATTTTAGATTATGATTGCGAAACCATTCATCGCCAGGGTAGTAGCTTGTGCCACGTTGATGCACTAAGTCGCCGCAGACCCAACAGCCCATGACATTAAAAACGATGATCATATAATGAGCTTAACTATTTCCGGGGAAGAATGGTTGCTAACGATGCAACTTCAAGGCCCCGATTTGTTAAATATTATTGCTATACTTAGATACCAAAGACAATCAGCGCAAAGTGAACAAATATATCAAGAATATTGTCTAATAAATAAACGCCTTTATCGCAGGGATGACGATCAAATTAAATTCGTCGTACCTAAGTTTGTTTGTTGGAGGGTCGTTCGATCATGTCATGATGAAATGGGCCACTTTGGCCTAGAAAAGACCATCGGACGTATAAGTAAATATTTTTGGTTTCCCAAAATGCGAAAACATGTTAAAAAGTATATTTGTCTTGTGTCGAGTGTTGCTACAACAGAGTCAAGTCCGGCAAGTCTGAAGGTCAACTTTATATTGGTGATACCGAGCCTAAACCATTTCGGAAAATTCATATAAATTACTTAGGCAAATTTGTTCACAGCAAACGAGGAAATACTCACATACTCGCCATTTTAGATGCTTTTAGTAAATTCTTATTGTAAAACCTGTAAAGTCTACAAAAACACAACCCGTCATAACGGCCTTGAATGAAGTAACGAGTTATTTTGGATTGCCTAAAGTTATGGTGTCCGACCGGGGAACCGCTTTTACCTCAACCGCGACCACGACGAAAGGTGATTGGGATCTCTCGTTAAGAGACCTCCAATGGTGTATAAACTCACAAAAGAATGCTACTTCTGGGTTCTGCCCTAACGAATTGGTTTTTGACTTTATTCTTATTGATGTTGTACAGAACCATTTAGTTGTTTTTATACACGAGGATATCGCAGGAAATGAGGTTAATATGCCCATATCTGCTTAACGTGAGCTCGCCAGCTTCAATATCGCCAGTGAGAAACAAAAGTGGAAGGCACGGTTTGATCAGAAAGACTCCGAACCTACTTTATATAAACAAGATGATCTGGTGGTGATCGCAAACGAACAGCCAGCAATGGGCGAGTCTAGAAAACTAGAGCCCAAATACAAAGGTCCTTACATCATCTCGCGAGTCCTTAAGAAGGATCGATATCGAAGACATACAGAATATCGGCTACGTCTAGAAAATTTTGTTCTGTATATTCTTCCGATAAAATAAAACCTTGGTGTCGTAATCCACCTAAACTAGAGTTTGATAGTGATGATGACAATGGAATCGAGGACGTGTCAAAGTCAGGATTGGCCGAGCTGTCAGCGCACCTTCCCAGTAATACAACTGCGTAGATGAAAAAAGAATTCAACTATGTAGTTGAATCGAGTAGAAGTTTTGATTTTAAGGCAGTCGGCAAGTGTGGTCGTTCTTATTATTGCAAGCGTGCGGCTAATTTTTATTGAATTTAATGTATAATTTATTTTAAATTAAAAGGCAAATGAATTTTTAAACTAACTTTTTAATTGTTTGATTCAACATAGTGGTGTGTGACGATATCACAAGGAATCAAGTAGACGCAGTCAATTACCGAGTTGAATTTTTGAATTTGTTGAAACCGCCTGATATTCCACTAACATATTATTATTCTGCGAAATTTAAATATAGAACCGAAAGACTTGTAGTAAAGAAATTGATGCCGAATTGTCTGGCAGAAAGGAATTGTGATACAGCTTATTCCACAGTTCAAGTGTTTGCAATTTCCAGTTCGTCTTCATTTCTCATGTCTATCAATAAGACGCAAGGACTAACGCTTGAAGTATTCGGATTAAATTGGGGGGAGCCGTGCTTCTCTCAAGGGCAGCTTTATGTGGTCTATTCAAGAATTGGCATTCCAAATGCTTTGTTCATACATTATTGTTTATTGAACTATATATACATACATATATATATATATATATATATATATATACATACATACATGCTGTTAAGAAAAATATTGTTGTCTTTTTAAATAATTAATGTTGTAAACATGTATTAAATATGTTTATAGTTTGTAAGGATATTGAATCTATAGACTACGTTAAAAAACTAAACACAAACAAATTGCGACCAAAAAGTCTGCGTTCAGTACCACTACTTCCCATAAAACTTCAAGTTATTAAAAAAAACGATTCGCAAAGTTTCATTGCTTGTTATGACGTGCTGCAGATTTTTTTTTTTCAAAAAGAGCCAGAGGTGCTCAATGGGATTGGAGTCGGGTGATTGTGCAGGCGCCTCCGCTGTGTGCTTTGGATCGTTATCTTGCTAGAACCAATATGTGGATGCTAAATCAAGTTTTTCTGGACCCTGCTTCAAATTTCTTTTTAAAATGCAATAAACTAAATCTGATCCACACCTCCAGCAGTTATACAACCCCATGCCATAATCCCAGCACCACCATGCTTAATGTATCGACTAAATTTTGCATCTGAAGAGCTGTTCCGGGTTCGCGTCATATTATTTGACACCCTTTTATCCAAATGTGCAAAATTTGGTTTCGTCTGTAAATATTACTTGTCTCCAAAACTCCGGAAGCTTATGAATATAGGCATTAGCAAACTTAATGCGCTTTTGCCTATTGACTCTGGATATATATCATGATATCATACCATGATATCCTGCTCTTCCTAAAATTTTACTAGCGGTTCCTGTACAGACTTTCTTGTTAAAGGGTTGGCGAATATTTTTAACAATACTTTTGGATGTTATACGGGGATTAACCTTTGTCATATTAAGAATTTTGCGTTCTTCTCGTTCAGAAAGTATTTTTGGACATCCCGATCGCGGCTTAGAAGTAATTATACCTGCATTTTTTAAATTATTTACTACACGATGGGCGGAAGAATATGTTCTCCCAATCGTTTTACCAATTTTTCGGAAACTATTGGCTTCTTCCCACATTTTTATAATTGTTTTTCTTTCCGAAACACTTGTTAATTCTTATGATTGCCTTCTTTTACAAACTGAAGCCAATCTTTGTGAGAATTAAAAAAAGTAATAACACAAATTTTGTAGGCTAGTAGGTAGTGTACTAGCTTGTCAGTATTGCAGTTGTGGGTTCGATTCCCAACAAAGACCTTGGTTTTTCTTTTTCACTACAAAAATGAAAATTTACTGTCGGTGGGGCTGCTCGGCTATGAAAGCATAGTCACTGGTCGTTGTGCTATCTTATACGGCAGTTAATTTCCGACTATCCTTCTACTTTCACTACCTCTCTCTTCTCTGTCCCTTTCCTAAAGAATGTCGCACGGTACTTGACTAAAAACCACAATTGCGCTGAGAAATCAATTTGTACGCTTGAACCAAAATTACTGTCTGGTAACATGATAGCTAATTTTATTTTTGGTCAACGCATGGGAATTATTTTCTTTGTGCGAATTAAAGAACATATGCAAATATTATTTGACACAACTTTTGTAATAAAAACCCTAAGATAATTGTGCTGCGAAATCATTCGGCACGCTTGAACCAAAAAATTACTGTCTGGTAACATGATAGGTAATTTTGTTTTTATTTTGGACAACACGTGGGAATTATTATTTTAGATAAGTTTTATTGGGTTAAATTCACACTTTAGGGATTTTTACACGCGCGGTTTTTTGTTACCAACCTTGTTGGTGTGTGAATGTGTATAATGCAATCTCAGCACATTGAGCATGGGAAGGAACGATTTCTGGGGTTTAATTTCATTCATTTCCTTTGTTATTTTATTTTGTATTCTTGTATTTTTTTATTATATGGTTATTAATTTTAAGTATATAAGTATATATAATAGATTCAATAGAGAAAATAAATCAGTAAAAAAAAAATCTTTTTACGTTGGCAAGGCAAACGAGCCTCAGTTTCAACAACACTGATTTCTCTTCTTCTGGCATCCATGTTTATAAAATCCATATTTCTTGAACTCAAAAACTCTAATATACTTTTTCAGTAATCAGTTTAGTAAAAATAAGTGCAAAGAACAGAAAAATATTTAAAAAGTAACGGTATTATAGAGTTAAACATAGTGAACGCAGACTTTCTGATTGCAATATTAGCGTATTGTTCAACTTAAATCCCGTTAGTGGAAAACTAAAGAAATGAATGTAGACTTTGTTTTTGATTTTTTTTTTTTGGCTATGGCTTGGAAGTTAAAAATACATAAAAAAAGAATTTGCATTAACTACACTTTTGTTAGTTATTTTCATATTCCCAAAAATATTATACGTGAACACAAACTTTATGGGCTATATATATATATATATATGGGCTATATATATATATATATATATGGGCTATATATATATATATATATATATATATGATTCTCCTGGCTAGAGCGGTGTTATCTGGAGCTGACGGGGAGCCTAATTTTTTGACCACTCGACGCGCTCTCGGGTTTACCTTCTGTTGGTGCTGGTGGTTGTGCTTTTGTAACTGCTTTTCTACTTTGACTAGACAATAAGTCAGATGAGTGTGTTTGGTTAGTCGAGGTTAATGGCGAAACCTGATGATCGGCTGAATCGTCTGTTTACTGTTGCTTGTATCTTGTTGTTGATTGGTTGGGGCATCTTTTGGGTCACTCCCTGTTAAAAAAGCGGGTTTGAGACGGTCTATGCTTATGTTTGTATTACAGCCTTTCATTAAAATTTTAAAGAACTTTTTGTATTTTTTCGTCATGTGGAATGGACCATCATAAGGATATGTCAGTGAGGGGCGAATTAAATCATTTCAGACAAAAACGTGTGATGACGCTCGCAAACTTTTTTAAATGAATATTTTGGCGCCGTTATATGAGGGGCTGGGTCGTTGGGCGAATATTTTGCATGGCCGTTGTTATTCTTATAGATTGGAAAAATTCTCCCGGAATTGTGAGTGTTGAGCAATACACCAATTCCGCTGGTGAAGAATTTATGTCCGCTTTTGAAAGCTACCCCTAGCAAGATTGCTGTTTTTAAAGTGCGGTGTCACCTCTCAATCATACAGTTTAATTGAAGATTGTATGGCGTTGTTCTTAAATGGGTTCCTTATCGTTTCGACGAGTTCAGCGAAAATGGAGGATTCAAATTGTCTGCTACCATCTGATGTCATGCGCGCAGACTCCCCAATTCGTGAAATCCTCTGGGACAAAAGACCTTTTACCACCGATTCGCCGCTCATGTCCGGAATCGATACCGCCTTTGGCCAACGCGAGTTAATACATGTTCAATTCTGAACAAAGAAGACGACAGATAACAACATCGAACAAGGTCAACGTTATCAGTACGCATTTCTTTAATTATCTCATAAATTAGGGAAAACCTTAAATAACCCTAAATAAACAATAATCAACAAAAACATATTTTCCCAACAAAGGAAATAAGAATTTATCTTTATTATAAATAGTTGTTAAGTAACAATTGTAGAGGAGTCTTAAGAAAGTTTATAAATAAAACATACACGATTCGGTGTAAGAAGAAAAAATAAATTTCTTTTTGATTCATTCCTATTACAAGGAATTAACTCGCGTGAACCAATCAATTATGGTAAAACAGTATCGCTGGCCTTGGTGTAAAGGAAAAGGCCCCACGATATGAATATTTATATCAGCAAATTGCTGTTTTGGAGGCTCATATTTGGTGGGCGTTGAACGAGTGTGGTGGTAGATTTTTGCTCGTAGGCATTGCAGGGTGTTTCTGACGAAGACAGAGCAATATTTTCTCATTTCCTGGCAGCAAAATTTACTGGTCACTAATTTTGTTGTAGGCCGCAGTCCTGGCCGCGTTGCTAAAATCTGCTGACGAAACTACTTTAGAATTAAAGGTCGAATCTGAGCCGATGACGTGTCACACAGCCATTGGTTGTTTGAGCCCGGAGCAGGAATTTATTTTGAGCTGTAGAGAATTTTCGGCAGCGCTTGCCTTTTTAAGTAAATGTTGTATACCATATGTCTCTGGTGAATAGACTGATAAAGTCGAGTTGCCGAATCCTACGTGGCGATGCTTTTTCCAATTTCTGGTGAAACGCGAATATTAGCGGACGGTGATCGGTAACGATGTGACAATGTAGACCTTCGACCATGTATCGAAAGTGGCACACTGCCTGATACATAGCTCACCATCAGAAGTCGAATATTTTTATTGCGTTGGGGTAAGATTTTTTGAGTAAAACACCAGCGGCTGAAGGCATCAATTTTTTTGATGAAGTGCCGCTCCTACAGCAGTATCTGAGACGTTAACATATATTGTCAATTCGGCTTCTGCGGTGAAGTGTGATAAAAGTGTGGCCTCGGCTAATTCGGTTTTGCAACGTTGAAACGCTGCTTCGGATTCTTGGTCCCACTTAATGGGAGTGCGGTGGTTTTTCTTGTTGCCGATAATTAGTCGCTGTAACTGCATTTGATAGGTTATTGCGTGTGGCAAAAATTCGTCGTAAAAATTTACCTTGGCGATAAATCGTTTCAGTTCTTCGGATTGGGGAAATCTAACACCGCAGTTACTTTTTCTGGTAAAGAACGATTACCGTCGGCGTTGGTTACATGCCCAAGAAACTTTAACTCGTTTTTGCCAAATTCGCATTTTTTTAGATTTATGGCAAGATTGTTTTCATGAAGGCGGCGAAATACCTCCGCAAAGTCGTGTCGATGTTGTTCTATAGACTCTGATGCTATACAAATATCATCGATGTATGGAAAAACGCAACTGAGGCCGCGTAGTACTTTGTTTATCAGGCGCTGAAACATTTGGGCTGCATTACATAGCCCAAATATCATGAACCTTAATTCGTACAGACTAAAGGGTGTAGAAATAGCTGTCGCAATGTCGGCAGGTCGAAAGCCTTTTGAAGGTCCAATTTAGAAAGAAATTTTTTTCCCGAAGGTTGGTCGTAAAATCGCTTAAATACGGCAACAGGTAACAATCTGGCAACGTTTGCGCGTTGAGTGCGCGATTTACGCCGCATGGCCTCCATATCCCGTCACTTTTTTTACCCAGTGCAACGGGCTGGACCAATTGCCGTTCAAAGTTTGACAAATACTCGCTTTTATTAGAAACTATAATCTTTTCTTAGCGGCTGTTAGCCTCTCAGGGTTAAACGGCGAGGGTGACAAAAGACTGGTTGTCCGGTTTTTAAGATTCTATGTACAACTGTAGATTTCGTTGTCGAGCCAAACGGCAAGAGCTTCGTAATATCCGGAAACTGTTTGCGTTGGACATTTTAATACGAGTACGAGTTTTTAAACAAAGTGTGTGAAATTAGGTTAAAAACCATACCACTTGCATTTTCAATAAAATCGCAACCGATTATGGAAGATGTATCGTCAGCCACCACGAATGACCAGAAATATTCTCGTCGTAAACCAAGATCGTAGCTAGCGGACCTCATTGGATGCAGTGGCGTCATTTCTTTCCAACATTGTTTGAGACTATTGCATCGACTACGGCAACCTTCGTGTACTCTGCTGGAGTACCTGCCGAAGCAGTAATAACTAGCTGGGCGAAGTCTGGAAGCCGTTTCACCCACAGCCCTTTTCCGCTGCCACACCAAGTGTCGATCCCACGACGAGTTTCATCTCATAAAACAGCTCGGAGGGTCTCTTGTCACCCAAAGACAACTTAGACAACAAACGGTTTAAACGGCATTGCTCGCTATCAGCGAAAAGATTTATTATTTTGCCCTTTATGTATCCCGTCACTTTTTTTACCCAGTGCAACGGGCTGGACCAATTGCCGTTCAAAGTTTGACAAATACTCGCTTTTATTAGAAACTATAATCTTTTCTTAGCGGCTGTTAGCCTCTCAGGGTTAAACGGCGAGGGTGACAAAAGACTGGTTGTCCGGTTTTTAAGATTCTATGTACAACTGTAGATTTCGTTGCTGAGCCAAACGGCAAGAGCTTCGTAATATCCGGAAACTGTTTGAAAATATCTACGAACGGGTCAGTTGCGTTGGACATTTTAATACGAGTACGAGTTTTTAAACAAAGTGTGTGAAATTAGGTTAAAAACCATACCACTTGCATTTTCAATAAAATCGCAACCGATTATGGAAGATGTATCGTCAGCCACCACGAATGACCAGAAATATTCTCGTCGTAAACCAAGATCGTAGCTAGCGGACCTCATTGGATGCAGTGGCGTCATTTCTTTCCAACATTGTTTGAGACTATTGCATCGACTACGGCAACCTTCGTGTACTCTGCTGGAGTACCTGCCGAAGCAGTAATAACTGGCTGGGCGAAGTCTGGAAGTCGTTTCACCCACAGCCCTTTTCCGCTGCCACACCAAGTGTCGATCCCACGACGAGTTTCATCTCATAAAACAGCTCGGAGGGTCTCTTGTCACCCAAAGACAACTTAGACAACAAACGGTTTAAACGGCATTGCTCGCTATCAGCGAAAAGATTTATTATTTTGCCCTTTATGTAGTCGTAGCTGTTGTTAGAGGGCATAGCTGCAATTATGTCTGCCAGTTGTGCGATGATATTAGGATCGAGAGCTGCCAAGATGGTGGCGGTTTTTGTTTATCCGCCATGTTGCGAGTCACCCTCGCATAATTGATTAATTATTAATTGTCATCAAGTTTATGTAAGTTTATTATACTAATTATTGTTTTCTTTATTATATTAATTATTGGCCAGCAAGTTCATTTAAATACATTGTACTACTTATATTATTGTTTATATTATTTATTATTGGTCAGCAAGTTCATTTAAATACATTGTACTACTTATATTATTGTTTATATTATTTATTATTGGCCAGCAAGTTCATTTAAATACATTGTACTACTTATATTATTGTTTATATTATTTATGATTGGTCAGCAAGTTCATTTAAATACATTGTACTACTTATATTATTGTTTATATTATTTATTATTGGTCAGCAAGTTCATTTAAATACATTGTACTACTTATATTATTGTTTATATTATTTATTATTGGTCAGCAAGTTCATTTATATACATTGTACTACTTATGTTATTGTTTATATTATTTATTATTGGTCAGCAAGTTCATTTAAATATATTGTACTATTTATATTATTATTGTTTATATTATTTATTATTGGTCAGCAAGTTTATTTAAGTTTATTGTACTACTTATATTATTATTGTTGTTTTAAGTTTATTTTGGTTTATTGTTAATAGTATAAATAGTAAATAAGTTTTAGATTAAGGGTGATTTGTGATTTACAACTGACCATAGTAGTTCGAACCCACAGCTCAATAGAAACTGTGAGACACTAGGTAGAAGTTAGGTTATAGGTAAATAAAGTAGCGGCCTGCGAATCCTACGGGACCCTCCAGGTTTGTTAGTAACTATAATTGTATAACCTTGCCTTTCATTTCTAACCCTGCGAATCCTACGGGACCCTCCAGGGTTGCTAAATAGAAAGGTAGAGCCAGACGCTGCAAACCAAAAGTCCGCGTCAATGTTGCTGCTAGTCATCTGTGGGACAGACACTCTGGCATAAATGGTGGACACCGCTCTCTAAAGTACAGTTCTCCAGACTATAATTGGTGGAAAAAATACAAGAGGAACAATTAAATTAAAAATAATTTTCAAAATAGAAGAAGAACATTTTTAATATATTTTAATTGGACTAAATATGATGGAGAAGTTCCTATTAAAACAAGATGTAAATCTAAAAATTACGCAAAAACTTAATGGTGATGTAGAAAAAAAATTTACATATGAAAAAGTTAACAATTATAAACAGAATCAAAATGAAAATGAAATATATAAAATAAATTTTAATGAACATATAAATGTAGAAAACTTTGAGATAGATATAAACCACTTAAACCAGGAGCAACAGTTGAAGATAAAAGTATATTTGCGAAGGATAAATACGATACAGGTGCAGTGAGGCAGTTTGAGGCACGTATTGACTTTAAGGTGGATAAATGGAGACCATACAGATGCTCAATTTAGGACAGAAAGGAAATAGAAAAACAATTCTCAGAGCTATTGAAGAAAAATCTTATTGAGGAGTCACATAGCCCATTTGCTGTCCCAGTGATCTTGGCTTTTAAAAAGGAAGATGGAAAAAAAACAAGACTTTGCATAGACTTCAGAGAACTGAATTAGATTGTGGTCTCTCAGTCACAACCTAATGGATAAAACTAGGAAATTTTGTTCAACACTCGATATAAATTCAGCATTTTGGGCAATACCACTAAGAATTGAGGATAGGCAAAAAACGGGGTTCGTAACACAGGAAGGCCACTTCCAATGGACATGTCTTCCCTTTGATTTAAAAACATCACTAGCAATTTTTCAACGAATATTGAGCAATTTTATAAGAAAACACAACCAAGCAAATTTTGCTGTGAATTACACAGACTATATTTTAATTTTTTCAAATACTTCTGAAGAACATATTGTTACGTTTATACCTTTTATAAACGTTTTGTTATGAGTTCTTTATTGCAAAATAAATAACACCAGTTTTTAAAGTTTTCAATTAATAACAATTTTATTTACTTTAAATACCCAAAATTGACACTTCAGAACAATTTACTTCAAATGCACGTCTTTACTTGATGAGGTTAAATTTTACACTGACTGACTATCCACTCAGACGCTGCCCTATTTATATTTGTCCATTTAAAGTCTGGAAGATTGAAGAATCTTCCACTCTCTTTGTAGCACATTTTGTTGTTGTATGTTGTTTATTCGATGCCTCTATGTCTGTGTGTATTTTTGTTTTTGTTTTTATACTGATAAGGTTTCTGCTTGTGAGTTATTTTAAAATATTTGTTGTTGTTTTTTGTAGAAAAGCTTTCTTAGAAAACTACGCAGATGGTAAACAGCATATATGTTTGTTGTTGTTTTTCACGTATAAAATTGCTACGCAGTTTGTAACCAGTAGTTCACTTTATTGTTTAATTATTTTGTTTTAAAACTTACGCACATCCGTAATAATATTATTAGCTTGAAGAAACTACTAAGTTCTATAACGGTAGAAGGCCTTAGGTTGAAGCTATCAAAATACAAATTTGCTGCAAATTCTGTAAAATATTTAGGTCATATTATAGCCAATAACACAATAAGCCCACTAAAAGATAACCTGATTTCGATAAAAGACTATCCTGTTTCGACCACTCCTAAACAGGTTCGGCAATTTTTAGAAAAAAGTAATTTTTATAATAAATACATAGACAAGAGCTCAATACTCCTAGATCCTCTACACAATTTATTGAGAAAGAGAACAAAATTTATTTGGTCAAAAGAATGTAGTGAAGCATTTGAATATGTTAAGAAATTGCTTTGTTCAAAACCAATTCTAACAATTTTCGACAAAAATTTGCCGATACACATTTACACAGATGCAAGCATTAAAGGTGTCGGTGCAATTTTAAAGCAACCGCAAGAAAATAGTGAAATAAAACCCGTTGCATATATTTCAAAAAAATTAAATGCCAATCAAAAAGAAGAAAGCTATTTATTTAGAATGTTTAGCTATAAAAGAAGCCATTGAGTACTGGCAATATAGGCTTCTAGGAACAAAATTTACAATCACAAGCCTCTTGAAAACATGAATATCAAGACTAGAACTGATGAAGAATTGGGTGATCTAACTTATTATTTATCTCTGATATCAAATATGCACCAGGAAAACAAAACGTGGAAGCTGATTGTTTAAGTAAAAAGCCCGTGTTGGAGCCCCATGAAAATAAAGATATACAGTTTCAAGTGGTAAATTTTATCGGACTTGAAAAAATTTTAATAGATCTGAAAATAAATAAAAAACTAGTGGCTAACAAGGATAGATTCATATTAAAAAAATACATATTACCAAAAGGTCAAAGGAAAAAAAGATTGAAAAATCATCCTGTTCGAAAAATTTAGCATAGAGTTAATAAAAAATGTTCATAAACAGTTTTGTCATATAGGAATAAAACAGACACAAAACAAAATATGCCCTTTTTACGCAGCGGAAAACTTAGCCCAAAATATTAATAAAATTTGCAAAGACTGTGGAACATGTATTAAAAGTAAGTCAAGGAGAGCAAAAATTGGTTTCCTGTCGCATTTGGTTCCGGCTAAAAGGCCATTTGAAATAGTTTCAATGTCTACTATTGGTGGGTTTGGATCTTCGAGATCTACAAAAAAATATTTGCATCTTCTGATAGACCACTTCACGAGATATGCGTACATCCAGACCTTGAAAACACAGATTGCAAAGGATTTCATAAAACTGCAAGAAAAAGTAACACATTACAACATTGGGTATGTATTATCTGATCAGTATCCTGGGATTAATTCAAAAGAGCTCAAAAATTACTTAACAGGAAAATCTATATCCATCATTTTTACTGCAGTGGATACACCATTTTCAAATGGTCTAAACGAAAGAATAACCCAAACGCTTGTTAATAAAATAAGATGTAGGATTAATGAAAACAATAAAAAACGTGCGTGGACAACAATATCTCAGGACTGTGTAGAAGCGTATAATGAAATTGAACATACCATAACATGATTTTCGCCGTATTATTTATTGGAAGGCTCAAACTCGGTTTACAAAATTTCACCAATTTTTGAAAGTGCAGAAAACGATTGAAAATTATATGTATATATATATATATATATATATATATATATATATATATATATATATATATATATATATATATATATATATATATATAAGCCAAAAAGAGTATTTTTCCATATTAAAAAAGAAGAAAAAATTATAATCAAAAAACTTTTTTTTTAACAAAACCTTTTGAACAAAATTTTTTTTTATATAACAGAAACATTTCTACATTGTTTTTATATATTCAAAAAAATATTTTTAATAAAAAAAAGAATCCTTTTGGAAAGTTTTCTACATTGTTTTCACATATTAAAAAAAACTTTTTTTTTCCTTTTGGAAAATTTTTTATATAAAAGAAACATTTCTACATTGTTTTTATATATTCAAAAAATTATTTTTAATAAAAAAAAAAAGAATCCTTCTGGAAAATTTTCTACATTGTTTTCACATATTCAAAAAAAAATTTTTTTTTAACAAAAAAAAAGAATCCTTTTGGAAAATTTTTTATATAAAAGAAACATTTCTACATTGTTTTTATATATTCAAAAGATTATTTTTTTTTTAATTTTTTTTATTAAAGAAACATATCTACATTATTTTTTCATTTTCAAAAATTATTGAAAAATTTTATAAAGAAACATTTTTACATATTTTCCGATCAAAAATTTTTTTTATATAAATTTATATAATAATTTTATAGAATTTTTTTTCATATTCAAATTTTTTTAGGCTAAATAGTAATTTAATTAAAGATTTATTGAAAAATTTAATAAAGAATTATTTCCACATATTTAGTAACCAATTGTAAAATTTTTGGAATTTTGTAAAAAACAAAATAATAACAAAATAGGAAGTCCCAAATTATAAAACCTATCATATAATTTTTTTTTTTTTTTTAACAAATTACGCAAAAAAAAAAAAGACATTAAAAGCGTATTCTAGGGTTTTTTATTATACTAAAACATGGACCAAGTAAAAGAAGCAATAACACAGTTAACTGGTGCTCTTAACGCCCAGATTGAACAGGTTAGGGTTCTCAGCAACAGGTTAAGTAACCTAGGGAGTACAATTCAACGTCCTCAGTCCGATGAAGCTGCGCTTCCAGTACCACGGACAGAAACAGACTTGCAGGACATTAGAAAGCTTCCAGACTCCGTAAGGGATCTTCAAATTTTCGAAGGAAACCCAATACATTATATTTCATGGGTTCACAATGTTGAATCCATTCTGGAAGATTATAAAGTTGTAAAACATAAGCAAATATACAGGCCGATTTTACAACACATTCGTCAAAAGGTAAGAGGTCCAGCTGACACGGCCCTAATCTCCTACAATATTTTCGACGAAAGTTGGGAAAAAATCAAAAGTTGTTTATCGCTACATTATGCTGATAAAAGAGTCGTACAAACGTTAGAGTATGAATTGAGCGTGATGCAGCAGAGGAACAGCACAGTTGACGAATTTTATGCAAAAATAAATCACCAACTATCACTTATAATTAACAAAATCAAAACTGACAACTATTCGAATGAAACGGTAGAAGCTCTAATTTCGAGCTATAGGAATAGAGCTCTGGATGTCTTCATTAGAGGAATAAATGGGGAAGTCTCACGCATGCTTGCAATTCAAAAACCGAGAACTCTACCCGAAGCATACACTTCGTGCCTGGAATTTCAAAACCTGAATTTTAGGAACTTTTCAATACATCCACGTTATTTAACTAATATAACATTACCGCTTAATCAAAGAAGTAAGTTTAGCAAGCCAGATATTCCACCTAGGAATCTCAATGTCACGGATAGACTTCGAATATATAATGCTCCTGCACAACAATATAAGCCAAATTTTCCACCACCTAGACCCATACAACCTAAACCCCCAATACCAATGGAAGTAGATCCTTCCGTAAGAACACGTCAAATTAATTACATGAACAGACCAGATAAATCAGCCTTACCCGATTCAGCTAATTCGTCCAACATTCCACGAAAACAACAACGCCTGTTTAACACAGAAGTTCTGGAATCATATGACCAACATTCTCATGTTGACGAGGATTATAAAGCAAATACTGAAGACGAGCTAAATTCTGATATACCGGACGATGAGGAAAGTTACGAAGGAAATCAAATAAATTTTATGACGCAGGCCTCTCTAGCGTACCCTATATAGAATTGTATGTAAAAGACAGAAAACCCCTTAAATTCCTAATCGACACGGGCGCGAACAAAAACTTTGTATCTGAAAAATTATCATTCAACTCTAAACCTGTTAACTCCCAATTTAAAATTCATTCACCAGCCGGTCAGATAAAAATCACAAGAATGATAACTGGGAAATTCTTTGAAAGCTTGGGGATAGGAAAAAACATTACCTTTTTTGTCCTTCCTGGACTCAAATCATTTGACGGTATTATAGGCGATGACACTCTTAGGAGCCTCGAAGCTATAATTGATAGAAAAAATAACGTTTTGCACCTACTTAACGATGTGAAAATCCAGCTTATGGCAAAATTATCAAAGCAGGTTAATAACATAAAAATTCTGCAGCACGAAGAAAAGGACATCGAAAAAATAATTAACGAAAACGCTAAGCTATTTGGACCAGTGTCTGATTGTGGGACTATTGATACTAATGTCCGTGCTGAAATAAGAACGACAACAGACGAACCTATATACACCAAATCATACCCGTATCCGAGTCACCTAAGATCGGAGGTGGAGGCACAAATTGACAAAATGATCAAAGACGGTATAATAAGACCGTCGAGGAGTCCATACAACTCACCACTTTGGATCGTAGAAAAAAAACCTAAGCCTAATGGCGACAAGCAATATAGAGTGGTTGTAGATTTTAAAAGGCTTAACGCGGTAATAATTCCGGATGCGTATCCAATTCCCGATATTAACGCCATGCTCTCTAATCTTGGCAAAAGTAAGTACTTTACGACCCTCGACCTAACATCTGGGTTCCATCAGATCAAAATGAACGACAGGGATGTAGAGAAAACTGCTTTCTCTACAAATAATGGAAAGTTTGAATTTTTAAGGCTTCCCTTTGGCCTAAAAAATGCACCCGCGATATTTCAGCGAATGATGAATGATGTCCTTCATACATTATTGGGAAAAGCTTGCTACGTCTATATTGACGACATAATAGTATTTGGAAAAAATAGAAAGGAACATATCGAAAACCTGGAAAAAGTGTTTCATTTGCTCGATAAATCTAATTTGAAGTTAAATCTTGAAAAATCTAAATTTCTAAGGAGAAGTGTAGAATTTCTTGGTCACATTGTATCCGACGATGGAATACGACCGGATCCAGCCAAAATTGCGGCAATACAACAAATTCCAACACCAAAGAACCTGAAAGATTTAAAAAGTTTTCTCGGACTGGCGTCTTACTATAGAAGGTTTATAAAAGACTTTGCACAAGTGGCAAAACCTCTTACAAACCTAACAAGAGGAGCAAATGCTCAAATTAAAGCCAACCAATCGAAAAAAATTACTATTACATTGGATAGTAAGGCACTCAGATCTTTTAATGATTTAAAAGAACTTCTTGTGTCAACAGAAATTTTAACCTTTCCCGATTTTCAGAAACCATTTCTTCTCACAACAGACGCCTCAAATTACGCGATTGGAGCTGTTTTATCTCAGGGGGAGATTGGCAAGGATCGACCAATAATTTATTTATCAAGATCCTTGAATAAGACAGAGGAAAACTACTCCACTATAGAGAAAGAAATGCTAGCAATAATTTGGTCGCTTGACAAGCTTCGGTCCTATCTTTATGGAGCAAAGGAAATAAAGATTCTTACGGATCATCAGCCGCTAACCTTCGCTCTGAGTAACGGCAACAATAATGCGAAGCTGAAAAGATGGAAAGCAAGAATAGAGGAGTATAACTACAAGCTTATATATAAACCCGGGAAAACAAATGTAGTAGCCGATGCCCTTTCTAGGTTGCCACCTGTATTAAATAGTTTGTCATCGGATGATATTTCCCAGCATAGCGCTGAAGAAGATGGTACACTTTTGATACCACATTGTGAAGCCCCAATAAACGTATTCAGAAACCAAATTATTTTTTCCGAAAAATTAGGCTCGAATTACTACGAAAATCCTCACTCAAATTTTCATAGACATTACATAAAAACTGGAAGACTCAATAAAAATAAGTTAACCCAGGTACTAAAAGAAAAATTGAACCTCGCAGTTTTGAATGGGATCAAAATCCCTGAAAAATTTCTTGCATTGTTGCAAGAAATCTACCAGGAAAATTTATCACAATTTCGTATAAGAATTACGCAAAGACTTGTGGAAGATATTCAAAACGAAGAGCAACAGTTGATAATTATTCAAAATGAGCACAAAAGGGCTCATAGAAATTCTGAAGAAAATAAAAACCAATTACTGGAAAAATATTACTTCCCAAAAATGGGGAAACTAATCAAATCTTTTGTTAAGTCGTGCGAAGTTTGTAGTAAAAACAAGTACGATAGACACCCTCCAAATCCTGAAATTCAACCGACCCCAATCCCATCGTACCCCACAGAAATACTGCACATTGACATAATGGAGGTTCAACACGAGAAATTTATTACGTGTGTAGACAAATTCTCAAAATTCGTAAAATTTTTTCACATAAAAAATAAGTCCGTTTTACATATTAGGGACAAAATTATTAAATTACTTCATTACTTTTCCGCACCAAGAATGCTTGTAATGGATAATGAGGGTAGTTTCATTAGCCCTATAGTACTTAACTATATAGAGGGTCTCGGAATCGAAACTTACTTTGCACCTCCACAAAAAAGTGAAGTAAATGGTACCATCGAAAGAGTTCACTCCACAATAATTGAAATGTTAAGATGTCTTCGCGAAGAGTACCCCGATTACTCTTTAAAGGAATTAATAACAATTACAGTGGATAGATACAATAACACAGTGCACTCAGTCACAAAGAAAAAACCAGCTGACGTTTTCTTTGGAAGGACGAATAGAATAAATTACCGAAACTTAGCTAATTTTAAAGAAGTAGTAAACAACGATCTTAGAAATGAGATCGAAAGAAATCAAAAAATTCAACTCTATAGGCAAAATCGTAAGAAAGCAAAGCCAAAGAAATACAACCAGGGAGATGTAGTCTTTAAAAAGAACAAGCAGATAAAATCGAAAGATAAACCATTGTATTCTAAACAAACAGTCGGGAAGAATGGTGATGTTACAATCACTACAACCGACAATAAAAGGATTCACAAGTCTCATCTAAAAAATTAACACTTTCTTTTTCAGACTAATAATTTACGGCACAAATGCAACTGTCGACGTGTACGAGTACAATAGCCCTTTGGTGATAGTGAAACAGGAAATCGGAAAAATCAGTAGTGGAAACTTTAGAGTAATACATACGATCAACCTTAAAGAGTACGAAAAAATAATTGAAGATGTAAAAGCCATAGTCCGATACCAGGTACAGATCAAAGGAACACTATGCTTGCAGATAGAACATCAAATTACTAGAATAGAAAACCTTCTAAATCAACTTCACATCAAAAACTCCACGAAGCACAAAAGGTCTATAAATTGGATAGGATCTGCCTGGAAGTGGATAGCCGGTAACCCTGACGCTACAGATTGGGACAACATCCTCAGCCGAACAAATAATGTCATAGATAACAACAATAGACAATACAGCATTAACGAATATTTGATAAAAACCACGAACAACCTCTTTGATGACTACAATAAAATCATAGCCGAAGTAAGTACCAACGACACTACCAAATACGCGCAAACACTCTTTAATAGACTGGGATTGGTGAAGGAGGAAATAGCTCAAATTGTAATGGCAAGTCAGCTTGCAAAAAGCGGAATAGTACATTCTCAAATACTGAACAAAGGTGACATTTCAAATATTCTTTCTCAAACGGAAACTCTCCCATATAAAAACGAAATGGAGGCGCTACAATTTGCTGAACCTTCAATGGTAATAAAAGATTCCCTTCTCCTTTACATTGTATCGTTACCACAAACAGACGATACGGTGTATAATAATATAATTGTTCGTTCTAGAGTCAGTAATAATAAGAGAATTTGCCTCAAATTTACTAACTTACTCGTATCACACACGAACAAATATGGCATTAAGCAGAAATGCATAACAATTGATGGCATAACAGTCTGTAAACTAAACCAAGTAGAAAGTCTGGGACTAGATAACTGCATCGCTAACCTGCTGAGCGGGGAAAACGCAACCTGCGAGTACCAAATAGAAAACCGGCCTATAGTTGAAGTTTTATCGGAGAGTACACTGTTTTTAACTAATTATATAGGAAACATCACATACAGTAATGTTACTCAAAGTCTGAATGGCACTTTTATTGTAAACTTCTTTAACGAAACAATAGCCCTCAATGATGCCAAATACTCAAATTGGGAAACAACATCTACTCAAATTCTTCCGCCCATACTACAAGGAAACTTAACCGAGAAGGAAGTAAAATTAGATTTACAATACCTCCATCATCTTCACTCAAAAAACATTAAGCGTTTAGATAATTTTTCATACAAAGGTATTGTCTCCATCAGTTCAAATTTTGCATTGCTCTGTCTAGGGTTTTCAATAATATTAGTGCTTCAGTTGTATTCTAGATGCAAAAAGCATCAAAACACGTTAAGTTTTCCTTCCCATACAAACTTCCCTGAAATCAAGATAAATTACCCATAACACTGGATCAGCGGGACGCTGATGCTTAAAAAGGGGGGAGTTGTCATATTCTAGTGAATATACCTAACCACACTACACAGAACCATAACACCAGCACAAAATAACATTAAACACTTTTAAAGCTCTGACTATCTTTTTTGCTGATTCCAATTATTTCACAATGGGAACAACATATAAAAAAAGACAATTGAATTTTATTAAATTGAATTTTATTAATTTTAAATTAGTTTACAAAAATGCTATTATTGTTCTTTTTCATTTCTAGCTGAATTGCAATTTATAAAAATATTGATTTCACAATACTAAATTCGTTGTATTTATTAATTTAAGCCAAATAATGTTTGTAGAATAAGCAAAAAGTTTGTATAAAAGTAAGAACAAATTAATAAAGAACAGAGTTATTAACCAAACATCAAGCCGTGTATTAATCCGCATAACTTATATATGTATATATATATATATGTATATATATATATGTATATATATATAAAACGAAAGAAATATTTATTTTCTATCTTACGGTAGGAGATGTAGAGAAATTTATTAATGAAACTCAGCTTTGTTTATTTAATGGGTGTACGATTCCAAAAATAAAGTTGTTTTTTATTATATATATATATAATATATAAAAATGAAATGGTCCACGTATGTAATGTAATGGCGTGAGAACGGCTGAAGCGATTTTGCTGTTTTTTTATTTGATTCGAAATTTTCTGGAGATGGTTTGTATGAAAAAAAATTATAAAATTTTTCGGAAAACTTAGAAAATTCATTTATTCATTTTCTTCTTGCTTTTGTTGTTTAAAACGCAAATAAGTTATTCACGACTCGACATGTTCGTTCGAACAGGTTTGACGAAGATATTTGGTTGTTTGTACGTGTAATTACACTCATGCATTCTTAGCACACGCTAAAAAAACGCATAGATCAAATAAAAAAAGCAAAAAAAAGAAAACAAAACACAAATAAAGAGAGGCAACATCTTCAACTTCGGCCAAACCGAAAATTGTTTTTACTTGTCAACAGTAATGCATGTATTATTTTGTTTGAAGATTTTTTTAATTCATTACTATACGTAGCTACCAGATTTCTTAGAGATAATACCGTCACAATTTTGGGGAAAAATCTTACTTCAATTAAAATTCACAATAAAATCACATGTACATATGTATATAAATAGATTGCATATTTTTCAATACTTTGAAATATGCATATTGTATGGAAAAAATAAAAAAAGTTAAAATCCTTTGGTGAATTTGTTTTCAATTTAGTAAAATATGCATTTTAATTTGCATTTTTAAAATTTTTTTCCTAAAAGTGTATAAATTTATACCATAAAAATATAATTGTATAAAAAATTGATGCATGTACATAAACATACGTTTTAATAAACATCAGCAAGCTTTGCTTATGTTACAGAATTTCACTTCTCAATTTTTTTTACTTAGCCTACATTTACTTTAAACTTTATAAAGTTCCTAAGCAGTGCTCAGCAATTTAATTTAGACGTGTTGGATAATATAAAAGGTGAAAATTTAAATATACATTCTACATACATTATCCGTGCTTTAAAATTTTTCGTGCGATTTGATTCACATAATTTTAAAATTAATAGTTTTTATAAGAGAAAAAAAAACCTTGAGTTAAGGTTTAAAAATATTAAGTCACCGACAATTACACTTCACGCTGATACCAAACGCTATTAAAGCAATAATAATTAAAGGAAAGTTTGTAGGTGAAGAGCTGCTTATTCCAAGTATACCTATCATACCAAGTTTTTTACCATTTACGTTTAAAACTCCAATTTTCCGTTTGCCTTGCATTCGCAATGACGATTAATAAATCCCAAGGACAATCGCTAAAAGTATACGTGTTAAACCTAGAATCCCAATGTGTTTCCTACGGGCAATATTATGTTGCATGCTCCAGAGTTGGTACACCATCAGCACTGTTCATTTTCTCTCCCAACAGAAAAACAAAAAATATTGCCTACTTTGTTTGTTTGTTTATTTTTTAAGAACTATTAAACAATAAATTGAGAAAATTTTGTGTTTTCTTTTTTGTATTGAAAATATTTTTCTAACTCTTGCTAATACACAAATGAGTTAGGAATGAAGTTTTTCAATTTTAAGATATAGCTTATAGTATTTTTTTGTACGTGTTTTGTTTTTGTTGAAATAAATATATTTTTGTTGATGTCTTTACTGCGATTTTCTTTGGATTTTTTAATTAAAATTTTAAGTTATTGGGTTTGTCAGAATTTTGGATTATTAGTTTTTATATGAAGCTAGAGTTGTTTTATGCGAATTCAATTTATGCGATTTATTTTGGAACACATCTTATATATATATATATATATATATATATATATTATATAATAATATATTATATAATAATAAATATATATATATATATTATATAATAATAAATATATATATATAATAAATATATATATATATATATATATATATATATTATATAATATAAGATGTGTTCCAAAATAAATCGCATAAATTGAATTCGCATAAAACAACTCTAGCTTCATATAAAAACTAATAATCCAAAATTCTGACAAACCCAATAACTTAAAATTTTAATTAAAAAATCTAAAGAAAATCGCAGTAAAGAAATCAACAAAAATATATTTATTTCAACGAAAACAAAACACGTACAAAAAAATACTATAAGCTATATCTTAAAATTGAAAAACTTCATTCCTAACTCATTTGTGTATTAGCAAAAAAATAAAATTTTAAAAATCTACATTAAAGTTTAAAATCGTTCTACTTTAAAACCACGAAATCAGTTTTTCTTTCTTAGGTATGTTAAAATATGATTTTCATTATTAGAATGTATCTCTTGAAAAGGTGAAGAGATCAAAGAATTTTTAGGAGTTTCAATTGTTTCTTCTCTCGTTATCAAACTTTGCGATTTTGAATTTTTAAGCTCCTTATGCTACTCTTGAATATCCAGAAAACAGATCAGTTAGTCCGCATTGAATATTAAATGCTTTTTCCGTATATGGTTCCATATTAAGACTTTGATTTTGTAAAGTATAAAATATATAAAATAAATATTCAACAATTTCTTCGGAATCTTCACCATCCACGTGTTTCTCAGTTTTATTAACTAAACTAATAACGTCTTTATCGGTTAAAGGTTCTTCATCTAAAAGTTCTTCTCAATGAGCGTGGTTTAGCGAGTCAAACCCATAATTTCATTAGTCAGTGTCGATATATTCCCATCAGTACCTCTAGCAACACAATCTAGCCATATAGTTTTCCAGCATGCATTTGATGTTTGCGGTCGCAGTTTAGAGATCGCTGATGCTACCAAAATAATGCAATCAAAAATTGTAAATTTTTTCCAAACTTCATTTAACGTTAATGATTCAGTTTCAAGTTTGTTTAAAATGAATTGATAAGTGCTTTTTATGCAGAATTTTTTTTAAGTGGCAAATATTTCTTGATCTAAAAGCTGAAGAATGCTAGCTGTGTTGGGTGGAAAAAATTCAACTTTAATATTTTCATGTTCTAAATGAGGATGCCCGGGTGCATTGTCTAGAATCATTAAAACTTTAAATTCAAGACCTTTTTTCTTCATATAAGATTTAGAATTTGCCATCCAATGAACCGGCAAACAAGTCAAATCCTCATCTTTAAGAGCTAGCGGCTTTGACATTTTATCTCCTGAAGCATTACTGCATAGTAAAACCATTCATATATTCTTGCAAGCTTTAAATCCACTGGCTCCTTGTTTTGATTTCGTAATGTAGGCTTGACTTGGCATCTCAAAACAAACCAGTTTCATCAGCATAAAATACCTAATCTGGACAATATCCTCCATCTTCAATAATTTTTTCAAGTTTTTAGGGATAAGCTGCGCCATCGCTCTCATTTGCTGAAGTTGCCTTATCTCTATTTTGAATGTTATGGAGGTTATTTCTTTTAATAAATTTTGTTTATCCATCCCTTACTTGCTGTAAAATCATTTGGCATAGAAATTTACGGTTCAGAATCTTTAATTGTCTCAAAAAATGTTAAAACTTTTTCTGTGGTCATGTATCAACTACGAGGAATTTTCTTTTTCGTTGAGTCGTCAATCTAAGACCCCTTTCACACAGACAAATTTTACTTTGACAAAGTTTTTTTAATTTTCTTTAAAACTTTCTTTGGTGTTCAAACACAAAAAGTTTTCTTTTACAAATTTTGTTTTAGTCACTTGGTGCTTTATGCAATCTGTGTATAAGTACAACTGTGTATAAGCGACGAAAGAAAAACAAAGCAACTTTGCGAGTATATCAAAGTCTGTACTCTCAATCATGCTTTCTCCCTCGCTCTCACATAAAATCAAAACTTTGCAAAGTAAAATTTGTCTGTGTGAAAGGGGTCTAAGTATATAACAAAAGCTGTTTCCACTTTTTCAATTAACGTGTCTCTTTAGTGAGACCCCTTTCAGACAGGCAAATTTTACTTTGCAAAGTTTTGATTTTATGTGAGAGCGAGGGAGAAAGCATGATTGAGAGTACAGACTTTGATATACTCGCAAAGTTGCTTTGTTTTTCTTTCGTCGCTTATACACAGTTGTACTTATACACAGATTACATTACAGATTACATTGACTAAAACAAAATTTGTAAAAGAAAACTTTTTGTGTTTGAACACCAAAGAAAGTTTAAAAGAAAATTAAAAAAACTTTGTCAAAGTAAAATTTGTCTGTCTGAAAGGGGTCTAAGAAGAATATTTAGTGCTTATTTTTTTGCCTGAAATTACGGATTTTCTTATTCAGATTTATGATTCTTTTTCCCAAAGTGAAATGTTCATTTAAGTTAAAGTACTCGAATCACTTATTTACTGCACCGTAATTAAAGAAATGAAACAGCTAATAAAAATGACAATTCCTACAACACACGTGTGTATTTAAAAAAAAAAACACCAGCTCTTAAGAAGGGAAATCACATGTTTGTTTTTTCAACAATAACATGAACACGCAACACTCATACATACGTATCGCCTATCCATAGAAAAAACACAAAATAAAACAAACTATGTACATATATGGATTATATCAGTGTTGCAAACTTGGTTTAATTTAACAATCATAAAACGAGCTTAAAATGACATCTAAAATTTTAAAATCTGCTAAAATTCTAAAAAAATCGTAAATTTAAAAATCGTATAAATTTGAATCCGCATAAAACGATATACATATATATTTTTTTATCAAATTATTAATTTGTCTATACTATAAATTTGGAAAAATAAGAAGGGTTTTGATGCTACTTGAAGCAAAAATCTAGACTAACGTAGTTGAACCATTAAAAAAAAATATTAAAAGCCGATTATCCTAAATCAAAAAAAAATTTTACAATATTAAAAAATCAGAGAAAAATAAGAATTTCGTAATTATTCATGCATTAAACCTAAGTGTTTAAGACATCTACTGTAGCCGCGAAGCAAGAGGTTTAGAAACCAATGAATTGTTTCTCTTTTACTGACTATATACTTTCCACAAAATTCTTTGCACTGTGTGCAAAATGAACTCATAAAACAGATGCTGCATATATTAAACATACAAACAAAAATAAGCTTAACTACAATTCGTAATTGTAAACAATAACGATTGAAGAAAAGCATAAATGTAAGTTATAAAGTCATAAGGTTTAGTAATTGATAACATTTAGGTATCGTAGTATGCATAAATGGTCACTTGTACCGGTACAGTCTAGTGTTAGTTGATTGTTGTGATTACCAATGCAACCATTAATTAAATTGTTTACGAGACATCATATATCACTCTAAATAAATCACACTAGCAGCGATCACTGAAAATGTATTTGCTACAAACCAACCGAACATAAAGGCTGTTATAATTCAAGTGTTGATGTGCACAGACAAACCATGTGCAAATAAAGCTAGGAATGCTCACAAGCATTCTAACCTGGACAATGCACTACGATTGACTTGTGAGTACGAGTAAGCTTATAAATGTATTATATAATATTCGCTATGTTTACTACGGTTCATATTCTGTCTGGGAAAATAATTTTCCAAAATTTTGTCAAATTAATATCCAATATTTAGCATAAGAATATTAAATGAGAATAATTCTAAGTATTTTTTGCAAAGAAATTAGAAGTTAGAATAAGTATATAAGGAGGAATATTTTCCTTGGCAAAAATTATAATTATACAAAGAAGCGAGCTGGGCTACTAACTATGTTTCATTATATTGCAGTATATTAAAATGTAAATGTTATAATTTGTAATAATTCGCGTCAGCAAGAAAGTTTGGTGAAATATTGGAACATTGAAATTTTTAAAGGCATATCAAAATTTTGTTAATTAAGTTATTTACTGGAAAACAAATTATGCCTTCATATCACGAAATATTAATTTATTTATATTTTAAAATTTTCTATAGGTCAACAATTTTCTAGAAAGGAATTAGAAGTTTCAGTGCGGTCATTGAACCTTATCTTGGTCCACAATGAGTCTGAATTATCCAAAGCTAACATATCGAGTGTTCAAGTGTACATTAGTAAAACTAATGTATTTGAATCAATAGATGGGAGATTGGGCTCAATTTCTCTATTTGACTTAACACCTTGCGGCTATTTATATAAGGAAAAGTTTTCCACTTCCGGTCCAGAGGCTTTGAAATTTACATATAAAAGGTATGTGCTAGAACGTTAAGATTTGCATAAATTTAAAACAAAATACTTTGTTTACGTCAGTCAAAAGTTCGTGAAATTCTCTTTTGTTTCCATGTTATCCTAGACATACATACATATGTATTTAAAAATTAAGCAAATTAAAATATTTTTATTAATGCCTTAACGACTTTAACTTTATTCCGTTGTTAATTTTCACAAAGATTTGCAATACACCAAATCATTATAAATTAAAATATCTGCAAGCTCGCGATTGGAAAGCACTGGGGATATTTTGACATAGTGTGAATTGCTAAAAACCATAAAATAGAAAGCTGCGATTTCGTTTCGAAATTGTTATAACCTGCTAGAATTGCGGTTAAGTAATCTCTAATCCACTCAGACGCTTCCCCTATTTATACTTGTCCAATTCTATCTATAAGATGTAAGAATCTTCTACTCCCTTTGTGTGTATTTTGTTGTTGTATGTTGTTTATTCGATGTATAGGCGCCTATAAGGCTGTGTGTATAGTTGTTTTTGTTTTTATGCTGAAAAGGTTTCTGCTTGGGATTTATTTCAATATATTTCTTGTTGTTCTTTGTAAAAAAGGGTTTCTTAGAAAACTACGCAGATGGTACACAACATGCATATTTGTTGTTATAAAATTAGTTTTTTTTCTTGCGCGTTTAGTAAGTAAACAGGATATCCAATTGTAGTTGTGTGTGTATAAACTTCTACGCAGTTTTTAACCAGTGGTTTACTTTATTCCTTAGTTTTTTTTATTTTAAAACTTAAGCCCGAATAGGCTCAATAGTCGTGTTTCGCAATAATTTTTTTGGGGTTGGACAATACTCTGCTATAGCAACCAATAATTTTTTCCGTCCCATTAATCGCCTGAGAAAGCACTCCTCCTATTTCGTAGCCGCTTGCGTCTGTATCCAATATAAATTCATGTCTAGCTATCTGATAGGCGAGGACTGGTGCTGTACACAAAATCTCTTTTAGTCTTTGAAACGCCTCTTCAGCTGCCCCACTCCAGTAGTATGGTTGCGATTTTCTGGTCAACTCATGCAGGCTGGCAGCTAATTGAGCAAAGTTCGGCACGAATCGCCTGTAGTATGTGCAAAGCCCTAGGAAACTACGTAGCTCATGAAGATTTTGTGGACGAGGCCAATTCTTTACTGCCAATATTGTATCCTCGTCAGTTGATGCGCCCTCACTATTACAGGATGCCCCAAATATTTAACCTCTATTTGAAACAGCGCACACTTCTTAACACTTAATTTAAGTCCTGCGGCCGCTATACGCTTGATAACTTCATCCAGGTTTTTGAGGTGTTCATCAAAGGTCTTTCCCATCACGATTATATCATCCAGATACACTAAACAGGTCTTCCAGTTAAGCCCCTTGAGCACACGTTCCATTAAGCGCTCAAAAGTAGCTGGAGCAGAGCCCAAATGGCATCATTTTAAACTGCCACAACCCATTGCTCGCGCTGAAGGCAATTTTCTCCTTGTCTTTATCGGCTATCTCAACTTGCCAGTAACCACTCTGCAAGTCTAAGGTAGAGAACCATTTCGTTTCGGACAACGTGTCTAAGGTGTCGTCAAATCTTGGTAGGGGATAACTGTCTTTCTTGGTGACATCATTGAGTTTTCTATAGTCGACGCAAAATCTAGTGCTGCCATCTTTCTTCTTTACTAGCACTATCGACGAGCTCCATGGACTCGAAGATGGCTCAATCACTCCGTTCCGCTCCATTTCGTTAATCAGTTCTTTGACCGTGTTTCGTTTTGCAAGGGGAACACTTCTGGGTGCTTGTTTTATGGGACTCGCCTCGCCGGTATTTATTTCATGTTTGACCACTGCTGTTCTACCTTGGCTTTTGTTGTTTAGGGAGAGGACGGCGGGTTGTTTTCGTAGCAACTGCTTCGCTTTATTTCTGTCGGGTGCTTTTAGTTCTGCTACCCATTTATTCACCTGCTCTGTTAGCAAATCGCGCTCTTTAGCTGTCACTTTGGGGCATTCTGGATATCTCGCACAATTAATTACGGCTCCTGCCGCCTCACATCGACCAATTTCAGCATTTTCGCCAATTGTCTTCTCGCTGCTTGACAGATTTAGTAGTCTCACAGGAACTTTCCCATTGTTGCAGCTTTTCACGATAGCTTTAGCTGTTATCACGTTATTCCTTACGTCCACCACCCACAACCGGTTGCCCACACAATCTGCCTTCACACGTGCCCAAACTATAGTTTCCTCCAGAGTTTTCGGCGTTCGATCGCAAATAATGTCCTTACTGCGTCCCTGCTCTCATATCCAACATTTAAGGGGATCTCCACGTCGCGCCAGATCTTTATCTGCTGCCCATGTCCTTATTAATACCGTGAGCTATCATGAAGTCTACACCGATAATAACTTCATCCACTATATCAGCGACAACAAACACGTGATCTGCGCTAATGTTGCCGATAGTCAATCGTACTCTGGCTCTTCCATAGACGATGGCTGAATCCCCAGTTGCCGTGCTTAGTTGTACATTCTTTAACGGTTCCACTGCCCATTTTATTAAATCGGGCCTTATTACGGACAGAGATGCTCCTGTGTCTATGGTGAGGACTTGCTTTTTCCATTGATCGACCCGCAGACAGTAAGATTATTATTTTTCTGTTGCATGATGGAAATGTAGATTGCGGGGCCATCGGTTGTGGGAGCTAGCTCTTGCCCCTCAGTGCTAGCTCGTTTTAGTTTAACGATGACTCGTGCGATTTGGTATTGTTTGCAGGTTTGTTGTCCCTTGGAGGTGAAGCAGATCTTGATCTTTTCTTAACAGTTTGCAGTTGCGCCGAAAATGTCCGGCCTTACCGTAGTTAAAGCATTTTGCGCTCGGCTTACTTCTTTCTTCCAGTATTTGCTCAATCATGTTTTTCATCTCGCTTCTCTTGTCTCCGTAACTTTCCGTATCAGCGTCAGGACGTCGTACCTTGTAGACTTGTGGCTTTGAGATAACTTTGGTGGTCTCATGGGCCAGCGCGTACGAGATTGTTTCGGTGAAGAATGCTTTTTGCGCTGCACAAACTGCATATTTAATATCTGGATCTCTTATGCCATTCACAAAGGCTTCTATTTTAAACTGATCCAGAAATGGATGATGTTCACCTGGATAAGTAAGCTGCACCAAACGTTCAATCTCCATGGCAAAATCTTGCAGCGTCTCATTTGCCTTCTGCACCCTGCCTCGTAACTCCATTCTGTATAGTTCTCTCTTATGCTCGCTGCCGTACTTGTGTTGTAAGGCCACTATTCTGTCCTGATAATTATTCCTGCAGGCTCCTGGTAGGCTTTCGAGGATTTCGGCAGTTGCACCTTTTAACGCCAGAATTAGCTCAATAGCTTTATCTTCGTTGTTCCATCTATTTTTAAACGGGGCGCTACCGTCATATCTCGGGGTGTTTATCTTGTTGGAGTGCTCAGATACGACTCTCACCGGTCCTTCTCGAATATGGAGGTCGTCCATTTTCGATTTTAGTTCATTCAATTCTCAGTCCATTTTTCTTTTCAGGCCACACAATTTTTCGTCAAATTCGCTGACTTTCTGTTCCACAGCTTCCACTCGTTTGCCAAATATTTCTGAAATTTCTTGAAAAATTTTATTTACCTCACTAAAGAGTTTTTCTCCGTTGGCCCTAGAGCTTTCTTGGTTTGCACCAATTTTCGCGCTGTTGATTGTAGAGCTTTCCTGGATGACATGTAGAAGTTTGTCGTTTGTGGCATCAATCTTCGCACTGTTGATTCTAGAGCTTTCTTAAATGACACCTAGAAGTTTGTCATTCGTGGCTTCCATTTTCATAGCCGCAAGTATTGAATACAAGCTTGTATCGGTGTTTGCTGATGGGTTACATACCTCAACCGCTTCTTTGTCTTCGAATTCGTATGTCCCAATATCGATGTTTCGCTGCTGGAATTCATCAATCAACCTCCGTTGCAATTCCACTTTACTTCCCGTTTTTGGCAGATTCAACTTATTCAGCTCCTTCTTTAGCTGCTCAACTTTCAGCTCTTCCAACTTCATTGTAGTTGATTAATTTAATTTTTTTTTTGCAATTTCACTTCTGATACCAGTTGTTACGTTTATACCTTTTATAAACGCTTTGTTGTGAGTTCTTTATTGCAAAATAATTAACACCAGTTTTTAGAGTTTTTAAATTTATAACAATTTTATTTACTTTAACTACAGAAAGTTGACACAGAACTTACAGAACTTACTTAAAATGCACGTCTTTACTCTATGAGGTTTAATTTACACTGATTGATTATCCACTCGGACGCTTCCCCTATTTATGTATACTTGTCCAATTAGAATCTAGAAGATGTAAGAATCTTCTACTCCCTTTGTGTGTATTTTGTTGTTGTATGTTGTTTCTTCGATGTATAGGCGCCTGTTTGGCTGTGTTTGTAGTTGTTTTTGTTTTTATGCTGAAAAGGTTTCTGCTTGGGATTTATTTCAATACATATGTTGTTGTTCTTTGTAAAAAAGGGTTTCTTAGAAAACTACGCAGATGGTACACAACACGTATATTTGTGGTTATAAAATTAGTTTTTTTTCTTGCGCGTTTAGTTAGTAAACAGCATATCCAATTGTAGTTGTGTGTGTATAAACTTCTACGCAGTTTGTAACCAGTGGTTTGCTTTATTGCTTAATTATTTTATTTTAAAACTTAAGCAAGACATATTCGTAACAATATGTATGATAAAAGCTCAAGGCCACTATGAACTCGTTGCCAAGTCCCAACTGAAAGGTCCGATAGGGACCTTGTTTGGCAATAATTTATACTTACGCTATGATGTACGGACAATCATGATATGTTTTACGAAATGCAATAAATTGCTAAAAATTTGCAATGAAAAAATTTGTTTTGAAAATGTTCACATTTAACTCGTAGTTTGATTCAGTTGAGTACATACATATGTACTTGCTTTTCCAAACTTTAATTTATTTAATTAGTCTTTTGTGCTTACATTTGATGGGAGGAACAGAAAGATGGAAAAATAATTCTTAAAAGTGAAAATTAAAATTTCTGGCCCAAACCAGCAAATGGCTGCAATTAAGGTAAATGTGGCATCATGTACAATTATTAAATTTTAAAAGTTTGGCATACACATTTCCCACATTTGATTAATTTGCCAATTGGAAGCTACGAATATTTTGTACCGAAAATGTTAATTGAACTTAACAATTAAAACTTAGAAATTTCAACGAAAAAAAAAAGTTGCTGATTCTGAACCAGTTACTATCTATATTAAAATAAGGTGGCTGATTTATAGGGTAGTTGACGTAAACCAAATAAACGTTTGAATATTCATCAGTGCACATGTAAAGCCACTATAGGCTAGGATAAAATAGTGAAAAGGTGTTATTCCCTTGATATGCTGCAAGAACCTACTTGAAACCTAAGATAATGATAGAGCACTTAGTCTTTTGAAGATTTTAAATCCACCAAAAAGATTTGATATGGTTTTTTCTTGAACAGAATTTATTGAAAAATCTCGCTTTTAATACAAAAATTGAAAAGCATTTGCAAAAGGTAATATTCGTAAGCTAAAGAAAGATAAAATTAATACGGATGGTCAAATCTGATACCAGATAATTTTTTTCTATTTTTAACGAAAATAAATTAATTCTCATTAAAAGGGCCAGATTCCCTAGCATCACTGTCATGTGTTATATTCACTTCGAAAAAAAAGCTATTGTACATGAGGAAATGTTCTACGAATATTTTAAATCTTCAGAAGACAGAAAAAACCAACGTTTTTTATGCCGGAAATACGAAACCAAAGTAGAGAACACGTTATGGACTTTTCATTTATTCACATTTCATTTCACAGAACATTAAGAATTTGAATGCTGCAAATGAGGCAGCAAAGATCATCAAAGGAAATGATTATGTTGACGATTTTCTGTATAATAGTGTCAAAACTGATACAAATTTTGACATAATGTTGTGGCCTATTGTAATTCGCATACAGTTTGCCTCTCCCGTGGTATAACTAACAATATTTCACCCTAAAAAGACTAATAGGCATTAAAATACATGAAAGTTCGCATTGTTATGAAGCGACCACATATCAACAGTAATACATTTCCACCAAGATGACGCAATATTTTCAAAACTTTATCAACTTTATCAACTTTCTAACGCCGATATTTTAAAATCGAATCATATTCCCGTGCAACGCCCGACATTTCGTGGTATGATTTACATCTGCGCCTGGCAGTGAGCCTTAAGCAAGTGGTGGTCAGACCACAGTGAGTGAAAAGCAGCGCCACTCACGCCCTAGGAGGCCGAAGTCTAATTCTAGCATCAGGTCCTTCCTAGTAGCAATTTCAATGATTCCAGAGCAGGGCTGCAAACCACCACTCCTTGCTGAAGAGCTGGAGACTATTCAACTCCTGTCCAGAACACATGTCTAGCTTGCTCACTGGATCTTGGATCATTTCACCTAGATCTAGTGAAATTATCCTGGCCACCATATAAAACTGACCTGTTATGGGGCCGCGAAACTACAACCACCACGATACTCCCGAAGGGCCAACCTCAATAATCAGTCAGAGAAACAGTTAAATGCCTAAAGAGACAAATAGCGGAAACTCTGCGGGCTACTGATTCCCGTGGAAATAACGTGGAGATTCCAGTTGTACCCTTGCTGACTTTGTACCCCTTATACCCCCAGTTGCACAGGTCTAGATAGTCGAATTGAACCATCAATTCGGTTTCGGAAGACAACAACCATTTATGTTAGCAGTTGTAATAAAAAGTCCTTGACGTTAATTTAGAAATTCTATGAATGATCACTGCAACCCCCTTATATTTTAAAAAACGTCAAAAAAATGACACTGCTAAAGACCGACACCATAAAACTTGCAACAGCGTAACTAAAAGTACTGTCAACATACAGTTATAAAGTAAATTCTAAACTATTTGGTTATTTTTTTTGTGTGCCACTGTACAGTGATTTAAAAACATTTTTGTTTTTAATAATTCGGTAGCTCATGAACCACATAATCTATTTTAATGAAATTTCACAGAACCTAGGCAGAGGTATATACGAGTACCTGTAGGGTTATCAACTTTCTAGGTATGACCACAAAGTTGGGCATAAAGATTTTTGGAAATATCATAAAAAGTTTATTTAATTCTCACATGCTACGAGTTTTTGAACTTAAGTAGACGTTGAGAATATTTACAAAAAATGTGCTTACGTGTTAGCTTATCTCTTTTAATTTGGGAGAAAATCGGTCTAGAAAATTTTTTTTTTTAATTTCTGACCGACCTTAACTTAGTATTTTTTACGTAGTTTACTTATTTATATTCGGATTATTTTTATGAAATATTAACTGCATTCTCGATAAAATTTATAATAAAACAGTGGTAAGATTCGTTTTGATAGCAGGTTTTGTTAAAAAGTTACAACACTCTGAATTAGGAAAATGGAAATGTTTGTAGCTTAAGTGGAACTGTGCTGTACCGTGGTACCTTTCCAGATCCGTCTGTAAAAATGTTTAGTTGTTGTGATTCTGGAATTCTTCCTTTGAAAATGTGTCTTGATATTTAAGGACTTTTTAAAACAAAATTTTGTGCGCAATGATTCAGGTACGTGTTGATCCCAATATACCCTTAACTCCAAGGCGTCGGATAGTGTTGTAAGGTCTGATGTTATGAAATGAAATCTTTTATAATAAAAAGATAAAAACAAATTGTACCACCTTAATGTGTACAAGAAATCACTGGAAGGCCCTATGCACAAATTTGCTCGCAGGAAAAGTTTTATCAAAAAATATTGGCCAATAACCAATAATTAATAAATTTAACAAAACAAAATTAATAATAACTTTTTCAGATTATCGCAATGTTGATATATGCATGTATACTTTCCCAGTTTGTTTTGTGGTGGTTGTTCTGCCCTATTTATGTGCACATAAAGCCGTGTATATTTGTGCACGATCAATCACCGGTTTTTTATTTTTTCTTCCAAAGCACACACTTTCAACTTAAACAATGTTTTGTCCAAACACCAGCAAAAATTAAATACAATATTGCAAATAGTTAATTTTACAAAAAAAAACTAATAAATGCCGAAACAACCGCGGCAAAACAGGGTGACTCGACGAAATAATTAGTTCGTAGCTTTGCTAATTTAAATTTAAAATGTAATTAAATTTAAAGCCCTATATCAAAAGGAAATTTTTTAACAGCGCAAGCAAAACCGTTAAATGTAATTTCTCTTGTATGTTCCACAAACAAAATGACACACAAAAAAGTAAAATAAATAAATACATAAAATTATTTAATAGTTTATTATAATTTTCACAATTTTCAAAATATAAAATTAAAATGCACTTTACAAAAAAAAACTAATAAATGCCGAAACAACCGCGGCAAAACAGGGTGACTCGACGAAATAATTAGTTCGTAGCTTTGCTAATTTAAATTTAAAATGTAATTAAATTTAAAGCCCTATATCAAAAGGAAATTTTTTAACAGCGCAAGCAAAACCGTTAAATGTAATTTCTCTTGTATGTTCCACAAACAAAATGACACACAAAAAAGTAAAATAAATAAATACATAAAATTATTTAATAGTTTATTATAATTTTCACAATTTTCAAAATATAAAATTAAAATGCACTTTACAAAAAAAAACTAATAAATGCCGAAACAACCGCGGCAAAACAGGGTGACTCGACGAAATAATTAGTTCGTAGCTTTGCTAATTTAAATTTAAAATGTAATTAAATTTAAAGCCCTATATCAAAAGGAAATTTTTTAACAGCGCAAGCAAAACCGTTAAATGTAATTTCTCTTGTATGTTCCACAAACAAAATGACACACAAAAAAGTAAAATAAATAAATACATAAAATTATTTAATAGTTTATTATAATTTTCACAATTTTCAAAATATAAAATTAAAATGCACTTTATGATTTAAAAAACACGAATAGCTACGACCGTCAACAAAACGAACTTCAATCGAATAGCAAAAAGAATCTTAGTCAGCTAAAATCTTGTCGACTGCAGCGCCCCTTAGACGTCAGCAGCTTTCATCTAAATATTTGAGTCAGGGTTGGAGATTTTACTCTTCAGACTTCAACACAGTAAACAGCATATCTAATTGTTCGTGTTTTGTGTGTATAAAGTTTCTATGCAGTTTGTAACTAGAAAGTTGTTGTTGTCTTGCGTTCATGAGATTTCTTGGTAAGCCATGCAGTTAGTGAATAGCATACCCAGTATTTTACCTTATTGCTTAATTATTTTCTTTTAAATCTTAAGAAAGATGCATTCGCAACAATATGATGCTTAATGACAAGACGATTTGAGGTCTTCTTCGTTTTCTTATTTGGAACAATGCAACACTATGAAGCAAATGTATCAAGATTTTATGAGTAAGAGTATTTCGATTTAGGTCATAAGTCACTTTTAGCAAATTTCCCAACGTTTTCCACTATTTTATCAATGTGTTTTGCGACCTCATACCACAACTACGATACTTTGAGTAGTTTTTGATACTTCATGTAAAATTTTTATTAAATGTCACTTAACGATTTCTTAATGGTTCGTCCCACAATTTAAGAAGAATATATTCCACATTGCTCCGCTTTCAATTCCATAAACATACAATCGCTGTAGATATTGAAAATATGTATTGTTAATTTTTAGTTTGCGAAAATAAGAGAAATCATCAATGAATTTTTTGAAGAGAGAATTCTTTTGTAAAGTTACAGGAGTTTCGTTTACACACTGTTTCTTATGACACAGCCTCAATACCATTTCTGGTCATCAGATGTTTGATTCACTTCAGCGATTTATACGAAGAGAATTTGCCTGTAGGTTCAAAAGCTATCCGCAGTGATTTTTATGTTTTTTTCTCGAATCATTTTTATGTCACATTTTCATTACAGAATGAAAAACTATTATATACCGATTCCGAAAATGCTCTTAACACATATTGAATACCGAAGATTAATTTAAGTTTCATTTAGAAGATAGTTTCTTCTCGACTATTCGATCCTCTCGGACTACTATACCCAATAGAAACAACATTAAAAATATTATTATAAGAACTTTGTGTTCAAAAACTTGGCTGGCATGAATCAATTCCTATGAAACTGTGTTTCGTGGAAATATCTCAAATCTAATTCATTGTAAATTGATTCGATTACAATCTCAAGATTCACACAACGCCTACAGGAAAAATGCATGGGTTTTTTGATGCTCCATTTTGAGCATACGGCTGTTGCATATGTATTAGAAGCTCCAATTAAAAAAAATATATCAAGACTCTTTACCGCGAAAGTTGCTCCACTCCAGACGAAATCGCTTCCGAGATTTGAACAATGTGCTGCACACCTATTAGCGAAGTTGTGAAATCGAATTAAATTAATGATGAGCTCTGAAATCGATTTATTAATTTCTGAACTGATTCAAAAATATCACTGTATTGGATTAGAATGCATTCAGCCTCACTGCCAAACTTCGTTTCAAATCGCGCAACTGAGATTCCAGAATGGTCAGAAAAAGTTTGGTAGCACCATGTGCTAACTAGCAGGCATTGTATAAAGAGGACGTAATGTTGAAGTAGACGACCTACAAAATTGTGATCGAAAAATTCTCGCCCTACAAAAAGTTGCTGCGAGTAACTTCTTTTGTACTGAGATTTGTTGACGCGCTTAAAAAACACAAAATATAGAAAAGTTCTACACCTACTGCAATTGAATTGAAATGGTTATTCCTTCGTCTTGTATACACAAATTTTATTTTTCTGAGGAGATATCGAAATTGAAAAAAGCTTTTATTTTTTAATGAAACTTTCCAAGATTGACACTATTGATCATACATTTAACGAAGAATGGCGAACATATTTACTTGTAAGAGTACGTTGGAGATTTCTTATGTCAAACTGAGGTATAATACCAAAATCCCACTTTTAGTACTGAAAAGAAATATTTTTGCCCCACTATTTGAGAAATCATCATATCGAAAATTTACATGATCCTTCGTGAAAAATTATTTCGCTCATTAACGAGAAACTGGAGTGCAACAGATTAATTCGAAAATATGTTCATTGCTTTCGCTATAAACCGAAATTAATTTCATAAATGTAGGATCCACACTAGACAGACGGACGGCGAGAAGTGGCAACACTTACTAAAGACAACGCTGTTGCTTTTTGACGAAACAAACGAAAGACGGACAAACAAAAAAGAGACAAACGATGCGGTCAACCAACTACTCGCAAAGAGACAATATTGAGACGTGATATTTAAATCTAAGCAAAAAAACACACACATTTAAATAAATATATTATATACTCTTATATTCGTATTAATAAATACTTTTAAGTATAATAATAAGTGGTTTCATTAAAAACACTACATTTTTTGGGGGCTCAACTAGGATATAAATATGAATAAACGTGAGTGCAAAAATAAAGGCTATGGAGTGTTGAAGAGATCTGTGTGTAATTTAAAAGACGTAAAAACATTCCAACAGTGCTGGGACTGTGAACTGATGCTTAAATTCAAATCAATATTCTGAGTGAATATATAAACGATAGTCAAATGGACAATTTTTGGACAGTTTCTAATTTGAGGAAAATTCGATGGAAAAGTTGGTTAAAAGGAGACAAAATTGATGCAATTTAAAATGCATTTTATGCCAGCGAGTTGTAAAAAATACAAATCAGAAGTACTAAACTGTCAGTACTGTTCTGCTGATAAATAGAGTAACAAACAACAAGCAGATGTTATTGTAATATTACAAAACGACACTTTTACCTGAGTGCGAGACGAGTATAACGGATTAAAGAGTGTTGAAGAAGTTTGCGAACAGAAAGTGTATGATGTTGTTGTAGGTCTGAGGAATTTAACTAAATAGATGACTCATTACATGATAAGTTATTGGTATACATAATTAATATTAATATTATTTTTGATAGTAGAGATTTTGTTTTCCAAAAAAATAATCAAATTAATAAATTTTTCTTTATATGAAATAATTGAATTTTAATGAGAAAAGTATTAAATTTAATGTGAGATTTTTTATATTTAAATTTTGTTTTATACATTAATCTTAATATTAAAAATACTTGTTGATTATCTTTATTGAATATTGAAACTTATTTTATGCTTACTGAATTGCTTTAAATTTACAATATTGTTTTTTATAAGTATTTCTACTATAATATTATCATTACCATTATGTCAAACATATTACTTTTAATTCCTTATATTTTATTTTATTTTTATACTTTTAATATTGATATTGTTATCGACCATGGACAAAGAAGAGATTTTACTATTGAACAAAGAGGGACTGAGAATAAAGTTAGGTTAGAAATAGACTTATTAAACACTTCGGCCTGAATGCAGCGGTTTCCGGCTCGGAATGTGAAGATGTTGCGTCCGTGAATAATTATGGGAGATATGGGAGATAGAGATATAGAAGACTCACTTTCATCATTTTGAGGCACTGATACCATTGAAGTCAATAACTAGATTAAAGATTTTGAGGGCAATACGGAGGCTGTAGGGTGGTCCAAGTTACATAAATTTATCTATGCAAAACAATTATTAAAGTGAGCAGCTCGGATGTACCTTCGAAGTTAAAGCGGTATAAAAAACTAAGATTCACTCAAAAAAACACTAAAGGAAGAGTCCGGTTCAAAACTACCCGCTATTGAAGTTCATAAAATGTTGAGGAATTGTAAGAAAAAAGTAATGAGACCTACAAAGAATATCTCTATACGCTAATAAAGATGGCAAAATCCATAGGCTTAGTCGAGAAAAGTCTTATTCAATACTTTGTTGATGGAATTCCTGACTCTAAGTTTGGTAAAAACATTTTATATCAATCAAACGATATCAGTGATTTAAAGCAAAAACTCAAAACGAACGAAAAAGTTCGAGGACAACAAGCATCAACCTCCAGAGTGGCTTTTGAGACGCTAACAGATGATTAGACAAAAAAGGAATCTAAAGTCAAAAGAAAATGTTACCAATGTCGTAAGGAAAATCATCTCGCTCAGGATTGTAAGTTCATAAATATTAAATGTTTTAAGTGTGGAAAGATGGGTCATAAATCCTATGAGTGTTAGAACCAGAAAGTTGCAGGTGTGAAGACCGAAAGTGAAAATTCGTGTGTTATAAATAACTTTTTCAGTGAAGCTAAAGGTTATAAATCGGCGGCAAATCGTAATTTTAGAGAAATAGAGATTAATGGCGCAAAAATTTCTGCTATGATGACACAATTTTCAAAAACTTGCGGACTTTCATTTCGTTAAAGATGAACAAAGTTTTATAACAGCCGGAGACTACAGACTAATTTGTATCGGATACTTTGAAAAAACTGTCCAAATAGATGGTGCTACTTTTAATTTGAAATTCTTCGTAGTTAAAAATTTTGTGTATTCAGCAGCCATTGGTAATGATATTTTAAAACATTCTGATATCATTATAACCTCTACCGGAGCAAAATTTGTTAAAAAGAATGACGATATTGGAAACAGTGCAGATACAGATTCGGATGAAGGAGTAGATGAATTTAAACAATTTTGTTCTGCAATTATAATCGAAGAGGAGGACTACGGATTTAATTTGACACACCTGAATAAAGAAAAGAAAAATGAAATACTAACTATTGTAGAAAATTACACTCCAGAAAGAAGAGAAAAATCGTCAGTCGAAATGAAAATTATTCTTGCAGATGAAGTACCTGCATTTCAGAGATATCGTCGATTATCATGTGGAGATCAACACATCGTAGAAGAACAGGTTAAAGACTGGTTAAGTGATGGGATCAAAAAACCTAGTATATCAGAGTATGCATCACCCGTGGTGTTGGTGGACAAAAAAGATGGTAGCAAGGAGTTATGTTGCGACTATCGTAAGTTGAATAAAAAATAATAAAAGATAATTTTCCAATGGTACTTATTGATGATATTATACATAAACTACAATCTGCCTAGATATTTACAACATTGGATTTACGAAATGGCTTTTTCCATGTGCCAGTTGAAGGGCATTCTAGAAAATATACATCATTCGTCACTCATAATAGCCAGTATGAATTTCTGTATGTGCCATTTGGTATCTCTAATTCTCCTGCAATATTTTCGCGTTTTATTTTTTCAATTTACAGAGAATCAATGCAGGACGGTTTTTAGGCCTAACCTCATATTTCAGAAGATTTGTATGTAATTATGCTATTATAGCCAAACCATTGGCTGATTTATTGAAGAAAGATGTAGTTTTTAAAATAGGTGATTTACGACTGAATGTGACGCGTGCATTGCAGCTGCAACCTAATTGAAGTTAGTGTTTTTCGGTGTTTAAAGAACAGTGTAATTTCCGATTGGTTGGTTGCATAAAAATTTACATTCGTGCGTGCGTTTTGACGTATTTTTTATCGGAATCCGTTGTGTTTTCATAAAAATATTGGCAATTTAATTTTGGGAAATTGTAAGAAATCTCTAGACTCCTGAGTAAGCGATTTTTGACGGCGGCAGCTAATTGCGCGTTGACAAATCTGCGTGCTAAGTAAACAAATTTATATTGAGGCAAATTTGATCAATAAACAAAACTTTTTGGCGGCGAATTGATCAATAAAGAAAAAACTAAAATATTTGATTAAAAAAAAAAAAAACAAAAAAAAAATAAAGAAAACAGAAACAAATAATTGTTAATACTCTTATGAGTAATTCGAACAACAATAATGTAATGAGTGCAAATAGCAGAAATGCTTATTTTACTATGAGCGCGGATTCAATTAATACAATTCCTAAAAATAATAAAACTGATGATAGCCTTTATCTGACGGCAAAACCGGTTTTTCGTGCGCGCTCAGTCTCCTCTAATTACTAGTGATACATTGAAAATACCTGTATCTGTAAGTTCTTTGGTATCATCAGCGCCATCATCCGCTTCAGCTTCTTATTCATCACTAAATCAGTTTTCCACAATTGAAACAAGCCATAAACCTAAAGTTCAGGTCGGAATGGACAGGTACGTCACAGCTTCAAAGAGAGGCCGCAGCCCAAAATCGTCTAAAATTGCTTCGGCCAATAAAGTGTCAAAAGATGATGATACTGTATCGCAAAACCGCTTTTCGATTTTGCAGGACAAAAGCGAAGGTGCCGATATCCCAATCAAGTCCACTAAACCTCCCCCAATCTATCTCAGAGAAAAAAATTCTAATGACCTCGTAAAAAGAATTGTTTCCATCATCGGAGTTAATGCATTCCATGTAATACCATTTAAACGTGGTAATATCGATGAAACTAAAATTCAAATTAATGATGAGAAAGATTATCGTAAAATCACTGCCGAATTTGAGAAGAGAAATATGGTTTATTATACTTACCAGTTAAAAAGTGCTAAAGGTATGCAGATTATTCTAAAAGGTATAGACTCGGGTGTAGATCCCAAAGACGTAAAAGATGCGCTCGTTGATATCGGTTTTAAAGTAAAAAACGTTGCCAACATTAGAAATCGGGAAAAAGTCCCTCAACCTATATTTCGTGTTGAGCTTGAGCCGAATGACATCAAATTAAAGAAAAATGAAATTCACCCCGTTTATGACGTAAAGTATCTTTTACACCGAAAGATTACTGTTGAAGAGCCGCATAAACCTACAGGCCCAGTCCAGTGTCATAACTGTCAGGAGTATGGACACACTAAGACATACTGTAAATTACCTACAGTGTGTGTCTTCTGTGGTGAATTACATGGTAGCGCAAATTGTAATCAGCCCAAAAATGATAAACAACAAATGAAGTGCAGTAATTGCGGTGGTAATCACACTGCGAATTATAGAGGTTGCCCGGTATATTCTGTGGTCAAGCAGTCCATGGTTAGAAAAACTAGCAACATTCCTGCTCAATCTAGGAGTAATTGCCAAACCACTCATCCTCATAAGGCTCTTCTAACCTCCACCAATTTTTCGTATGCCGATGCTCTGAAGACAAACTCCGCTCATACACAAAAACCTGAGCTCTCAAAGGATTTACCTAATTCTACAACGAACTTTAACTTTAGTCGCCTCGAAGCAAACATAGACAATTTGGTACAAACAATAAACAGTTTTATAGTAAACATTACAGGCTTGATGCAAGACATGTTAAAAATGCAAAATTCTTTGTTGCAAGCGATGATTAATAAACCATGAACTGCTTAGCAATATGTTACTGGAACGCAAACGGCATTCGCCAACATAGAACTGAAATTCAGCACTTCCTTAGGGATGGGAATATTGACATTATGCTGGTCTCGAAGACTCATCTGACTTCGAGAAGCTTATTTAAAATTAATGGATACTCATTGTATGATACAAAGGACCCGAGGGGTAGAGCTTGTGGTGGCTCTGCGATCCTAATAAAGTCTAGACTTAAACATCATCCTCTAGACAATATAGCTGAAGATTACCTGCAGGCAACAAACATTTGTGTTGAGAATTATTGTCAGAAGATAGTGATATCATCTGTTTACTGTCCTCCTCGGTATTCTATTACCGAGAGTCAGTATACAAATTTTTATAGATCACTTGGGACTTGTTTCCTTGCTGCTGGTGACTATAATGCAAAACATACATACTGGGGCTCTCGTCTCATTACACCAAAGGGCCGAGCGTTATTCAATTCCATCTCAGCTATGGGCTTGGACGTCATTTCGATTGGGGAGCCTACATACTGGCCCACTGATAGACAAAAGATTCCAGACGTTATAGATTTTGGCGTCACTAAAAATATACCTAGAGAATGGATCCAGGTAGAAGCCTCTTTTGATCCATCTTCTGATCACTCTCCAACAATTGTAACAATGTGTAACCCACAAAGAGGGCATTTGTCCTCTTCAAATCGTGTAAATTGGCTTAAATTTAGAAAATACCTCAGTGCCCACTGCAATGAAAACATACGACTAAGAACACCTGATGAAATTGAATCAAATATCATCAGTTTCAATGAACACTTGAAACAGGCAGTTGTACACGCAATTACCGCCCATTCACAGACTGGCTTTAGAAGAATTTATTCCGCTGATATTGAACGCCTCGTATGCGAAAAAAGAAGAGCAAGAAGGGAATGGCAACAGCGTAGATCTCCGCAAAACAAAATTAAATTTAAAGCGTGCACGAAACGTCTCAGAGAATTGCTTGAATCTGAAAAAACTGCATCTCTTATAAGTTATCTGGAGGGCCTCGATTCAACACCAGGCTCCAATTATTCATTATGGAGAGCTGCTAAAAAACTTAAAACGCCAGTCAATTTTAAACCTCCCTTGAGAAATTCGAGAGGAGATTGGGCCAGAAGTGAAGCTGAAAAAGGGAACTTGTTTGCCGAACATTTAAAAACGGTTTTCACCCCAAATGTTACTTCTGAAAATGTCGACTTGCCAAGTGCTGTAGCTTTACCGCCACTGCCATTAAGATTTTCGCTCCAAGAGGTTCAAAAATTATATGCAGAACTAAACCCAAAGAAAGCCCCAGGTATTGATGGGATTAGTAACCAGATGCTGATGGAGTTGCCCAGTATTGCTACTAGGATTATGTTATTTATCTTTAATGCCATTTTAAGGATGCAATACTTCCCTCACACCTGGAAGGTAGCACTAGTTAAAATGATTCCAAAACAAGGTAAAGATCTTACTAATGTAGGGTCATACAGGCCTATAAGCTTATTGCCAACAATGTCTAAGCTATTTGAAAAACTGCTTATGACTAAACTTTCACCTATACTCATGCAAAGTGAATGCATTCCGAATCATCAGTTTGGTTTCCGAAAACAACATAGCACCACGGAACAGACACATAGGCTGGTTCAGGTAGTTAGAAAAACGTTCGAGGAAAAGAAGTACTGCTCTGCGTTATTTATTGACGTTTCTCAGGCATTCGATAAAGTGTGGCATGATGGTCTGCTATTAAAATTGAGAATATACTTTCCAACAAACATTGAAACACTTCTGGAAAGCTATTTAACGCTTCGAAAATTTTCTGTAGACGAGGGTGACTTCAAAAGTGCCCCCCTATCTGTCTCGTCTGGAGTGCCTCAAGGAAGTATCCTGGGGCCAATTTTGTTCCTCATTTATACCGCAGACATGCCCGTGAGTAGTGATATCCAGACATTAACATTTGCGGATGATACGGCTTGTCTTAGTACACACACTAATCCGACAGAAGCATCGCGAAATCTTCAAGACCATATTGTTAAGCTGCAACATTGGCTGAATCTTTGGAAAATTAAAGTCAACGAACAAAAATGTGTTCATATAACGTTCACGTTGCGAAGAGAAACATGCCCTCCAATTTACATTAACGGTCAACTGATTCCTCATCACTCTAACGTGAAATACCTCGGCATACACCTTGATCGTCGGCTCACGTGGAAATTCCACATTGACGCTAAGTTAACTCAAATGAAATTAAAATTAGCTCAATTACATTGGCTGATGGGCAGAAATTCAAGACTCAGCCTAGACTGCAAGCTACTGTTATACAAGTCGATTTTAAAGCCAATATGGTGTTACGGAATTGAGTTATGGGGCACTGCTTCAGCTTCAAATATTAAAAGAATTCAATGTCGTCAAAACAAAATTCTACGAATGATAACTAAGGCCCCTTGGTATATTAGAAACACAAGCATACATAGGGATCTTAGCATACCACTTGTGAATAGTGAAATTGAAAAATACGCAGACAAATACTTGAAAAAGATTGGGTGCCATCCTAATCCCTTTGCACGTAATATTTTAAACTACCGTGGACATGTTCGTTTAAAGAAGAAAGACACTGCAGCTCTAATCGCCAACATCACAAATAATTGATAAAGAAAATAACTTTATTTTTCATACTTCAAAATTATTATCAGAACTAAAACTAGAAAAAAAATGAGAAAAGAAACAGAGAAGAAGGAAAATAATAATAATAATTGTTAACCCTAAGTTTGGATCCGACAATGGCCGGTTCTAATTGATTTCATTTAGAATTAAGATTTGGATACTTATTGATAGTTCAAAAATAATTTTTGAAGATACAATAAATAAAATTGAAGTATAAAAAAAAAAAAAAAAAAAAAAAATTTACAATTGATTTTTTTCGATGTACTAAAGTCAAGTTTAATGCATGCGCCAGGTTTGAATCTTTATAACCCCAAGGCTAAAACCGAGGTACACACCGATGCGAGTATGTATGGTATTGCTTCAAGAGATTTCAGAAGACCAACATCTGCACCCAGTGGAATATATGAGTCGTAAAACAACAGAAGCTCAGCAGAAGTACCATTCGTTCTTGCCATAATAGAAGCCTTGAAGAAATGGAGAGTGCACCTAATGAGAAGGCGGATAAAAATAGTAACAGATTGTAATGCTTTTGCTATGAACATAATAAAGAAAGACGTACCACTAAGAGTTTCCAGGTGGGCAATGTTTCTTCAGGACTTTGATTATGAGATAGAGCATAGATCCGGAACTGAAATGAGACACGTGGATGCGTTAAGCAGAGTGTCCTGTCTTTTGGTAGAAGATTAAATATAGCATCGTCTATTGAAGGCTCAAACAAGAGAAGAGTGGATAAGGGTAATAAAGAAAGTTTTAGAAAGAGACTCTTATGAAGATTTTTATTTGAAGCATAATCTAGTTTTTAAAGACCTAAACCGATAATTAATTGAAATCCCAAAAGATATGGAGGAGAAGGTAATTCAAATAGCACATCGTGAAGGACATTTTGGGTGTAAGAAAACCAGAGAATCAGTGGAAAGAGAATTTTACATTCCTCAGTTAATGGGAAAAGTTGAGAAAGTAGTTCGTAGTTGTATAGAATGCATAGTCAATAAAGCTAAAGCAGGAAAATGTGAAGGTCTATTTAACCCGATCGATAAATCCGATAAACCTTTACGGACATACCATGTTGATAATGTTGGGCCAATTGCCCAAACTCCAATGCGTTACAACCATATTCTTGCAGTAGCAGATGTATTTTCGCAGTTTGTTTGGCTGTATCCAACAAGAAGTACTAGTGCAGAAGAAGTTATTGGCAAGTTGAAACGACAATCCGCTATTTTCGGAAACCCAGAAAGAATAATTTCGGACAGGGGTGCTGTATTCACATCAAATACGTTTTGAGAGTATTGTTTTCAACAAAATATATAACACCTGTTAATTGCAACTGGTGTCCCGAGAGGAAATAGGCAAATAGAACGGATCAATAAAATAGTTATTACAATGCTTTCGAACTTATGTGCTGAAAATCCACAACAGTGGTACCGATATGTCGAAATTGTTCAACAATGTATTAACCACACTCCACCTCGAAGCGCCAAAGTCTCTCCATTTAGAATACTTACCGGTTTGGAAATGAGGACTGAAACTTACGGGGATTTGCGGGAACTGATTGAAGAATTTACTTTGAGAGAACTGAATGAAGAACGTGATTCAATTAGAGAAGTTGCAAAAGAAAACATATTAAAAATTCACGCTGAGCATCGGAAAACGTTCAGCAGAAAAAGAGTAAAGGCAACCGATTATAATGAAAATTAACTCGTAGCCATCAAAAGAACACAATTCGGGGCAGGACTTAAATTGAAGCCGAAGTCCTTATAAGATTATAAAAAGACTGAATCATGACCGATATGAAGTCGAGAAGATCGGTGAAGGCGAAGGTCCGAAAAGAACATGAACAGTGGCAGAATATATGAAGAAATGGAAACGGTGCGAAAGCCGACGCAGAAGGGCCGAATGTAGGATCCACACTAGACAGGCGGACGACGAGAAGTGGCAAAACTTACTAAAGACAACGCTGTTGCTTTTTGACACACACGTTAAAATAAATATATTATATACTCTTATATTCGTATTAATAAATACTTTTAAATGTAATAATAAGTGGTTTCATTAAAAACCGTACATAAATTTACCCACAAATGAAGTGAGAACTTTTTATAACCTGATGTAAACTTCTGTGGTCCTGTTAACGTATCACTAAGACCACCAGTAAAAACATATATAGCGGTTTTCGTGTGTTTCACTTCTACGGTGGTACAATAAAAACTAGTATCTGATCTGTCGACTGACTGATTTTTGTTGTCTTTTAAGAGTTTCACTGCCAGGAGAAGTCTTTCCCCAATAGTTTATTGCCAGAACGTAACAAATTTCATTGGAGCCAGACGAGTATTCAAAGATCTGCAACAGGCCTAGGACGCGGCGTCCTAGGCTAGGTTCGGCTGCATATCACCTCGAGCGCCGCACTTCGAAGTCTGTGAGAAGCAGGCCAAATTCCTACTTCTGCGAACTCAAGAGTCGATTTATAGCACCGTTATCTGTAGACCCCAACGACGGAGAAGAACTAACTCCGGCGCACCTGGAGAGGGTCTGCGCTCGGTGCTGCCAGAATCCGTAAAAGACGATAGCGTCTGTTCTGCGTTTTAATACAGACATTCTCGCAAGCTTGGTCCCGTGACTATATCCAGGGACTTCATTCCAAAGGCAAGTAGTGGCGCGAGGAGATGCACCGCCTCAAAGTCGGTTACACAATGCTGGCTGACCAGAAACGGCATTTTAAACGCTCAATATGCAAATTGGCCCCACTACCAGATGTTGAAGTCTTTTAGTCCTTCAATGGAACCGGAATGTTAGGCTACATTAAGAGTATTTGATTTTTAATAATAATGTAATAAAAAATACTGACACTCATTTTCTCTTTTGTAATATAATATGTAATATGCTAGGATTTGCAGCTGAAATGTAAAATGCAACAGGTTTGCTGATAAATAATATTAGCATATTTTGTATATAGTAAAAAAGAAAATAAAGAAGTACTTGTAAATAATAGAAGAATAATAATAAAGCGCAATCAATTTGTATCACCAGTACCAAATTTTTTAATTTAATAAACTATAAAGCATTTAGCTTATTAAAAAATATTAAAAATAAAAAATATTATTTCCATTATAATAGATTTTGAAATTGCGAAAAACGTGAGTATAATCCCGAACTCTTGTTTGGGTGCATAGCTTTTTAAAAAAATATATATTTCAACTTGGCAAATTAAATTATAAAATTCAAGCAATTTTTTGTCGTCGCCCTCTTTCAACAGTCTTGTAAGTTGCCCAGAACACTTCTGAAAAAACCAAAAAATGTTTAAAAGGAAAAATATCCTTCGTTTATCGGTTTTAAACCTTCATTTAATAGTGTCAGCATTAAAAATTTATCCTCTTAAAAATAAAATATAAGACTTCAAAATAAACTTTTCTTAATATTTTAGAGGAAATATCCACCAAGAAAACGAATTGCAGGGTTTAAGAACGCTAGAAAAAGATGCTTATCTCGTAATTTACATGTCCTCCATTAAATATGTTCACACCCAGCGGTTTATTGCAGAGTTCTATTGCTTTGTGAAAGAGCTGTCTCAACTTCAGTCGGTAAGTTTTTAATGTTATAAATTTTAAACTTATATATATTAAATGTAATTTACTAACAAATATATTTCTAATTTTTAGCCAGTAATGCAGCAATTAAAACGAAGTGATACACGAAAACTCGAAGGAAGAAATGCTGTGAAAATTGGTATGGAATTTCACGCAGAGTCTCCTATTATTTTATTACCAGTTTCTTATAATAGTAAACATTTATTGGTTGCTGATCTCGGCAAACTTACGCTTGCGAACAGTTTCCATCACGCCACAGATTTGAAATCCTTTACTGCAAAGCCAACTGAATCAATTGCTTTTAATGAAATAGTTGATTTAATGACCATTGATCTGGTTGGTATTAACTTTCTTGCAGGTGAACTTGAAAATAATAGTCAAATTAGCTCAACTACTAAAAAAAAAAATCACGTTCTTCGCGTTGGCACTTTCAGCATTGTAAATCTGGGAAACGCAATATTTAAAGAGAAGTGTCGTCTGAAGTTACAAGTTTTAAGGAACACCGAATCAGATGTTAGTCATAGAATTCCTGATATAAAAGTGGAAGGAACACTTTCAGAACTTCATGCTTTCGTTAATCTACAGCAATACAAACTTATTCGAGGTTTTTTTAATTACAATTTGGGGGAAAACATAGACGGCATTTACCACAATTCTCAAAGTAATCTGAATAATTCAATCGAAAATCTTTGCTCTATAAGTGCAGCAAATGAAATAAAAAAGAGTCAATCTAAATGGAGTACCTTATCCATCAAATTTTTTTTAGAAAATGTGGTTGTATCCCTAGCCGACCAATCGCAGATCAGTAATCATGCGTTTGCTTGCGTTAAATTTATAAAATCAACTTTGGAAGTTAGTTCGTATAGTGACGGCTCAATGGACATTGATTTAATATCGACCGAAATCCTTGTTATTGATGCTAGGGAAGATTTTCCAGGTTCCGCTACTGATAACATATATAAATATATTTTACAACGATCAGTAAAGAGTTCTGTTAAAAGTTTAGTTCAAGCTGAAATTCATAGCCGTAAACGTAGCGACACAATTAAATACACAATAATTTTAAATAACATGAGAATAATAGCTATTTTGGAATTCTTGGATAAACTAAATAACTTTTTAAAGGAATGCCCCTGCATGTCCTTCGAAATAAATAGAACTCTAAATTATCTTAATATGGCAAACAAATTAAAAACATTAAAGCCATGTGAATATCTTGACAACCAGCAAAAATATGAGTTTTTATTGAATATAACTAACTCTGAAATCGTGTTTGTGGAAAACAGTAAGCAGTTTGATACGTATGCTATAATACTTAAAACCACAACAGTATCTTCATATAAACCAAATAATAAAATTGCTCCGATTTCAGTAGATATAAATCATTTAGAAATATTCTCCTGTATTTTGGGATGTGAAGGTGAGAGTTCACAGTCTATAATAGATCCATTTCCTCTTAGTATGGAACTGCGTGGTAACTGCTTTCAAGTTCAGATTCCAAAAAAGGTTTTATTGCGAATATCATACCACGATGCCATGCTATTTTCTCGAATAATGCAATCTATACCTAAAACTACACAAAAACACGTGGTAAGAAATTTAAGTCATTTAAAGGACTTCGAAAAAATTGCACCATTACTTGCAATGGGCTTCAAACATTCTGAATGCTGGCTTGCCATGGAGATTAATAATTTTAATATAAATGAGGCAGCAATTTGGTTGTCTCAGCAGAAACATTCAAACTTTGTGATTGAAATTAACAGTATAACATTGAATGCTAACTGTATATCCGTATGCATAATTGACGATTGCTTGGATGCAGATGTACCTTTATTAGAGGTTTCTTTCTCAAATTTAATGATTACTCAAAAGGTTTCAAAAACAGAAGAAAAAAGTAAGAGATTTTACGATGGTGAAATTGATACCGCAATAACTATTTATTATTACAATCGTTATCTGAGCGGCTGGGAACCAATGGTGGAACCCTGGCAATGTATAGCACTGTGGAAGTACTCAAACTGTAACGCTTCTAATAGAAAATGCCTATCAACAGAAGCAAGTAGTAAACAAATTCTAAAATTAAATATTACATCAACACTTTTAGAATTATGTAGTTTAGTGCGCAAAAATTGGACAGAAGATTATTTAAAGCGTTCACTATATAAAGCTGATCTCCAATGCTTAAACATAAATGCTCGAAAAAGACTTCCCTTCGTTCCATTTGCGTTAAAAAATCTTACAGGTGAACCACTTATATTTAATAAATATTTCTCATATGCTGGTAGCATTACGTGTACAGAACAGCAACAAGACCTTATGTGCAACTGGATAACTGCTCAGCATAATGAGATTGTTCCCTTCGATTTCGGCCCTCAAAGCAAGCTACGTCATTTAGATTCCCATAAACTAAACATACACCAGATACTTGTTCAAATTCACGGTTGGACATTAATTGGACCTATTTCTGTTGACAAGGTTGGAACATATTTTCGTTACGCCAATCAAGATATGCAATACCAGAAAAAGACCCGAATTGTATTTGAAATATCATTGGTTGGATCAGCACAGAAATTGATTGTAGTACGTTCAGCTTTAAACACACTTAACAAAACTTTGAATACCTTTTTATTACGTATGAATAATGATAAAGAAACAATCGTAATGACGTTAAAGCCATTAGAAAAGATAACAATACCACTGCCATTTGTAGATTCTGCTATTTATTTAAAGCCGATTTCTATGGTTAAAACCACTGCGAGAAATGAAGATGAGAACGGTTTTTGTACGCGACCAATTCAGTGGACTAGCTGTGTTAAAACCGATTGTGTTCAGGAGATACATTCATGTCTTACGATAAACAAAGAACGGTTTAACGTTTTGTCAGAAATAAAAAAAGATAATTATCCTATAAGAGAAGTAGTAACAATGCCTGGTCACACGATAACAATAATACCTCCACTGAAGTTAAAAAATTTATTGTGTTGTGATTTGCTATTTGAAATTATTGGTCACGCTGAGGGTAGATTACATGCTTCAAAAGAAGTCGAAATTTTCTCGATAGACATTAGCAAATCATTTTGTCTCAGCATTACTCTTGACAATTACAAACTATCTGGCTGGATTAAAATCCCTATGGGACATACTGGTCTTGTTGAGCCAAAGTTAAAATTGGTTGATGTTTTTCATAGAGAATTATTTTTGCGAATCTCAATACAATCGTTTCAAGGAAAAGGAATGGAAATATTTATTGGAGCACCTATTTGGCTTATTAATAAAACTGGACTTCCTTTAATCTTTAGACAAGAAGGTACGAGTGCTTTAGCATCTGGGCAATTTGATGAACATGAATTTGCAAGAGAAGTTTCGCCCCTTATGTTTTCGTTTTCCGATCAAGAAGGTTCTCCTTTAATAGAATTTCGTTTAGGAAAAAGTTTTGGAGACAATAATAAGGTAAGACAAATTGTACAAAAATATTGCGTATTTGTATTTCATATAATAGGTTAATTTGTGATGCAATTAAAAATCTAGTTTACAAAAATATGAATAGTTGATGGTTTACTCTTGTTTTTTACTCAAATGAGATTACGTTGTATATTATTCCAAATAGTTATAATTTGTGAGATAACTAATGACCTGCAGCTGCTGTGTACAACAGCTTGTAGTTGTGCAGCCTTCAACGTTCCGATTTCACTTGTTTTTACCATTATAATTTTCCTCATAAGTAAGTCCAACTTATCTGATTTCTATTAAGCTAGCACGAATAAATTGCAAACACATCTTACGCTTATGAATTACATCCTGTAGATATAAAAAGTGTATTGCAAGAAAATGTGCTTGAAATAATAATCCTGACCAATATTAAAAACTCCAAGCGGTACATTCGGTTTATTTTAAAAGAAAGAAACGCATTCTATGAACCTAAATATGCAATGTACCGCAAAAAATACCCACTTAAATTTTTGTGTCCCCACTTGTGATGTAAAAGGCTTGAACGTTATCTGGTGATCGGTAAAAAATTAATGTTGATGTTGTCATTCTAAGGGGCATCTCAAAATGGTTTAAAATAATAAGTTCAGGTAAACATCCCCTATTATAATTTAATATTACCTCAAAGGATTTGTGACAGTACTCAGTGGGGCAGAAACGAAATAGTTTGAAATTAAATCAGAGAGGCATTTAAATACAAATTTAAGATTTGTTTACATTTCACAGGTTCTACTTTGTTAACTTTATATTAAACGCGAATTAAAACGAAAAAAAAGTATTTTTCTCTTAATTTTTTTTTAAGAGAAGTAGCACTTCAGGTAACAATGCCTATTTATTCAAGTACCTTTTCTTTAGGAAAAGGGTAGAGAAGAGATGAGACAGGTGGTGAAAGTAGAAGTATAGATACGGAAATTAAGTATCGTATAAAACAGCACAGTGACCATGCTTTCATCACTGATCAGTCCCACCGACAGTCAATTTTTATTTTTTTAAGTGAAAAACAAAACCAAGGTCTTTGTTGGGAATCGAACCCACAACCCTCCGTCTTATAAGCCTACAGGGGTACTTTAAAATTGTGTTGTAAACAGCTAAATTACTAAAAAGAAACAGAAAAAAATATTTAAAATAAATAGCAAAATGGAAATAATTTGAAAAATTAAAACCACAAAATTCACGAAAAAAGGTTGTCCTATTTATAACCTTTCGCAAAGGAAATACTAATAAATAATTATATATGTGCTTGGCTTTTCCGACGGGGTTAATTTTAATTTTATTTGGGTACGGTTTTCCGTCGACCCTCGTCAAATTTGGTTTGTGAACAAACCGGTTTCGGCTGTTTGCCATCTTCAGTGTTCTTTTCGTACTAGTTGCGTTCTATTGTCAGTTGTGTTTATATAGTTCGTGTCTCCCTTCGTGTTATTGCGTTCGTCCCTTTCTGTCTTTTTTTTTGCCTGCATCTCTCCTTTTTCGTATGTCTCTTTTTACCTAATTTGTCGCTCCCTTTTTCATTCGTTTTTTTTTCTTCTTTTCTAACTAAATCCTTTTACGGTCACGCTTGCTGTCCGTTTTTGTTTATGTGTGAACCTATTGGGTTTTTTCTTTTTTCCTCTTTTATGTGACATAATAATCTGTAATTGTACGTTTATGATGTTCTTTATTGCTTTGGTCTTGTGCACATGCGTAACGTTTTTGTGTTGGTGTAGTGTTTGCTTTCCTGTAAAAATGTTTCAACGGTTCAAATATTGTGTCCGAAGCAGTGTTTATTTGTTCATTTATTATTCGTCCGTCAAATGTTTTTTGTTTGTATATTTCCATGTTTTCTAATACATTTAGTCTCCTTCCTTTGTGCTGAGTATGAAGCAGTTTAACCGTTGTCTTTATATGTCCTGGTGTACATCTGTTGTTAAATATATGGTTCGCAAAGTTTGATTCTGGAGTTGATTTTGGTTCCCGTAGTTTTTTGTTATAGTCTCTAATGTGTTCCCTAAATCTGGGCTTAATTTTTCGTTTGCCCGATGTAGCTATAATGGCATGTACAAGTTAATTTGTACACTCCTCGTTTGTCCAGTATATTTGCCTCGGTTGTTTTATTCCGTAGTATTCTGCCTAGGTTGTTTCTTGTCCTGAATGCGGTATTGATGTTGTGTTCTCCAAAGAATTTCGCCAGTTTGTACGTTGATTTTCCCATATATGTCAATGTAGTCCATTTTTCCTTTTCCTTCTCCTGTTCTTCGTTCGTTCCAAATTGTCTCTTGATGTTATCTACGAGGCGCTTTTTGTATCCGTTGTTTTCCGCTATGGTGTATATTGTTTCCATTTCCTTCATGTACATTTGCCGTGTTAGTGGTGTTCTCTCGAGTCTCACCACTAACACGGCAAAGAGGAAAAAAGAAAAAAACCCAATAGGTTCACACATAAACAAAAACGGACAGCAAACGTGACCGTAAAAGGATTTAGTTAGAAAAGAAAAAAAAAACGAATGAAAAGGGGAGCAACAAATTAGGTAAAAAGAGACATACGAAAAAGGAGAGATGCAGGCAAAAAAAAAAAGACAGAAAGGGACGAACGCAATAACACGAAGGGAGACACGAACTATATAAACACAACTGACAATAGAACGCAACTAGTACGAAAAGAACACTGAAGATGGCAAACAGCCGAAACCGGTTTGTTCACAAACCAAATTTGACGAGGGTCGACGGAAAACCGTACCCAAATAAAAATAATTATATATTCCTGCCGTCTAAGCAGCCATAAAATACTTCTATTCCTTAATAGCCCAACCAACCTGTCAAAAACTTTCTTACGCGTATACCGTAAAATAGAATCATGCCACAGTTCAAAGTCGGCGTCGTCAAAGTATCACCTAGTTATGTGGAACCTTAAGAACAAAGTGCAGCATTTAATTTCAGCACATTGAAGTCGCAATGATACATTAGCGCATACGGTAAACAATTTCACCACCTCAACATGATGCAAGAAATGCTATGCGCGCAATACTCAATAAACATTCTAATAATATGTTCTTGGAATGCGAACGGCATACGCCAACGAATTGCGTTAATGCGATTGAGAACCTCATTTAAAATCAACGGGTGTGTTTTATATGATAAAAAGTATTGCCATGGTATTGCATGCGATGGCTCAGCAATACTCGTAAGGGGTCGAATGAAGCGCTATTTATTAGTGCTTTTTATAAAGATCATTTTCAAGCTGCTAATTTAGTGTTGTTTTGATTATATTCTCCACCAAAATTTTCAGTACCTGAGGGTCGGTTCTGTGATTTTTACAAGCTACTATGGCCCTATTAAGAGTAGCTGGGGATTATAGTTATATATTATAGTTTAAAGCATATAAGTACATTTTGGGGATCACGGCTCAAGCTGAGACCTAACTTGTTGGCCTTATTGAATATAATTGTTTTGGCGTTTTTAAAGGCTATACCCAAAAATGTGATAAAAACTGAATTCTCCCACTATCATAACTTTAACCTAAACAGTTTCATAAATTGGGTGACATGCAAAAACCACTCGTTCTGCTGGTTCTGTTTTTGATATCAGATTGAAATTTATTACCAACCATACAACACAAACTCAACGAAACTTCAGGTGAAAAAAGATTACTCTGTAAATATCGCACGCTTTTTAAGTGAAAACAGAAAAAAACAACTTGTCTGTCCAAATGAAAAGCAGTCTTAACAGAAATAACTAAGCGGCTAAAATAACTAATAGAATTATATTTCTGAATAATTGACCGACAGAGCACGATAAAACCTCACACCTGCATGCAATAAGAAATTTAGAAAGACGAGTCTAATGCCTAATAGTCTGCTTACCTGGGCGGGAAATGATACTCCATAAGATAATTTATACGTTAAACATTAATAATTTATTTTGCTCTAAGTATTATTACTGATATCTACAGGAAATTAAACACAAAAAATCTAGAACTAGTAAGATGCTCTTACAGATACCACAGGTAAAGTAAAGATTCTTCTTATGCAGTTTTACGCCTTAACTGTTATTCAAAGGAATGAAAAATTTACTGGTTACGACGTTTCCGAATCCGGGTAAAATTTGACAAAAACCGAATTGTATGGACCTATGTCTGTGTCCAAGCTGATTGAACAAATACTAATAAATAAGCCGAACCTTATTTAAAACGTAAAAGGAGGTATTTCATCATCATAAGTTAATGCAAAATGTTCTCAAAAACCTTTATAAGCTACTTGAGAGACATTTAACTCATCGTAAATTTATTGTAAGAAAGATATTTTCCAAGAAGATATCTTGCTTTATGGTTGGATATGCTAAATAGCATTTGTTGCGACTTGCAACATATTAAATTGCTTAATTTTAATTTAATTTTTTTTAATTTCTTTGACCAGTTCCAAGGTTATTGTGTAGTAAGCAGATTTATTATTATTATTTTTTATATTAATGAAAATTCTTACATTTCAAATTATTGTTTTTATTAATATCAGATTACACACTTATAATTCATTCACCTTTATTGCACAACTAGACTAAATTATTATCTAAGCTAAGTAAACACTTTTTAAAATTAGGTCAATTATTTTATTGTTATTATAGTTTAAGCATTTTACTGTTAATCATTTGTATATAAAAAGTAAAGTAAAAATAAAGAAATTTAGTCGTTATTAGTAGACATTCAAGTGTGTTTTACTTTGACGGCTTCCCCCTTTCTTCAAGTTCAAGTGCTTGCAAGAAAACAATTTATAACTTAGTGGCAGGACAAATTCAAGTGTTTGGTCTGAGCACCGCTAAGGAATTAACATTTGGTGACCCCTAGTTTTTGAACACGTCAATCCACAAGGACAACGATCCTTTTAAGTCATCAATAACATTTGGTGACCCCCAAGTTTTGAATTTTTAAATTTTTTGATTTCCCCCCACCAGTGGTAAGGAATTCAGGTACTCAACGGTAGTCAGGACATCTGAAGTCTCCTGGTCAACAGGACATCATAAGTCCATACTTCGAACAAGGACAACAATACATTACACAACTGTTTATCATATCAGAGCACGAAACAGGGCTCAACAATTACAAGATGAAATATGTATTGAAAACATCGAGCAAGACATCGACGAATTTCTAAGCAAGCAATCAGAAATTATAGAAAAGATCACGCTATTATCTGGAATCCCGCCCGAAGATTTGGAATTTAATCTTGATTTTGCAGAACAAAGTACACAAATTTTGGGGCTAACATGGAGCCCCAAGGAAGATCTATTTCGCATCAAGGTAGATATTCAAAATAACCAAAAGATCACGAAGCGCTCGGTTACATCAGACATAGCGCGGATATTCGATCCATTAGGCATCGCCGGCCCAGCGGTCGCGGCTGCAAAAATGTTCGTACAACAGCTATGGCAACTTAAACTTTAATGGGATGAGCCTTTACCAGCTCATCTTAATGTCCATTGAGCCACATTCCGTCAAAATCTACGACAGCTAAACAATTTATCCACCAAAAGACATATTTTTGATGGCCAACTCTCAAAACAAACTCAGATACATACCTTTGTTGATGCATCAGAAAAGGCATATGGTGCTACAGTTTACATGCGCTCCATCTTAGGGGATGGTCGCATCATAGTCAGATTGCTATGTGCAAGGTCTCGTGTCGCTCCCCTAAGAAGAATTACTTTGCCACGATTAGAGCTATGTGCCGCCCTTCTCGGAACTGAACAGAGAACTTCAAAATCACGTTTTTTCTTGATTTTATTCAGCACAAAAATTTTTGTTCATTTTAAAGAATAAAGAAAAATTCAATGATGATTAAAAATCATATTCATTCTGCTGAACACATCAAATTCTGATTATGAGTAGAAGTAACAAATCATTTTTTGAACAAGTTCGAACAGGCAAGAGAAAAACATGCATTAAATTCATTGAATCAAAACGTTCTTATTCTCATTAATTCATACAACATGTTTGAACCGACCATTTGTGTGCCTTGAGCAATATGATGTACCAACAATGCAAAGAACATAACCAATTGAGCATTGATAAACATTTGATTTTTTAATGTTTGCTTGTCTTTTGTGGTTTAAATTTACACATGCAAATATGGCTGTTTAAATGAACATGGGAAAATTTTCAACAGGTTGCAATATTAGAAGCAAGTTGCACAGTTTATTTGAGGAATTTGGCATTAACAATATAGATGATATAGAGTTTATATGGGATAGAGGATCGAATGTTATTAAAGCATTAGAAATTAATGTACGACTCAATTGCAGCAGCCATTTGTTTGCAAATGTCTTAGAGCACTCTTTTAAAAAAACAGAGGAGTTAAAAGAATTGGTTGAGGCCTGCAAGAAAATTGTAAAATATTTCAAAAAATCCAATCTACAATCACCAGCTCCCAACATCATTAAAAAATGAATGCCCCACCCGCTGGAATTCAAATTTCACCATGTTTAAATCGATAGTAGATAACTGGTACAATATAGATGTAATATTAAGAGAAAAGGAAGATAGTCAGCGATTGTTGTTAATAAGTATTTCAACTCTTAAAGAACTAGTGGATTTATTCGATGATTTTGACACCATATTTAAAAAACTGCAACTATGCAGCGCTCCCTCTTTATATTATGTCATACCGTCTATTGAAAAAGTCAACAAACTTTGTATTCCTACGACTACAGATGTAAATGCCATAGCTTCATTAAAGGAAAAAATTAATAGCAATATCGACAAAATTTGGTTAGCAAACATAAGTTTATGGCATAAAACAGCATTTTTTTATATCCGCCTGCAAACAAATTTCAACATGCCGATTTGCATGAAATTAAAAATTTTTGCATTTCGTCCATTAACAACATCGCATTATCACTGCCATCAACATCATCACATTCTATAACAGAAATTCCAGCTACCCCCGATTCTACAACGCAATTTTCATTTGCAGAGAGCAGCGTTTCAAAAGACATAGAACCATCAACTTCGTCTCAAATACAAAAAGATATTAATTTCTTTTTTTCTGAATTGATCCCAAATCATAAGCACTTCTAATTCTCCTGCAGAGGAAATAGAATTGTACTGTATGGAAAATGTAATACTGAGTAAAGAATTTGATGTAATCAGGTGGTGGAAATTAAGAGAAAAGTCTTTTCCAAACCTTTCTAAAATCGCAGTGCAAATTCGTGCTATTCCTGCTAGCAGTGCAGCAGCAGAAAGAGCATTTTCATTGGCTGGAAATGTTATTACAGAAAAAAGGAACCGTCTAGGACCAAAATCTGTAAATAGCTTACTATTCCTTCATTCATATTTTTTAAATTTTGAAGCTTAGTAAATATAAAACTGCCTTGTTGTTAATTAAAATTAAAAGAATAAAATTTTTAAGTTGTTACATTACTTATATGAATTAATATTTAAAAAATATGAATTAATAAAAATATGAATTAAAAAAAAGTAATTTTAATAAATTATTGAGCTTTTACTTAAAATAATTGTACCGTTTTTTGTTTATTGTTCTGCTTTTGTATAATGATGTACATCAAAAACAACTCTAAATTAATGTTGATAGGAATGAACAAATTCATACACAATGATTTCTTGCTTTTTGTACTTCAATGCTATTCAAAATTGTGTGTGGTGTGTGGAAAAGGCAAGCACACGAGTTGACAAGTATAATTCTACTTATGATAAAAATAAGGCAGTGTTTAAACTACAAATGGTTCGATTGCCTTAAAATGAGAACGTATGTAAAAGTTTGAACAAGTTTGATTAATTCAATCAATCCCAGTTTAAAAAAGATCATTTTTATGAGTCAACATTTATTCGGTTGCTTTAAAATGAATAACAAAAGAGAGTGTGTGGGCAAGTTTGATTTTTGTGCCTTTGTTATTGTTGAATGGTTTTTTAATCAACAAGTGAAGTTCTCTGGAACTGAACTCACAGTAAGGGTTAAGAAAGAGCTGCGCGCTGAAAACACCCCATCATATTTCTGGACTGCTTCAGAAATAGTATTGCACTGGATCTTTTCTACAGCGTCATCTCTCCATACCTTCGTTGCCAATAAAATAAGTAAGATTCAAGAACACACAGTTAATGTGCAACGGCGACATGTCGCTGCAAAACAAAATCCAGCGGATCTCATTTCTAGACGTTTAAACCCCGAAAAATTATTGCAGTGTAATATATGGTTCTTTGGTCCAATGTTTTTACACGGCAATGAAAGGTTATGGCCTAAGGAATTCGATAAACTTCAACCTCCTCCAGGTTCTGAAGAATTCAAGACTAATCCTGCAATAGCATTATCTACTACTCCACCCGGATTAGAAGAAATGATATACAATATTTAACACCATAACTCTTTCAAAACACTTCAAAGAATAGTAGTATATATACAACGCTTCATACGAAACTCCAAAATACAGAAAGGGAAACGACCAGTAAACAAGGCACCCACACCGATAGAACTGACTTTGGCAACACAGCTTATATCTAGGACTATGCAGGCTTCCGAGTTTAACCTTGCGATCAGCACACTGGAAAAGAAACATGAACTCAGTAAATCAAGCCCAATCTGTGGATTATCTCCCTTTCTCGACGATAACGGCATTTTACGAGTCGGAGAAAGACTGAGCCCTTCTACTTTCCCATCCCTTACAATGATCCAATTTCAAGACTAATAATGAAGATGCTACACAACGACAATCATCGTTGCGGAGCACAAACATTATTAGCCATCTCCAGACAGCCGTTTTGGATCATCAATGGCAAGTCAATGGCCAGAAACATTGTTCAAACCTGCATACGATGTACCAAATCAAAGCCGAAACTAATGCAAGAAGTTATAGGAGACCTACCCGCCAGCAGAGTTACGCAGGCTCGGCCATTCACGGTATCAGGCATGGACTACTGCGGCCCAATTTGGGTTCACTACAAGGTACGAGGTAAAAAATCCAACAAGGTATATATAGCGGTGTTCGTATGCTTTTCCAACAAGACGACACATTTAGAAGTGGTGAGCGATCTCACCACACCATTGGTGCTCTTAGGAGATTTGTGGCTCGTCGAGGACGTTGTTAAACCATCTATTCTGATAACGCGACAAACTTTTTAGGCGCACGAAATCAGCTCAATGAATTAAATGAAGCTATATACTCCAATATATCGCAAGAGAAAATTATTAGATCGTGCAATGAGGCTGGAATCGAATATAAGTTTATACGAGCTCCTCATTTCGGCGGACTATGGGAAGCAGCAGTCAAGTCTGCTAAGCAAATATAAGTCCGAAGTGTTGCAACAGCGTCTCTGACGCACGAACAACTGGAAACCGTCATCATTGAGATTGAAGCAATTTTAAACTCACGGCCACTTACCCCACTATCAAGTGATCCAAATGATTTAACAGCTCTAACTCCCGGCCATTTTTTGATTGGAGAACCACTCACTTCTCAAATAGAACCAAGTACCGCAAAACCAATCAATTCACTAACAAAAAATTGGAAATTGGAACTGAAGCACGAATTCTGAGACGCTGGTCATTAGAATATTTACACCATTTGCAGGAAAAACCAAGATGGAAAACATCAGCCATAAATGTAAAGGAAGGACAGCTGGTGATAATAAAGGAGGATAACGTACCTGTTATGCAATGGCCACTGGGCCGAATACTGAAAACATATGAAGGGAATGACAATAAGGTTCGTGTAGCAGACATAAAAACTGCATCAGGAATAAGAAAAAGACCCATCCATAAATTAGCCCCACTACTTTATGAGGACGAAGTACCAGTAAAAGAACCATCGACGCCTTATCGTGCTATGCCAGTGGATATCGCAGACATCCCACCCGTCAAGACTTCTAAAACCACTGTCAACTCGCTACTACTGTGCGTGATGGTAACGCTGCTTTTTATACCAGTTGTACTAAGTAGCAGTGCCAAAATAACTAATTTTAATTCAGACCCTGGTTTGTATTTTGAAGGAATCGGAACCGTAAAACTGATTACAGCTGAATGGTGGTTAATGGTATATTATATCTAGCACCATTTTCTGCAGAACCAAGGGCCTTCAAGTCAGGGTTAATGACACTCGATAGGTTATGTTCAACCATCACACAGCAGTCAATTTGTAACGTTATGGTAAACAACTTCATTCAGATAAGGGAAGAATTACGGGAAGAAAAGGAGCTATTCGTTATCAGAAGGGTAAGGCGAGGTGCTTTCGACGTTGTAGGAAATGTAGCGCGATCTCTATTTGGTATTCTCGACTCAGAGTATGCAAATGAAATGTCGGACACCGTTAAATGAGCTAAAGGTGAAACGGATTACCTGTTCCAATTACTAAAACATCAAAACATCAATAATTGATTCCACGATCAACATTATTAAACAGGATGAACTAAGTACCCAAGAACAATTAAGGGAACTCATGAAAAGGATAAACGTAGAAGCAAATGCAATAGACAGGCAGGCTGGGCAAAATAAATCAAACGCAACTGATATCACTACTAAGCAGCCAACTTACATTAAAAGCAATCAATATACAAAGAATAGAGAGGGGAATTATTGACATTTTAATGAATGCTCATCATGGAAAAATTAGTCCACTTTTGGTATCACCCAATCAACTAAGAAATGAGCTTGCCATAATAAAAGCACATCTTCCAACACAACGTTCAATCCCAATAGAAGATGACTATCTAATTCAAATCTATAAGCTAATGATGGCCAGCGGAGCAGTAACGAAGGGAGAAGTTCTTTTCGAAATAATGTTCCCACTTATTGACCAATAAGTTTTAGATCTTTTCAATATAATTCCAGTTTTAACAATAAAAAATAACACACTTATATCCATAAACTCAGAAGGATCCTTTTTAGCGGCCAATTCACATAGAGATGAGTTCATTCCATTCACAAATTATGACTTGACAAATTGTATAATGCCCAAAAAAGATGTTTACTTATGTACAAACAAGCAGTTCAAGCGTCGAAAGGATGCAAACAGCAATTCCTGTGAAATCCACATCTTTAACAATAGATCCACAGCCAATTGCAAACTCACTCGGATATCAGATAACTCAACATGGGCACAATTAAAAATCCAAACAAATGGATTTTTGGTACCAGGTAAATCGAGCCAAGTTGGTCAGTAAAAGGTGATCTGATTAACATTCAGGGCCATTTTAGCGGTTTAACTTATCTGTACACATCATACATCCAACTTAAGCCCATAGGTAACATAACTACACTTCAAGAAATCAAGGGAGTAGTTAACAACACTAAGATCGAGTTTGCAAAATCATATAACTCAACTTAACAATCTTCAACAACAACTAAATGATTCAAACGTTATACATCTGCCAAACACCATCAGATCCAATAGTTTGCACCACCATGCGGTAAGCTACTCTGCACTCACCCTCTCTATCATACTTCTGATAGCAGTCATGATATATAAACAATGTTTAAGGAGCCAAGAAGGAAATACTCAGGAAACTATCCAGCAAAAGTCTCAGCCAATTCCATTACCCAGAGCTGTTACAGTTGACATCATAGACACCTAGGGGCAAGCAAGGACAATACAACCATCATAATGAGTGGTGAAGGAAACCTTTATTTAATATAATTTCATGTAAACACAACCAATTAGTAATTACATAAATGCGGAAATGGTCAAGGCGACGAGAATGTTGCGACTTGCAACATATTAAATTGCTTAATTTTAATTTAATTTTTTTTTAAGTTCTTTGACCACTTCCAAGGTTATTGTGTAATAACCAGATTTATTATTATTTTTTATTTAATTAAATATGAACTAATCTTTTAACGGTCTTTTAAATAATTTAACGATTTTATTTTTCTCGATATTTCGCTTTCCTGTGGAAAGCTTCTTCAGGAAATTATTTTTTATATTTTCAAAAACAAAAATTATAACAATTTGAAAAGACAAAACTAACAATGATGATTGATAGGCACATTAGCAACATTAGACCTACGGCAAGGGATATTTTTTATTAGATAAAGTGAAAACTGCTAAAAAATTTTTGAATACTAATAGGAATGTTAGGGATAAGTTCAGCCTTAGTAGAATCACTAAGCTTATAATGTAAGGATAAGTTAACCTTAGTAGAAGCACTAAGATTTTTAAATTTAGAGTTTGAACCTTAGTAGATGCACTAAGACTCGATTTGTATATTTTTTAAAACTTAGTAGTAACACTAAGTCTTGTCCAGCAATAAGAAAGTTTGACTTTGTTTTGCCTTAATTTCTTTATTTTCATTAGTCTTTTATACCATTTAATTGCTTACGTCTAAAATTAATAACAAAAATAAAAATAAAAAGTAATTAAATAAAATTAACAATAATATAAATAAAAAACATACAATTCAGCACATTTGATCATTTCCTTATTGTAATAACTTAATATACAATTCAGCACTTTTGATGAATGCCTTATTGTAGAAAAACTTGACCTAGTTATTCCCGAAGGTGAATGACTGAATTTCTTGCAATTTGCACTTTCTGCAATTCAATGTTTTATATAAAAATCAAAAATTATTTAAAAGTATATTTTTTTCCTTTCTTTTGCAATTTAACAACTATATAAATATATTAACATTATATATACTAACATATATATATATATATATATATATATATATATATATATATATATATATACTAACATTCTCCGCCGCGTTGAGCGAATAGCGAAAGAATTAATAAAAAATTGATGTATTCATAATAATCAGATTGCTCTTAGACTTCAGAGTGACTTGGCGAAGGTTCTGATGGTGTTGTAGCCAGGTTAATTGACGTTCTCTTGTAGCGTTTGAGTCGCCAGCCTAATAGGATTACGATTACCAACAAAGATAGAAGCAGCGCAGTAGTGCCAACATATGGATGATGAAGAATGGGATAGTTTACTTGTCTTGGAAGGTTTTGAATGTCTGCTAGCTGCCGTTGAAGGTTAGAGAGCTCATCTAATTTTGTATTCAAATTGATGTTTGGCGCTAGAAGCCTCTTAACCTCGGACGGGGTACCAATTGCCGTAATATTGCCCACCATGGCATATGAATTATGTAGAGTAGTGACACTAGTTTCATGACCATGGATGATTAGCTTGCTGCCCTTGACGATACACGTTGGCCTTATGGACAGGACGCCAGAATGTTTGATCCGTAGGTGTATGGTTTCTGAATCGCAAACTGCAGTGAGTTCCAAGGGATCTATTGTTGCATAAAGCCAATGGTTGATGGTGTTTAGTGCGACGAAGGAAACCTTGGACTGTAGGTGGTTGAAGGTACAATGTGGGGATGTTTTGTTGTTGAACAGAGCAATTTCACAAGAATAACTGCTAGTATCTTGTGTGATGCTGACTTGTAGCATAGTGCACAGGTATATGTTGCTTCTAATTACCGTACATTTATTGAATTGATGCTCATTCATTGTCAGGTATTCATCTCGGTGATCGTTGACAGCCAGATATTCGATATTGGTTGCTACAGTAATGGCCGTGTTATTTATGTTGGTGGGTATGGGAATAACCTTGAAGAGCTCAAAATGTTTCTGATTTACCATAGGCAGTTCAATCATGAAAATGACACTGTTACGTACTACCGTACCCTTAATATCCATGATTCTGTATAATTCCAGTAGATCAGTATCGGCAACTGGTAATGTGCGGCCCATGGGAAGGTGTCCTTTAATTTTAGCAATCTCCGATCTTAATTGTTTCGGTGTGACGATGCGCGGGCTTATGTTTCCGTGATTTGTATGTGTGAGAGCAGCGATAAGCTCTGTTTCAATTCTCTGCAAATCTGTCGCAAGTGTATTTAATTGAATTGCCAGAGACATTAGGGTTTGAGTTTGCCGTAAATTTGAATTCTCCGTTTTTACTACATTTAAATCCTGATAGATACTTCTCTTCAGTTCCGAGAAGCATAGCTTTGTGTCGTTTTCACTTTGTTTAAGGATATTGATTGTGGAGTCTATTACCGAAGTTTGGTTTTTCAGTAAGAGGTAGATATATTCTTCGTTCTGCTTGACATTATCTATGGTTGTAGCCATTTGTTCGGCATAATCTGAGTCTAGGACTCCAAACAGAGCATGTGCCATATTCCCCACAATATCGAGTGCAGCTCTCCGAGTCCTTTTTGGTGATAAAAGATCGGATTCTTGAATGAGGTTGTCCCAAGTATGCCGAAGTTGTAATACGAGCGTCTCACATGATTCAGTAGCTATCGATTGCTTACAGAGCTTTGAAAATGATGTTATTCCAACTTCCAGAACCTTATTCCTTTCCCAAATTGGTGTCAGGTCGTAATATATAATGAATTTCCATCTAGCTGTTACCAATTTTGTCGACCCTACACCTTCGAAATACAATCCTGGATTGGAAGAGAATTCAGTAACATTGATTGGTGAGGCGATTGTGATCGGCAGCAAAAGAAGCGAAATGAATATGGCACTGAACACTCCTAATGACGTGTATGATACAACCTTTCGCTTTGGCGCTATAGTATCATCTTCTGAAGTATGCTGTCTTTTTTGCGATTTGTTATATTCGGGAGTTTCTAATTGGGAGTCGTTGAACAACGGCGCCAACCTGTGAATGGGTCGCTTGAAAGTTCCCCTAGCTGTTTTGATGTCGCACACCCTGATGAGACCATCATCTCCCGTGTAAACTTTGCTGATTCTACCCAATGGCCATTGTAGCACTGGAGTACTGTCTTCTTTAAGGATAACAAGCATGCCTTCCATGACGTTTGGCGAAGGTGATTTCCATTTTCCTCTTTGCTGCAGCTCATGTAAATATTTTTGTGACCAGTCCTTCCAGAATTTGTGCTTGATTTCTGACGTTATTTTCCATCTTGTGTCTAAATGCAACGTTGCAGGTTGGGCGTTTACATCTACAGTCGATGTTAATGGTTCACCAATTAAAAAGTGGCCTGGTGTAAGAGCTTCAAAATCATCGTAATTTGATGAGAGGGGAATTAACGGTCGTGAATTTAGAATGGCTTCTATCTCAACTACTACTGTTTCCAATTCTTCATAAGTGAGTGATGCCGCAGACATGCTTCTCAGTAGGAGATGTTTTGCGGATTTAACTGCCGCTTCCCAAAGTCCACCAAAGTGAGGAGCTCTTGGTGGAATAAATTTAAAGTTTATTGATTGATTGCTACATAATTGTGTGATTTTTTCTTGTGAGGCTTCAGAATATATTGATTTTTTTAATTCGGCGAGTTTGTTGTTTGCTCCTACGAAGTTTGTAGCATTGTCGCAGTATAATGTCTGACAATGGCCTCGCCTGCTGATGAAACGACGTAGTGCTGCTATGAAGGCATCTGTCGATAGATTAGACACTACTTCCATGTGGATGGCCTTGGTTGCAAAACAACAAAACACGGCAATATAAGCCTTGTCTGGTCTTTTACCTCTAATTTTGTGGTGGATCCAAATCGGTCCGAAATAATCAACTCCTGTTGTTATGAACGGGCGAGCAGGTGTCACTCTGTCGGCTGGAAGGTTTCCCATTAGTTGCTTAAACATAATTGGCCTAGCTCTTGTGCATCGTATACAGTTATGAACTATACTGCGTGCTAGTGATTTTCCGTTCGTGATCCAAAATTGTGCCCTGGACGCTGTTACTAATGCTTGTGGACCACAATGACGGTTTTCTTCATGCAGCATTCGCATCAACAATTTTGTCATGACGTGATTGTGTGAGAGAATAGCTGGATGCTTGGCCTTGAATGGTAATGTGGATTGCTCCAGGCGACCACCAACACGCATTACCTGATGTTCGTCCAAGAATGGATTTAATGAAGACAAATGGCTTGATTTATGCGCGGCTGTCTGATGCGATAGTTTTTCTAATTCTTCCCCAAACCCAGCCGCTTGGATGAACTTGATGATCACATTCATAGCTTCCTCCATTTCATATGCATCAAGAGCCCTCTTGTTGGGGCGGCAATTTTTTGTAGTTTTGGCGTTTCTAATAAATCTCAAAACATAACCGATCGTGTGTTGAAGAGTTTTGATTGAATTTCGGTGGTTGATGCGACTAACGATGTCGTCATAATTTTGATGAACGGTTGATGCTGCTAAGACTTGCTTCGTCAATTTACGTTCTTCATTGCAAGTGCTAATAACTTGTGAAGGTGAGTTTTTCCATTCACTCTTTTGCCCATACCGAAATAGAGGTCCATAAAACCAGATTGAGTGTTGTGATAAGTTTTCTGGTGCCAGACCTCGAGAAATTGCGTCGGCAGGATTTTCTTTAGAACTGACATGTCGCCATTGATTTGAATTGCTTAAACATTGTATTTTAGCTATCCTGTTAGCTACAAAAGTGTGATAGGAAGCTGCTGATGAATTTATCCAAGCAAGAACAATTTTTGAATCTGACCAAAAATAGGTTTCAGTATTTTGTAGGCGAAGATCTTGTGTTACTCTGTTTGATAGTTCTACACCTAGTACCGCAGCGCATAACTCCAGCCGTGGCAGAGTTTGCTTTTTAATGGGTGCCACACGGGACTTAGAACATATTAGTCTGGTTGTAACAGTATTATCTTTATATGTTGCTCGAACATAAACTGCTGTTCCATAAGCTCGTTCAGAGGCATCAACAAATGTGTGGAGTTCCATTGAGAGTGGCTTTCCTGTTTTTAGTACGAACCGATCGATCTTCAATTTGTTTAATGTCTCTATACTGGAACGAAAATTATTCCACTCGGTTTGAAGATTCATGGGCAATTCATCATCCCAGGACATCGGTAATTGCCACAGCTCTTGCAAAAATATCTTGGCTCGTACGACCACCGGTCCAAAAATTCCCAATGGATCAAAGATCCTGGCGAGTTCTGAACTGACTATTCTTTTTGTCACGCATGTTGTCGTTGGTTTTTGTGCTCGACCACATAACTGATCAGATTTTGGCAGCCATATCAGCCCAAGTGTTTTAACTGAGCAGTTTGAGTTTTCGTCTAAGTTCAAATTAATCTCTTGGTCCTCAGAAGCAATCTCATTCAACAACTTGGGATGATTTGAACACCATTTTCGAAGCTTAAAGCCAGCCTTTCCTAAGAGTGATTTCAATTGACGTTGTGATTCCAATGCTGTGCTGATGGTGTCAGCTCCACAAAGGCAGTCGTCCACATAAAACTCATCTTGCAATATTAAGGCGCCCAAAGGGTACTTAGTTGTGCCTTGAGTAGCTAGGCGCTGAAGACATTTGGTAGCTAAAAATGGTGCTGATGAGGTGCCGTAGGTCACAGTTTTAAGGCGGTAATATTTGATGTCTTGATGTTCGTTGTATCTCCAAATGATAAGCTGGAACATCTGGTCTGCGTCCTCGACTTGGATTTGCCTATACATTTTCTCGATGTCTGCAGTAAAAACAAATCTGTGCATTCGAAATCGTAGTAAAACAGTAAATAATTCACTTTGTACTGTTGGTCCGGCATGTATGATATCATTGAGTGAGCTTCCGCTGAATGTTTTTGCTGATGCGTCGAATACGACCCGTAGTTTTGTAGTAGAACTTTCAGGTTTCAATACGCAGTGATGAGGCATTAGGTAGTGTATGTCGGGAATGTCTTCTTCTGGTACTTCTTCCATGTGTCCCAAAGATTCGTATTCTTGCATGAATTTGTTGTATTCTGCTCTAAGTTCGGGATTACGAGTCAATCGTTTTTCCAATGCCAGAAAACGATTAAAAGCCATTGTTTTCGAACTTCCCAGAATTGCTGGATTTTCAGAAAATGGTAAACGAACAACGAATCTACCGTCCTTATTTCTTTTTACGTTTGTCGCAAAATGGGCTTCACATCGTTTTTCAGCTACTGATAGCGTTCGATCTGTAGAATTAGTGTCCTCGAGTTTCCAAAATTTTTCTATTAGTTGGTTCATTGTTTGTTCTTCTTGGGTGAATACTGCACAGGTTACTATGTTGTTGTTACCTTCTTGAAGCCTACCTGTGACGACCCAGCCCAGAGCTGTATTTTGTAGAATTGGTAGTCTCTTGTTGATTCTTATCTGCTGAGGGTGCATCAATTGATGATAAAATTCTGCTCCAACCAAAATATCAATTTTATCTGTCTGATTGAATAGCGGATCAGCTAAAGTAATGTTGTCGGGAAGATCCCAATCAGAAGTGTCGAACAATTTAGTAGGCTGGGGCGACACAATAGTCGGAAGGACAAAGGCTTCGAATTGCGTTGCATAATTGCCTGAACATGCACGTAATTCTATATTGATTCGTCGGTTCATATTGTGAACCTTACGGCCTATGCCTTCAATACGTAGTGCAGACTCTGATGAATCCAAAGATAGCTTATTTATTACTCTATTTGTAACTAGATTCACTTGCGAACCTGAATCTAGCAAGGCTCGAAATACGCCGGTGCGCCCATTGGCTCCTTTTACCCTTACCATTGCTGTGGCTAGTAATACATGGGTGGTATCACTGAAATGTTTATTTGTTGCAGCTATAATCGGAGTATTTTTGTTTGATGTAGAAGCTGTCTTTTGAAGATTTTCTATTGCCACTATTTTTTGATTATTTTCAGATGAAGTTGTTGTTGCTTTCTCCAAGTGCAATAGGGTGTTATGCTTTTTTGTGCATTTGGAGCAACACCTTGATGTACATGCCTTGGCAGCATGCTCTGATTTGAAGCAGTTGACGCAAAGCCTATTCCTTTGTGTCCATTGTAGCCTCTGAAATGGTGACATTTTTAAAAACCTTTCACAATAATATATGGGATGTCCTGTTGATCCACATACCTTGCAGTTTAAAGGTGATGCAGTTGCTGCTATGATTTTTGTTCGGTCCTTCCCCCCACCAAACTCGTAAGATTTTCCACGAGTTTCCAGTGCTTGGAATCTATGCTCTATGAATATAAGCAATTCATTTAGATGCACGAGCCTTTTGTTGTCTTGAAGTGATTGTTCGAATAGTGCTTGAGTTGAGTGATCGAGTTTCTTTAATAAAATGTGAACCAAGATGGCGTCCCATTTGTCTACCGGAAGTCCTTGTGCATTCAAGCCATGTGTGCATTCCTTGGTAAGATCATGTAAGCTTTTGAGTGCCTGTGGCGTTTCATTCTTCATTTGTGGATGGGCAAGCAAGTTGTTTAATAACGTTGTAACAATAAGCCGTTTATTGTCGTATCTATCTTTTAAAATATTCCATGCCACTTCATAGTTTGCTGTTGCAATTGGCAAATGTTTTATCAACTTTTTTGGCTCGTCTGCCAGGTGGGTGGTCAAATAAAACATTTTTTCCACCTCGCTCATTTTCGTGTCGTGATTAAGATGAATATAGAGGTTCTTAAACGCCACCCATTGTAGGTAGCTGCCGTTGAATTTCGGAATTTGAATCTTTGGCAAATAAGGTTGACATTGCTCTATTCCTCTGGCTGTCGTTGATGTATTTTCGCTGGCCACACCGACATTGTGTCGTAACTTACATTGGATGTTGTGCACCTCTGCTTGCATTTCGTAGAAGATATCCAACGAGTAATCGTCAATTTGATCATAGTTCGTTGATTCCCATATGATGTCATTGTTTTTTGAGAACTCGTGCATGTATTTATCCAAGAGTGATAACTTGCTCTCAGAGCACGATACTTCCAAATGTTCCTTTGTATTGACGTCATCAATGGTTCGCCTTAGAGCTCTCATCAATGCTTTCTGGTTGCGAATTATTCTACTCATGGCCTCATCAAGTTGTGACTCGTTCTGATGGTTATTGGTTCCATTTTTGTTGTCTTGGGGGGGGGTTGACTGTTGATTGTCTGTATGATGGTTTTGGCACCGCACCGAATCTTAATGTTGGCTCCTTTGCAATTTCAGACTCAAACAATTCCTTGAACTTTAGTCTTTCGCCCGAAATGTGGAAATATTGCTCCGTAAAATATTTGTGCTGCAGTGGTAAATTTTTCAGACATCTTATTTTGTTGTCAGTGCTCTCAAACTCTAACCATGCATCTTCAAGTCGTTGTAGACGCTCTATGTAGTACTCCTTAGTTTTCCTTGTCGCCGAGTCCTTTTTGACATTACGGATTATTGCCTCTATTTTACTAGCCGTATCCTGTTGGACTGCTAGTAAGTCTTCAAATGATTCCATGTTGTTGACCAGATCTTGTGTTGAATGTAAGCCGTATGCGTTGCTTCTAGGAACGTTGTTTAGTTCGTTGATTGTGAAATACTTGAATCCTAATGTAGTCGTCTGTGTCGATCCAGAGTCAGATTCTAGAACCTTTGGATTCACCAAGTTGTGTAAGTGATCAAAAGGATCTGCTGAAACCTTTTAAATAATTAAAAGTTCCTTACCACTGGTGGGGGGAAACTTAAAAATATTTAAAAAGGTCGGGATCACCAAAAGTTATTGGCGACTTAAAGGGACTGTTGTCCTTGCTGCAAATGTGTAGAGATGTCTTCAAAGGACTGTTGTCCTTGTTGAAAATCACGTCTGATTTGTGTAAGTGATCTGCTGTGGCTCCAAGATCAAAAGGATTCGCTGATGCCTTTTAAATAATTAAAAGTTCCTTACCACTGGTGGGGGGAAACTTAAAAATATTTAAAAGGGTCGGGGTCACCAAATGGTAGGGGATAAGTTCAGCCTTAGTAGAATCACTAAGCTTATAATGTAAGGATAAGTTAACCTTAGTAGAAGCACTAAGGTTTTTAAATTTAGAGTTTGAGCCTTAGTAGATGCACTAAGTCTCAATTTGTATATTTTTTGGTTTAAAACTTAGTAGTAACACTAAGTCTTGTCCAGCAATAAGAAAGTTTGACTTTGTTTTGCCTTAATTTCTTTATTTTCATTAGTCTTTTATACCATTTAATTGCTTACGTCTAAAATTAATAACAAAAATAAAAATAAAAAGTAATTAAATAAAATTAACAATAATATAAATAAAAAACATACAATTCAGCACATTTGATCATTTCCTTATTGTAATAACTTAATATACAATTCAGCACTTTTGATGAATGCCTTATTGTAGAAAAACTTGACCTAGTTATTCCCGAAGGTGAATGACTGAATTTCTTGCAATTTGCACTTTCTGCAATTCAATGTTTTATATAAAAATCAAAAATTATTTAAAAGTATATTTTTTTCCTTTCTTTTGTTTTGTTACGCAATTTAACAACTATATAAATATATTAACATTATATATACTAACATATATATATATATATATATATATATACTAACAAGGAACATATTAATTGTTAATGCTGACAAGGGTAATGTTACTGTTGCTATGAGCAGAGATGATTATAATTCGAGAATAAATGACATTCTTAACGATTCTGCTAAATACTCAATATTAAATAAGGATCCTACTACTAAACTGCAAAAAACAAACAATGTTTTAGTTGATGAACTTTTTAAAAAAGATATCATTTCAGTAATGGGGAGAAATAGACTTAAGACTAATGTATCAAATTCTCCAAAGCTATATGGAGTACCTAAGATCTATAAACAGAATTTTCCTTTAAGGCCTATTTGCTCTTGCATTAATTCCCCGGCCTACGGACTGTGTAAGTATATAACGAATATTCTGAAGGTAATAACAGGACAATCAATATATAATATAAGAAATTCATTGGAATTTAAGGATAAAACCAAGAGAATAAATATACAAGATAATGATAGATTGTTTTCATTTGATGTAGTTTCACTTTTTCCAAGTATTCCTGTAGGTTTAGCTTTGAGAATTATAGAGAAAAAATGGCAGGTAATAGAACAAAATACGAATATTGAGAAGGAATTATTTTTACGTATTCTTAAGTTTTGCATTGAAGACAACAGGTATTATCAATTTGATAATAGGATATATCAACAGAAATAGGGCCTCCCTATGGGCTCTCCGGCATCTCCAATTATAGCTGATATTGTGATGGAGGAATTACTAAATACATGTATTAGTAAAATGCATATTAAACCAAAGATAATCACAAAATATGTGGATGATTTATTTTGTATAACATCAGAAGATGCAGTGGATGATATTTTATCAGAATTGAATAGTTTTCGTCCGGATATTAAATTTACGATTGAAAGAGAGTTAGAATCTAAACTTCCATATTTAGATATATTGATAATTAGAAAGGAAAATAAGTTAGTGTTTGATTGGTATAAGAAACCAACATCTTCTGGAAGACTTATTAATTTTTACTCCAAACATCCGAGAAAAATGATAATAAACACGGCGAAAAATATGATAGACAGAATATTAACTATTAGTGATAGAGAATTTCAGTTGAAGAATAACGACACAATAAGAAATATACTTCATGACAATGATTTTTCAGTAGAATTAACTAACCGATTAATTAGACAATATGATAATCATAGGCATAATTTAGGAAATACTTTGGCAGAACCAAGAATTTATAAATCATTAACTTATGTTCCTGGAATATCAGATAGATTAAGAAAGTCTAAAATATATGACACTGATAGATATAAAATTGCACACAAAACATATAACACATTAAATAGATTATTTAGCAATATGAAGGATAAAATAGGAAAAATGGAAATATCTGATGTAGTATACAGGATACCATGTGGAGGAAATGACCAGGTGAACTGTGACAAAGTTTATATTTGGACAACAAAGAATAAACTTCAAACAAGATTAGCTGGTCATAGATGTAACCAAAAATATAGGAATATTTCAACACAGAAGACATCCTTATCGTCACATTGTAAGAAATATAATCATTATCCAAAATTTGATGAAACATCAGTATTAGATATAGAAAAAAACTACAAGAGACGTTAAATGTTAGAAATGTTAGAAATTGTTAATGTACCAAATGTAAGGAGAATAAATTTCAAAACAGACACAGACAATTTAGCGCAGAATTATAGGTACTTAATACAAAAGACACATAATTTGTTGTAATTATTTCATAAGAAAGAATTTGTTATTTAGTTTCCGTTTCCTTGTTTTTGTATGTTTAAATATTTAAAATTTTAATTTTTGTATGTATTGTAACGACACGTTTTCGCTGGTTGCTGGGATAGCGACAGCGGCGGCCAGGGTCGTTGCAAATTTTAATAGTTTATTACCGTAGAAGGAAAGACACGCAATGTTTTATAACTTTATAAAACTTAACACCAAATTTATTTATTAGCTAATCTTTACAAGGTGGTTTGTTGTAGTGGACGGTCGGGAATTGTAGCCGAAGAACAGGGAGTCATCTCGCTGAGGCAATGGGCAGCGGTAGGGACACCAGCTGTCATACAGACGGTAGCGGTGCAGGCAGCGGCGGTCAAGATGGCGCTGTGATCATGACGGCAGCAGTTCAGGCGGCAGCGATACGGGTGGCAGCGGTAATGGCGGCGGCGGCACTGGCGGCAGGACCTAGTAGAGGTACTGGCGGCAGAGGTACAGGCGGCAGCGGCAGGACCTAGTATTGGTACTGGCGGTAGCGGTACAGGCAGCAGCGGTACAGGCGGCAGCGGTACAGACGGCAGCGGTACAGGCGGCGGCGACACTGGCTGCAGGACCTAGTAGTGGTCCTGGCGGCAGAGGTACAGGCGGCAGCGGCAGGACCTAGTATTGGTACTGGCGGCGGCGACACTGGCTGCAGGACATAGTAGTGGTCCTGGCGGCAGAGTTACAGGCGGCAGCGGCAGGACCTAGTATTGGTACTGGCGGCAGCGGTACAGGCGGCGGCGAAACTGGCTGCAGGACATAGTAATGGTCCTGGCGGCAGAGGTACAGATGGCTGCGGTAAAGGCGGAAGCGGAACGGATGGCTGCGGGAGAGGCGGCAGCGGCACCAATGGTTGCGGTGCAGATGGCTGCGAGAGAGGCGGCAGCGGCACCAATGGCTGCGCTGCAGATGGCTGCGAGAGAGGCGGCAACGGCATCAATGGCTGCGGCAGAGGCGGCAGCGGTATAGATGGCTGCTCTAGCGGTGACAGCGGTACCAATGGCTGCGGTGCAGATGACTGCGAGAGAGGCGACAGCGGCACCAATGGCTGCTGGGCCGGTGGCGGCGGTAGAGGCGGCAGCGGCACGGATGGCTGCGGTAGAGGCGGCAACGATGTAGATGGCGGCGGCACAGGTGGCCGCGGCGGTAAACTAAGCACTATCTTCGCAGCAGTGATCGCGGGGAATTCTTGGCCGGGTGAAATGATACTGCGGGAATATTAAATTCCTCCACAGCCTCAGTCGCACGGTCAAGCTAATCCCCGGCAGAAGATAAACTTCCACCACTTGTAAGAGATTATTGCGGAATATTAAATTCCTGTCCAACAGATCTCTTACCGGCAGGCGGGCTGTCTGCGGGCAAGAAGTTTTTGCGGAATATTAAATTCCTGTCCAAAAGACTTCCCATCCACAGGCGATCTATTTGCTTTCTGCTGATAAGAAGTTTTTGCGGAGTATTAAACTCCTGTCCAAAAGACTTATTATCTGCAGGCTATCTTCTTGCCAATTCCTTCGTTTCATAAAATGTTCCGCCTTATATACATGTGCCTGGCTACACACATTCACACACACACACAGATTATCCATCATGGCCGCATGACAACTATCAGCGGTGAGTGTTTATCTACTTCACAGCTGACTGTGTTGTTGATCCTGTTGTCTCTGATCACAGGTGGCGCTCTTACGTTGCCGACCGTTAATTTAAATAATAATTTATAAATCTTAAAGTAATGAATGAATTCAATAATAATAAAAATAATAACAATAAGTAAGAATAATAATTATAATAAGTAATAATAATAATAGTAATTCATAAACAAAATTAAGAAAAGTATAATAAGGTGGTGATGTTGTGTAGGTGAAAACGAGATACGACTTTCAACGTTACAGTATGAAGAAAATTATTTTATATGTTTTGTCAAATCTTTTTCAAAAAAAAAAAAAAATTCTTTTCAAATTGTTATAATTTTTTGAAAATATAAAAAATAATTTCCTGAAGAAGCTTTCCACAGGAAAGCGAAATATCGACAAAAATAAAATCGTTAAATTATTTCAAAGACCGTTAAAAGATTAGTTCATATTTAATTAAATTTAAAAAAAGGTCGAATGAAAATAAAAGTATTATTTTTTATATTAATGAAAATTCTTACGTTTCAATTTATTGTTTTTATTAGTATCAGATTATGCACTTATAATTCATCCACCTTTATTGCACAACTAAACTAAATTATTATTTAAGCTAAGTAAACACTTTTTAAAATTAGGTCAATTATTTTATTGTTATTATAGTTTAAGCATTTTTACTGTTAATCATTTGTATATAAAAAGGAAAGTAAAAATAAAGGAATTTAGTCGTTATTAGTAGACATTCAAGTGTGTTGTACTTTGACGGCTTCCCCCTTTCTTCAAGTTCAAGTGCTTGCAAAAAACAATATATAACATAGTGGCACCGCGAAGGAATTAACATCATTCGTTTGCACACAGCACAATATAATGCAAATGACTTGGCTGACTGACACTAACACTGCCCTAAGACTAGACTGTAAATTTCTTCTTTATAATACGATCCTCCAGCTAATATAGCACTGTGAAACAAAGTCATGGTGCACCGGCCCGTTGACAAATGTAGAAAAAATTTAAATGAGAAAAGACAATATACCATAAATGATAACTTCAGCTGTCTGGTATATAAAAAAACCTATTTACAAACACTTGAAATTTTTGGGGACAGCAGAAATTGCAAGATATGCAAAAGCAAAGCTAACCATTCAAACTCTATAGTTCGTAGCATATAATAGGAAGAAACACTGTTTCAGTGGTTAAACATTAAAAAAAAACATTAAGATACTAGAAACAAAACGTATAATTAGTTTTTATCCATCTGTGGTTGGACTTAAAAAGTAAAATTGTTATATTTATGATTTGTACTCGTACACTTAATTATAGATTAATTAAAATTTAAGATTCAACAAATAAAATTTAAGAAAAATTGTGTCTTCGAATTTCCTTATGTGCTTGGTAAATTCGAGGACACATAAAGTAACAGATACAATGTGCCACTAAATATTGGCATTCCATAAAATATTGCCTTTTTTTAATTTCTGGTGTAACTAAATTCCCTATCGTCCTCGATTATTCTTACCCAGCTGTCGAGGATAACAGCTCTACGGGTAGGCGTTCGAAAGAACTGCCAGCAGAAAGTTTGAAAATTAAAAAGACAGCACTAGGCACGTTGATGCCACGGAAGTATTCAGTTTAATTCTAATTTTATTTACAATCTTAACCTAGCTTATATACTAATTTCTTATTACCTAAATTGAGTGACTTTTACTTTCACTCAATTTTTATTTCTATTTTTCTTACTAATAATTATTATTTAAAAATACATATGTCAGCAACATGTAAGCGGACAACCACAAAGCAAATTAAAAGTGTTTCATACATTTAACACGTTTGCTCTGATTTACTTTGGTGGTCTTTGCCACACTTCAACAAGTGTAATTCAAGTAGTTATTGCACTACACTGTTGAAGTTGGTATGTACACACTTACATGTCACATGACGTTCTGTGCACACTACAGGAGAATGTTACCAGGATATTGTGGGATTGGAGTTATCTGTAATTCAGGCTTAATAGGATGGCGGTCGTATTTGTTTTCCTTGCAAATCGAGCACTGTGAAACCAAATCTTTTATCTTTTTAGTCATCCTTGGAAAATAGCTGGTATCTGGGCTTTGTTCTCTTTATGGTTTCTATGTGCACGTTTATGCGTTTCGATGATGATCCGTTCTAGCTCCTCTTCGCTTGTGACATCATTAACCTGATTTAAAAATAAATATGTCAGCAACATGTAAGCGGACAACCACAAAGCAAATCAAAAGTGTTTCATAAATTTGACACTTGTGTTCTGATTTACTTTGGTGGTCTTTGCCACACTTCAACAAGTGTAATTCAAGTAGTTATTGCACTACACTGTTGAAGTTAGTATGTACACACTTACATGTCACATGACGTTCTGTGCACATTACACCCCTACCCTTAAAAAAAATCTTACTGTTTTTGAAATAAACAGGGTAATTTTTCCTGTGGTGTAGTCGTAGAAAAAAATTTATTTTCTTACAATATGTTATCTAATTATTTTGTACTAGTGATATTTATATAATTCATTTTTCTTATTATTTATAAAATATTATTTTAAGTAATAGTTATATCGATACATTTTACTATACTTATAGTTGCTTAAAAATAAATTTTATATATATATATATATATATATATATATATATATATATATATATATATATATATATATATATATATGTTTAAGTAGTATTTATTGAAATATTGATATATTTTTTTTACAATTTATTGTAAGGCTTTAAATTGTTGTTATGTACCTCTTTTTCCATACCATTAAAATCTATTATAGTATTTACATTGTTTTTTCTTATGATTGTATATGGACCTTTATATCGGCTTGGTTCTTTTTCCTATTTTCTACTTTGAGTAACACCAAATCTCCTATGTTGAGATGTAATTTATTAGTGTGATTTTTTCTATCATTTATGATTCTTTTCTGTTTTGATTTAACTAACAATTCCTTTGCATTGTTCAAAGAGAATTTTAGTCTGTTTCTTAATTCATGTAAATAATCATCATAGTTTTAAAATGTTCTATCGTTTTCTGTTGGTAAAGTTGGTAATTTTCCATAAACTAACTCATATGGTGTATATCCTGTATCTATGTGTGGTGCGGTGTTATATGCAAAAGTGAAATAAGGAATCCACTTGTCCCATTCATGATCAGTAGCTGTTGTAAGTAAAAATTCATTAAGAACTCTGTGGTTTCTTTCAATAGCTCCTAAAGTCTCATGATGATAAGGGGTTGAAAATGTTTGTTTTATCTATAACAATGAACATATGTTACGCATGATCTCATTCGTAAATTCTGTTCCTTTGTCTGATTTGAGTACTTTAAATTGGCTGTATTTCAAAATGAATTGTTCGACCAATGTTCTCGCTGTGGTGACCGCATCTTTCGTTGGCATGGGGTGTGCGATGACACATTTTGTCAACTCACATTGCATGGTTAAAATGTATCTGCTTTCATGCGAAAACTGTTATTTGGTGTTTTTTTGTTTTTATTACATGTGTCACAATGTGCTATGAATAATTTTACCATTTTTCTCATATTTTTCCAAATATAACGTTGTTTTAGTTTTATAAGTGTTTTCTGAATTCCTAAGTGGCCTGCATGAGTGGTATTATGGAATTCATTAATTAATTTATATTTAAGGATATCTTCTTTAATTATTTTTGGGGCATTGTAAATTATTATTTTTAGTTGAGGACTTTCATTATTTATCTTTATGTTTGCATATGCTTCTTTTATATTTTCTTTTGTGTACACTTTAAATATTTCATGATTTGTTGGTAGCGCTACTTCTTTAATATTCTCTTTTCTCATCTTAGATATCAGTTTTCTCAGAATTGAAACTAGTTTCGCTGAGTTATCACTGAATCTTGCACGTATATTTTCTCTATCATGTAATTTCCTCATTGAATCTGGTTTCGATGATCTATCATTACATCCGTTTCTACTTGTGTGGGTACGCAACTTCTTCATGTTCAAATCTAGTTTCGATGAATTATCATTACGTCCTACGTGCACAATATTATCTTTAATACTTATATCCTTTTCTTCTATATTCTCTGTTTTATTAAATTGCAATTTCTTCATATCCTTTATATCATTAATGGATATGCATTCCCATATGCGAAGTTGATCAGACTTCTGAGAATTGCATTCTTCCATATCGTTCTCCCTTATACGCGTATTATTTTCTTCTTTATTATTTTTATTATATTCTTCCTTGTTTTTATCTGCCTCATTATTTCTAATTTCATTATTTTTATCTATATTTGCCTCTTTATCCTTATTCTTACTTTTATTTGCCTCTTTTTCCTTATTCTTATTAGTTTTAATGTTCTGTTTATTCATGGCCCGTGTGGTTATTAAAATTTTTCTTTCTATTTCATTAATCTCTCTATCCTATCTGCATTTATGTTCGTCTTTCCTTTTTTGTAAATAATTGTAAAGTCATAATCACTCAAATCTAATCTAATCCCAGTCATTTTTGATGAAGGATTGCTGTGGGAAAACAGCGAAATTAACGGTCTGTGGTCTGTTACCACTATGAATTTTCTTCCGTATAGGTATGGTGTAAAGAAGTTTATTCCCCAATGTATGGCTAAAAGTTCTTTTTCTATTACTGGTTTGTTTAGGTCATGCTTTTGTAGTGATTTACTCGCGTATGAAATTGGTAAATCTTGACCAATTTCACATTGTGAAAGAACCGCTCCTAACGCTTAATTTGAATCTTCGTACTTCGTCCGCGTTTTTGGGTATCGGATAGTTTTTGATTACATCATAATTAGATGGATCTGTTTTTACACCGTCTTTCGTTATTAGATGTCCTAAATAAAGTACTTCAGATCTTAAAAAGCAACATTTCTTTGGGTTAATCTTGAGGTTATACCTTTCTAATCTGTCTAAAACTTTAATTAAATTTTGATTGTGATGATTCAAGCTACATCCATAAACAATTATGTCGTCTAAATAAAGGAATGCTTCTGATTCTAAGCCAGAAAGTTCTATTGTTAGCATTCTTTGAAAACTATTTAAAGAAATTTTTAAACCGAATGGTAATCGTTTGAATTGAAACAGGTGCCCCTGTAGGCTAGTAGGTAGTGTACTAGCTTGTAAATATGGGGGGTGTGGGTTCGATTCCCAACGAAGACCTTGGTTTTTTTCACTACAAAAATAAAAAAAAAATTGACTGTCGGTGGGGCTGCTCAGCGATGAAGGCATAGTCACTGGTCGCTGTGCTGTCTTATATACGGCAGTTAATTTCCGACTATCCTTCTACTTTCACCACTTGTTTCATCTATTCTCTATCCCTTTCCTAAAGAATGTAGCACGGTACTTGACTAAATAGGCATTGTTGCCTGAAGTGCTACTTCTCTTTAAAAAAAAAAAATGTCCTTGTGGGGTTGAAAATGCTGTGAGTGTCTAGATTCTTTTTCTAATTTAATTTGGTGAAATGAACTAGTCATGTCAAGAGTTAAGAACCACTTGGCTCTGCCTAGTTTGTCCAAAATATCTTCTAATCTGGTTAAAGGGAATTTATCACTAACTATCTTGTCATTCAATTTTCGGAAATCTACCACTAGTCTCCATTTCTTCTTTTCTTCAGTTCTTTTCTTTGGCATTATAGGGGCTTACCGAAGGTTCTATTATGTTGTCATCAAACATTTTCTGTACTTGTTCATTAATGATGTCGGTGTGTGTATGTGGTAGTCTGTAGTTTTTAATCTAAACTGGGTTATTGTCTGAGGTCGTGATTTTTTGGTTATAAAAATTGTTTGTCGTCTTCTAGGTGAAAAGTATTTTGAATATTGCTATTATCTCTGCTTTTGTATATTCGTCATTAATGTCTAACTGCAAGTCATTAAGTATTTGTTCAAAACGTGTGTCATTGTTTTTGTTTTTTCTTTTGTAACAATTGTAGGGTAATTTGTCGTAGTTTTTAAGTGGGTCAGATTGGAGTTTAATACCGTTTAAAGTTATTTCATTGTTCGTTGTGTTTAGAAGTTTTAAGTGAATCATACCATTTTTGGGGGCTATTGAATTACTTAGAAATAGATCTGGTTTTAATTCATTATTAAAAATTACGATATCTTCAGTTAGATCTGTTCTTGGAGATATTTTTATATGTAATAGATTCAAAGATTTTGTTAGCATTGTAAGAATTATTGTATTATTATTTAAAAATATTGATATTGTGAAAGTTTCGTAGTCTATTTTACATAGATGTTTTTTTAGAAAGTCTCTACCTATTATACCGTCTGTTTCAATGGGGAAATCTGTTTTTACTAATTGGAAAAAGTGATTTCAAACTTCAGCAGCTAAATTCAGTTGTAAGTCTATTCTTCCTAAGGAATTAGTTTCTTCTGTACCAATGCCTGTTAATTTGCTTTTTTCTTCTGGTTTGAATTGTTCACCTGTAAATTCATTTTGCATTCGACATAGCGATATGTTGGCACCTGTGTCTATAAGGAAGTTTAATGTTTTTCCTTTGTATGTGACACTAATGTAATTGGAATTATCATTTGATTTTGTGTGAATCTTTATCTATGGCACTGCGGGATTTTTAAGTGTCCCTGGCCTGATTCGTTTCCCAAATCATGTGTTGTGTATATGTGTTTTTGTTGGTGTCTGTTGTTTTGATTGTAGTTGTTTATGTTATTATTTCTGTTATGGTTATTATTGAATCTGTTGTTATTGAATCTGTTATTAATGTTGTTGTTGAATCTATTGTTGTTATTGTTAAATCCATTATTGGTATTATTGTATCTGTTATTGTTAACATTTTCGTAGTTCCTATTGAAAGTTGTGTTAACTCTATTATTTGACGTGTTTTCGGGGTTAAAATTATTATAAGGCCTATTGTTTATTTTGTTATTCCTATTGTAGTTAGTGTTATTTGTGTATTTGGTGTTGTTTCTGTAGTTGGTGTGTGGGTTTGGAGCAAATGTAGTGGTTTTGTTGTGCTTTTTGAAATGATTTTGCGTTGGTTCTCTTCTGAAATGCAAAATTGAATTCAAATTTGTCTTATTCTCGTTTTCTAATACCACAGCCAGTTCTGATGCTTCTTGCAAGTTATTTGGACGAGCTGCGTATATGGTCAATTTAAAATTCTCCTTCAATCATTTTTTAAATGTATCTAGGGCGGCTAGCTTGTTATTTAACTTTATTATTACATTTTTTTCAGCTTGTGTCGCCTCATTTCCTAGTTCTTTAATTCCTAATTTATTCAAATTATCTATTAGTGCTGTTATTTTATCTCTGTATGCGTTTACTGTCATTCTTCCATGGAATAATGAGTTTAATTTGTTTTGAAGTTCTGAAAGTGTTTTGTATATAAGTTCTGCTGTGATTAGGAAACTATCAAGTTCTGCATGATTACCAGAATATAAAGGTAATGCTTTTGAGACAGTTTCTACGCTAAATGATGCCATGTTTGTATTTCTATCTGTTTCCTTTGTATTTTTGCGTAAACAATTTTCTATAGTCTTGTAAATTTGGTTGAATTCTATTCTTAATGCTATTTTCTCACTAGTTTCACCTTTTTCTTCTTTAAACTCTTCTAATTGAAAATTTTCTCTTATACTTTCAATATATTTTAATTTTTCTTGTATAGTCCTAGGGGTATATGTTCTTCCTGGATTCCTTTTTAGCGTTCTTAATAGTTCTTTCAATTTTTCTAAACTTTCCTCCATTTATAATTTTAATTATTTATTTACATGCCAGTATGTATTCTTGTTTTTCTTATAGCTATGAACATTATTGTTTTCTTATACCTGTGTTTCTTTAGATATCATGATTGGTATTTTGATAGTCTTGTTATTTTTATGATGCCTTAAAATTTTGCTTATAACATAAGTTAAAAGTAGTAATGATATTAAAAATAGTACAAAATTCATATAATCAATAGGTTTTTCCGTCTTATTATTATTTTTATTAATTAACTTTTGTTTTGTAGTAGTGATAGGGTTTCCCCAAATGGGACCTACCATAATGTTATTATTTTTTTTCCTTTTTCTCTTTTATATTTCTGCTATAGCGTTGTTCTCTTTGTTCGTATGTTTTCTAACATATTGTTTGAAGTAATTATTTATTTTATGCCCAATATATAAAATAGAGATAATTATAGCTACAATTATTATATAGTCTAAATTAATGGAACTTTCTGCTTTATTGGATGCTCCGTTACTTAGAATATTTTCGTGGATTTCTACTTTATTTTGTGGTTTACCCATTGTAAAAAAAAATTTGTTCTTTTATTTAGTTTTTATATAATAGTATTAGTGAATTTAGCTTCTAAAAATTTCGCTTGTGTTGTTTTTTTGTTTTTTTTGATTTTTAAAAATTTGAAAGTATGAACATTCTCTTGTTATTTGTATATTATGATATTTGTATGTTTTTATTTTGGGAACATTGTAATGTTACAAAACAAAAATTTTTTTTTTTTCAATTTACATTTGATTTTTATTTAGCTGTCTGATTTTATTCTTTATTGCTATTTTTGCTTCTTTGGAATTTGTTAACGTTAACTTCCTGTGGAGGATGGCCTTCTCCTTCCGTCGCTGGAACTTTTTCCCAGCTCGCTTCTTCTTCTTGGGCCTTGCCACCTCGCTCTGCTTGGCTGTCGTGTTCCTCTTTCTATATTCCTCCAATGTTATCGCATTGGGGCCAGCGTTTAGGGGAACCGGGATGTATACAGGGGCCTCAGCGTTGACCGGTGTTGGCTTATATTCCTCCAGTAGGTACTTCTCCCAACTCTGAAATATTTCGTCTATTTCTTCAGACATCTATGCAATTATAATTAATTCTTCTTGTTTGGTCCTGGATCGTCTGTAGAAACGTCCGCAGGATTGCCATGTAAAGGATGAAAGTTAAAGGATCGCCATGTAGAGGATTGCCATATAAAGGATAATTAATAATTTCAAAAATGTAACTAAATTCCCTATCGTCCTCGATTATTCTTACCCAGCTGTCGAGGATAACAGCTCTACGGGTAGGCGTTCGAAAGAACTGCCAGCAGAAAGTTTGAAAATTAAAAAGACAGCACTAGGCACGTTGATACCACGGAAGTATTCAGTTTAATTCTAATTTTATTTACAATCTTAACCTAGCTTATATACTAATTTCTTATTACCTAAATTGAGTGACTTTTACTTTCACTCAATTTTTATTTCTATTTTTCTTACTAATAATTATTATTTAAAAATACATATGTCAGCAACATGTAAGCGGACAACCACAAAGCAAATTAAAAGTGTTTCATACATTTAACACGTTTGTTCTGATTTACCTTGGTGGCCTTTGCCACATTTCAACAAGTGCAATTCAAGTAGTTATTGCACTACACTGTTGAAGTTGGTATGTACACACTTACATGTCACATGACGTTCTGTGCACACTACAGGACAATGTTACCAGGATATTGTGGGATTGGAGTTTTCTGTAATTCAGGCTTAATAGGATGGCGGTCGTATTTGTTTTCCTTGCAAACCGAGCACTGTAAAACCAAATCTTTTATCTTTTTAGTCATCCTTGGAAAATAGCTGGTTTCGAGTATCTGGGCTTTGTTCTCTTTATGGTTTCTATGTGCACGATGATGATCCGTTCTAGCTCCTCTTCGCTTGTGACATCATTAACCTGATTTTGTGTAAACCTCACCTTGTAGTTAGCGAAATGCAGAGGGTATATGTTCTGCATTTTACCCATTATAGATTCAGATGTTTTAATACCCTTTATGACGGATGGATTTAAATACCTTTTCAGGATAGAGATTAATTTTTCCCCGCTATATTCGGGTTCATGTATAATGTGACGATGGTATGTTGGAAATACTATTTGGAACTAGTAGGATGGTATTATATTGGTTATCAGGAATAACTGATTCTTAAAAACATTTATGGGGTACTCCATACTTGGAATTAAGTTTTCTCCAAAACTTCCATCGCTATATTGACTTACTTTTCTAATGTCCTGAAAATTTGCTCCAAATGCTTTAAGTGTTCGTATTCAGTTTTACTGAAGATGATTATATCATCGATGTAAACAAAGCAATTTTTGGTCTGTGGGAACGTGTGGGTAGCCCATGCTACCCCCAACATTTCTTTCTCAATGGTTGAATACCTTTTCTCGGTGTCGCTTAGGGTTCGGCTAATGAACGCAATGGGGTGATACTTACCATCCCTCTCCTGTAACAATACCGCTCCTAGTGCCTCGTTGCCGGCATCCGTAGTTACCCGAAATGGTTGTGAAAAATCTGGATAAACGAGAATTGGGGGCCTAGAAATATTCTCCTTTAACGTGTCTAGGGCTTTCTGACACTCCGGTGTCCAAATAAACTTGCTGTTCTTTTTCAAGAGACTGGTTATGGGTGCGGCCAGCGTCGCCATATCTTTGACAAACTTCCGGTAATAGTTAATTAGTCCTAGTAGAGCCTGGACCTGTTTTATACTCCTAGGGGCCTTCAGATTTCTAACGCTCTCTACTTTTGCAGGGTCTGGGAGCGCTCCCTTCTTTATCCTTCTCATCCAGTAGCACCTGATGATATCCACTAGCCAAATCCAACGTGGTAAAATATCTGCTGTTCCCCAGTTGATCCAGAATTTCGTCAATCCTTGGAATAGGGAAAACTTGCTTGATTGTAGCTTCGTTCTGTTTTCGGAAATCCACTACCATTCTATACTTCATCTGGCCGTCTTGTGATTTTTTGGGTACTAACAGTAGTGGTGAATTCCATGGCGATATGCTGGGGCTAATAACGCCCTCTTTTAATAATTCCGATACTTGCTTGTTTATTTCGTCCCTATGTGCATGTGGCAATCTCTACTGTTTTTGATTAATAGGTGGCTGGTCATACTTTGTTGGTATTTTATGTTTTATTAGTTTTGTATAAGGTAGCTTGTCAGTTAGTAGCATGAATACATCCTGGTATTGTTCGCACATTCTGCTTAATGAGGCCCGTTCTTCTTCATTCCAATTTTTTCCTCTCATTATTATTTCCTTTAGTTCCCTTATTCGGTCTTCTTTATTTGAATCAGGATTTTCCTTTATGTCCGTATTCTTAATTTCTTTATAGCCATTTAACCTTGAAAATTGTATCTCGAGGTCTGTTTCCATCGATACATCCTCTACGGTTACGTTTAATATGGGTACTACCGCACTTCCGTTATGTGTGTCCACTATAGTATTCCCAATATAAACACCTGGGTTAAGCTATTGTTTGTGTACCACTACTGTGTTTTCCCTCGTTTTTAAAAATATTGGCGTCAACGTGATTGCTCTCTTTTTTATCAAGTAATTCTTGCGGTTTGTTGCCTCTGCGCTCGCTCCCTCAGCGTGTAATGGGAACGTTTTTACTACTTGCCTGTTTTCTAGAATTTTCAGGGTCTGTGTAGTGGAGTTTATTACGCTTTTGCCCCAAATGTTGTTTCTTCCCAGAATTCCATCCGCGGGTAGGCTGCTACCTTGGCCTACCACATGAAAAGTCCATGGTAAAAAATGTTCTCCCATATTTACTGTGCCCAATGTTGCTGCACAGCCTCCAAAAGCGCCTGATAATTTTCCTCTTTCACCCGTAGATGAATTTATTGCTTCTTCCTTCAATATACTGGAATCTGCCCCAGTATCCACGAGCAGGATCAGCTTTCCTGTCAGCCTCGTGACTATTAAGCGTGATGAACACTGCGCTCAGCCTATCTGATGATCGGTTGTCCCCGCTACTGGTGTTGACTTTTAGTGGTATGGTTCCCAGAACTACCCCAAAATCCGTATTGTGTTTCATATGAAACTTATTAATAGGATTCTGATAGGGGATTTCCTCCCAACTTTTTTGTGTCCATTTTTTCTCAAGTCCTTGTGACTTGAACCCGGATCATCCATGTTTACCGATACATTTTGCCTATTAAATGCTCGGTAGGGCTCACGAAGAGAATTTTCTTTCTGTGCTTTTTCTTTTTCAAGAGCACTCACGACTTGGTCAACTTCTAGTATAGAGTCTGCTCCAGTCTCTGCGAACGCGTTTGGTTTTCCCTCCTTGGCTCTTTTAAAAAGCGTTCTAGTGAAAATTGTATCTACGTTGCCTGGGGACTTCTTGACTCTATTGTCAATGTCACTGCACATCATATCTTGTTGCTCTTTATTAACCTTCAATTCTTGATTATCCTCTGCGCCTTTTGATTCCTGATTCTTATATAAATTTTCCTGCTTTCTTGTGTGCGCCACCGCTTTGTGTACTATTTCTGTTGCTTCTTCAGCTTTTGACTCTTCTTCTGAGTCTTTTTCATTTACCATATTGATTTTATTCCGCTCAGTATTTTATTGGTCCTTTTTTTTTCCTTATGTATGTGGCCTCTGTTTCTTTCTTATTAAACTCCTTTGTGTTTCCCTTTCCCAGTTGTTTACTATATTCCGTGCTTTTAAATTGTTTGTGCCAAGTTAGTCCTTCTCCCATTTGTGGTTCCCCAGTTATTGGCTGTAACTGGGCCGTATTTCGTTTCCCTGATTATTTCCTTGCATTCCGCTGCTGTTGCTATTTCCTTGATACCTCCCCGTATTCTGGATATTATTCTTTGTATGCCCGTTGATGCAGTTTTCTGTCTTCCTTGGAGGGGTCTGATTATCCTGGCAGTCTCGTGCCAAATGTCCTAGCTGGTTACACTTAAAGCAGAGTGGAGGTGTGACGTTCCTGGTGATTGTCCCATTATTTCCGTTACGTCTACCCTCTGTGTTGCTGCTATTTCCGTATCTTTTATCTGGTGTCCTCACATTGTTTACCAGTGGTCTGTTATTCCATTGGCTTTGAGTGGCTCTAATTCTTTGTTGTTGACAGAATGAGTTCTCCTTATGCCCTCTTATCCTGCATACTCCACAGTACACTGAACTTAGTCGTTTCCGACAGCTGTCGAAGTTGTGTCCCCTGTTTTTACAATATCCACAAGTTTCTTGCTTGCTTGGGCTATTTTTGCATAGTGGGCCGACCTCATGCCCATATCTCCCGCATTGAAAGCAGTATGGGGTGTTCAATCTTTTTTTACAACTATTCCATTCGTGGCCCTGTATGTTACAGAAACCACATGGAACGTCCATTGTTATTGTATTGAGATTGTGTAGAAGTTCCCCAAATAAATCTTCCGCATTTTCAACTACCTCTAATTGGGATTCCAGTTCTTTCGTTTCTCTGTCAATAAATCTTGATTTGAGGGCTTGGTCTCTCAGCCCTTTAATGAAAGATCTCACGGCTACTCGTTTGAAATCCTTCCTTATAGTATTTCTGCTGTTTACCTCCGGCCACTCACTTTCAGCTGCGTTTATCGCTTCGTTCAATAAGATTTGCAGGCGGTTGCCGAACTTGCTTGCGGATTCTTTTACGCTTTATCTACAGTTTAGTATCTGCTCTCTGATCTGGTCTAAAGTTTTCTTCCTCAAATAGAGCTTTTTTATATGGTTACATAAGGCATCTACCGACCCGAACTTGAGCTCGGCTATTCTGGAGTATGCCGATCCCAACAGACGTAATTTCAAACATTCTATGACCTTTTGCACTAGGTCAGCGTTTGGCTGCACCAGTAGTTCGCTTTCCACCATCCTACATCCTTGTATGAATCTACAAAATTCAGAGGATAAATCCGGTCCTTCGGTGCCAAAGAATGTGGGCACCGTGTTATTTACAATCTTCGTAATTTCTGATAAGGCCGGCATTTTGGCTTCTGTGTTTTTGACTTGTCTGGGCGTTGGTGATCTTCTTTCCAAAATTTCCTGTGCCACAGGTATCAGGCTATTAAATTCTGCTGTCAAATTGTCGTTGATACCTTCCAGCTCGCTGAATTTTTGCTCAACGCGTTCCAAATCGCCTAACTTTTTAGCCTTCGTTTCCGCCGTGTAGCCTCTGCTTCCTGGTTTTCTAGCGTTAGTAATCACGGTTTTGACTTCTTTTAACAATCCCAATGCCTGAGCCTCGTCTTCCGATAGTTCTATGTTTTGTTAATGACTACCTGATACTGTTATGGCGGGTACTCCAGCGCCTTTTATCTCTTCACTTAACGAAGGAGTTGGTAATCTTGACTTGTGAATGATGCTTAGTTCACGTCTGGCGTTCTCCAGTTTGAGGGACATCGCTGCGTCTTTATGCTTCAATGATTTAAATAAACTTTAAAAAACAATTTTTTCCCCGTTAATGTTACTTGTTTATATATTAATTTATTATGTAAGAGAATACTCCGCAAAAAAATGAAGGTGGGCTTAAAATTTAGACGTTATCAGACTGACTTAATCTCGCGGTATTCCCTAAGAAAGTCCCGTCCTGACGGTATTCCACCAATCGACAGTTCCAGCAAGTCAAAGGTGGCTAGTATTTAGGCGTTATTGACTCGCTCCTACTTTGTCGAAAGAAAAATACAGTCAGACGTTAGAACTGTTATTTTAAACGTGTAAATTTAATTTTATACGCGGTATTTCCTAAAAAAGTCCCGTCTTGACGGTATTCCACCAATCGACAGTTCCAGCAAGTCAAAGGTGGCTAGAATTTAGGCGTTATTGACTCGCTCCTACTTTGTCGAAAGAAAAATACAGTCAGACGTTAGAACTGTTATTCTAAACGCGTAAATTTAATTTTATACGCGCTAACCGGCTGCGCCAAAAATGTTACAGAATCCTACCGGCTGCGCCAAAATGTTGGTGTATCCCTTTGGATGCCAACTTGTTGTAGTAACGCAGGAGGGTCCCGTAGGATTCGCTGCGTTCTACTTGTGTGAGTTATGCCTTTCTATACAGTAATCCTGGAGGGTCCCGCAGAATTCTCAGGGTTAGAATAAAAAGGCGAGATTATTTAGTTACAATTGCTAACAAACCTGGAGGGTCCCGTAGGATTCGCAGGCCGCTACTTTATTACTTGTAACCCAGCTTACGTTCAGTCTCACAGTTCTTATTGAGCTGTGGGTTCGAACTGCTACGTTAAGCTGTACTTCACACAATCATTCTTAATCTAACACTTATTTACTATTTATACTATTCATTAACAATAAACTTAAATAAACTTGCTGACCATAAACCTAAATATAATGAGTACAATAAACTTAAAATAAACTTGCTGATAAATAATAATAATATAATTAATACAATAAACTTAAATATAATGAGTACAATAAACTTAAATAAACTTGCTGACAAATAATAATATAATAAATACAATAAACTTAAATATAATGACTTAAATAAACTTGCTGACAAATAATAAATCAATTATGCGAGGGTGACTCGCAACACCGCCATGCACAACTTTTTTTGTGGCGCGACTGCGATGAAACCATAAAACCCGAAATGTATGTGATGAAAGTAATGATATTTGGCGCTTCTTGTGCACCATGTACATCACAGTTTATAAAAAATCTTAATGCATCAAAATTCGAACACAAGTATCCCTTAGCTGTCGCTGCTATTAAAGACAACCACTATGTGGATGATTTTCTAACTTCAATGGACACACCCGAGGAAACTGCTATATTGGCAAATACCGTGCGAATTATTCATAGCCGAGGTGGATTCAATATTAGAAATTGGTTTTCAAATAATGATTATGTATTGAAAAAGCTTAACTCTGACAATCCTCCAAGTACCGTTAGCCTTAATGCTTGTTTTAATTCGGAACTAGAAAAAGTTCTTGGTGTATACTACAATCCTACCGAAGATAATATTACATTTAAGCTATCACCTTCAGTCTTAAATAGCGAATTCCCTTTAGAAAATAAAATACCGACTAAGCGTGAGGTCCTAAAAATATAATAAAAATGAGTATATATGACCCCTTAGGACTTTTAGGAAAATTTCTAATGTATTTCAAAATAGTAATGCAGAACATCTGGAGAAGTGGCATAGAGTGGGACCAGCCCATTTTAGCAGAACATCAGGCAAGGTGGAAGGAGGATTGGTTAGTTCTTTTGCCGGGTGTAACAAGTGTAAAAATACCTCGTTGCTATTTAAAAGAGTTGAAAAATTATTATAACGATGTAGACGTTCAATTACATGTATTTGTAGACGCAAGCGAATGTAGCTACGCTGCAGTAGCATAATTTAGAATTCGTGACGGAGAAAAAATTGTTACTTCACTAATAGGGTCGAAAACTAGAGTATCCCCAATAAAAGTTATATCCATCCCACGGCTAGAATTGATGGCCGCTATAATTGTTCGTTTTGTCAACTACGTAGCACAAAGTCATACTGTGAGTATAAATCGAAGAATATTCTGGTCAGATTCGCGAACAGTTTTAAGTTGGATACGCTCAGATCACCGAAAATATCACAAGTTTGTGGCGGTGCGCGTGACTGAAATTTTTAACAATTCAGAAATCAGTGAATGGTTTTGGATACCAGGCAAAATAAACGTAGCTGATGAAGCGACAAAATGTAGAATTAAACCTAGTTTCTCACAAGAAAGCCGTTGGTTGAATGGACCCGAATTTTTTAAACTGGAAGAGCAACAATGGCCACCAGTCGCTGAAGAAATTTCAACAACAGAAATCAAAAAAAGCAACGCAATTCAGTAACGCAAAAGATTGGCCAATTCATAAATATTCAAAGGTTTTCTCGTTGGAATAGAACGTTGAGGGCAACTGCTTTTGTTATTCGTTTCTGCTGTTATCTTAAAAACAAAACAGTCCGCAATCGAAACAGGGAGGAATTAACACAATTCGAATTACGTAAAGCCAAAACAATTCTCATTAAGGATACATAAGCGTTATATTTTCATAACGAAATCAACTGTTTATTACAAAACAATAAATTAACCAAATCAAATTTTATGTAGAAACTGTCTCCGTATTTAGACTGCTATGGTATATTACGTTTAGGTGGGCGAATACGCAATGCCAATGTTCCTGATGAATTGAAACATCTCGCTATCCTGCCAAGACAGTGTCACTTAACAAACCTTTTAATATACCACTTTCATAACATATACCGCCAAGGTAATCATGAAACTGTGGTTAACGAACTACGTCAACGTTGCTACATTCCTAAGTTAAGAATTGAATATAATACTCGTCATTAAACAATGTCAAGTGTGTAAAATTAAAAATGCACTACCTGAGCCTCCACAAATGGCCAAATTGCCACGGGCTTGGCTTAGTTCATACTTGGCACCCTTCACATTCACAGGCATAGATTTATTTGGCCCCATGGCCATCACCGCGAAAAGCGATACGGTGCATTATTTACGTGTCTGACAATACGAGCCGTTCATATTGAATTCGTCTATTCGCTAAATACAAGCTCCTAGTTCGTAATTTTACAACATCATATACGAAATGGAACTTCAATCCACCTTCCGCACCGCATATGGAAGGGGCGTGGGAGCGATTGGTTCGCTCAGTGAAATCAGTTCTTTACAAGATTAAAATAGAGAGATACCCTAACAACGAAACTCTACAAAAAATGATGGCTGAGGTCGAGAACATAATAAACTCTCGCCCTCTTACGTACGTCCCACTAGAGTATGAAAATGAAGAACCAATAACACCAAATTATTTTTTGTTGGGAAACTCTAACGTTTTAAAACCGCTAGCCTCCTATTATGATGATGGCGTAGTGTTGCGACAAAATTGGCTACGTTCTCAAAAATATGCGCACAAATTATGGAAAAGGTGGGCATCGGAATATTTACCAACGTTAACGTGTCGAACAAAGTGGCACGTGAAGTTTAGGCCACTATCTGTGGGCGACTTAGTGGTGGTGGTTGACCCGGCCAATCCAAAAAATATTTGGCCGAAAGGTAAAATCATCGAAGTGGACCTGCCCGATGATGGTCAGGTACGAATGGCGAAGATACTATCTGTTTGTGGTGTTCTGGAGAGGCCGGCCGTGAAACTAGCGCTTCTGGATGTGGATAAAAAAGAAAAGTAAGGCTCCGGAGGGCCTCGCTTTACTGCGGGGGGATGTTGCCGCCACAGCAAAATCGCTGAATGGACACCATTTTTATCGATTTATTATATGTCTTTTACTTCTGTGTTATCTCTAAGAAGAAAAGAAAGAAAAATACTTGCGGCATTAAGTGGCCATTTTGCATTGAAAAAACAACGTTCGAGAAGCTTGCGCCCGGTGGTGATACAAAAAAGAATTTTAACATTTATACAAAAATATTAATTCAATTAGAAACATAAAGGAACTGTCAATGTAATATTTAACTGAAAATAATAAAACAAGTCAAAAGAAAGAGTGATCAATTAAATTGTCTTTTTATTTTTCGTGTTCAAAATTCGAGGAATACCACCACAGCAGGGCTTGGCAGCTTCAGCTTTTTATTCAAATACAATATGTTAGTCAGTTTTATATTTTTGCTATAATCCAACTAACAAAACTGATGTATTTTTGTCTTTATACATTTTTAAGAACTAATTTCTTTTGTCAAAAATTGTTGGTAGTCTAGCACTGCCATATTTTCAAAAGGAGTAAGTATCCTTTTACTACAAAGTAGTTGTAATATCAAATAATAGTTGCATCTGATTATTCTTCACTTTGGCTAAGGTTATTTATAACAAAATTTATAATTTAATAATTTGGAAATGAAAATTCATAACTTCAAGGGTAAATTGGTAATGACAGAAAATATGGATAACTAAACTTTAATTAAACAAGTTATTTAAAATTCCAACATTGATGTGATCTTGTCTTTTTCAGTGGTGTAAAAGTTTTGGAATACACAAGGAAACATTATCCCGCGAGTTAATGGCAGATCAATCAAAAGTTCATTATGTAATTGGCGTAAATATACAAAGAGGCCCCGGTTTGTATAGTTGTTCAATATTTATAACATTCACACCTCGTTTTCAATTCTATAACAGAAGTAAACATACGCTGGATTTCGCTCAAAAGTGTGATATCAAAGAAATGGTATGTATTTAATAATTATATAATGTAGATACATTTTTGATACCAAATTTTACTTACAGTGCACACATACCTAATTCTCTTTTTACACGAATTTTTTTTAGAAACGTGTCAAAAACACGATTTTCAATATTTTATGAATTTTTCTTAAATTTATAGGGCAAATCTGTTTTATTGTTTAGGATTTTTGTTTTATCATTCGGTTTGGTTATTTGTTTCGGATCTGAGCTTATTATCGCATCTATAAAGAATGAGGAATGAGCGGCTTTCAGCTATTATCGTGTACAACTGTTGCTATAACAATATACACACATAGTGTATATTGAGTGTATATAGAGTGGCATTCCCCGAGTTATTCATAGAGTAAAAACGTAGCAATTTAGTTTAGTTTTGAGAGTTGAAAAGAAAAGACGTTTAGTTGTTGTGGGTATTTAAAACATTCCAAGCTAAATAAAGTTAGTGCTCGTAAAGATTTATTAACTCCATAACAGGTAAGCTTTACATAATTTAAAAATCTTTGCATTATTAATATAAAAGATAAACCCAGACAATGTCACATAATTCACCTGTAATAAAAGCGGAGAGGAAGGCGAGTTTAGACACTAAAATTTTAGATCAACTTGAATTGGACAAGGTGCAACGACTGCAGGAAAGCATTTTGGTATTCATGAAACTACCATAAGAACGATCAAGAAAAATGAAATTGCGATCAGAAAATTGGTATGTTCTGGAACATAAATAAGTGCTAAATCATCCTCATATATAAGAAATGTCAAAGAGACATTGGTAATGGGGGATTGAAAGTAAATCAAAAGAAATAATATCAGTATATGGCATTGCTATTAAACAAACTGCATTAAGAATTTATAAAGAAGTTAAGTCGTTGTTTTCTTAAACGACATCCTCTTGATAACGAAAAAATTAAGGGAGAAATTACGTTTGTAGATGAATTACTGCCAAAAATGTCCTAAAAGCCTTAGGAAAATAATTGATGCTAAAGGATATACTCTAGATAAAGTTTTGGATGTAGATGAAAGTTTCCTTTGCCACATACTTCAGATATTTAGAAGTGACGCTCTTTTAAAGAAATATGAATTTCCTGATTTCCGAGGCCATCTTTCACTGATCTCTCCGGCGAAATCATCATTGCTGCTTGTCTTCGTATCAGCTTCACAAGTTCACCTGACTTTGCTGTTATTTTTGACGTGTGTAACGAACCACCAACTCAACCTTGGTTGTCACGGGTCTGCACACCTAGCGATGCTTCGGTCTTAGCTCAGGGACATGGACGTGGGCTTTGATATCTTTAAGGGAGTTTTGCGTCACCAGAAATTCAAGATAGTAGATAGTATGCAGGAGGGAATAAGATGAAATAAAGAAGAAAGAATGCACGTTTCAGCAAGAAGAAGACCACAAGTGTCAGGACAATTTGGGTTAAGTTAATGAGGAAGAAGATGTTGTTTTCCTCGAGGTCATGTTACCCACCTTGCCTGTTGATGACCCAAAGTAGAATCTCAGCCCAAATTTTTATTGTTCTTGCCTAAACTCCCTACTTACCTTTCATCAATTTCTTAGCTATTCATAGTAATCCAATTCATTGTTATATTTGTTGTTAAATTTGAAAAAAAATTAATATATATTATATTTTACATAGTTTAATGTTGTTTGTTGTTTGAAATTTCATACAATTTGTTGAGTTGTCATTTCTAATTTTGTATTCGTCTCTTTGACAAACTTTATAATGTACAAAATTCTAAGGAATTTAAAAAAAATATATATATAAAAAAAAACTTGGGTGGGGGAGTTAGTAAGGGAAAGTTTCCTTTTTTTAACATATTTCCAAATAATATACTTATAACTATTTATAATTTATTTAGTTTTAATTTTAGTTTTACATTCTTGTTTTATATTATTTGTTCTATTTCTGTTATTGTTTTTTTTCTTTTTCTCTCCTTTCCGTCTCTAAGGTACCAATTATAAAAATACCTTTTTAGGGCTTTGTAGTTACTTATTGATGTTGTTGTTGTCGTATTCGATCCATAAATTCCACTGAGTCAATTTTCTTAATAATCGTTACATAAGCTGTTCTTGCCTTTGTTTGTGTTTGTGGGTGCTGTAGTTGTTGTTTGTTGTCGTTTTCGTTATAAGAGAGCCTCATAAAATCAAGTTAAGTTTATTTGTAATTGTTTTTGATATTATTTGAACGTACGCACTTCTTTTAAAGCATTTTACAGGGGTTGTTTTCCTTAAGTATTGACAACTAAGCGTTTTTTTTTCTTTTTTTTTAAAACTCTGTGTCATTAAAATTCAAAATTTATTGTATAGTTCATGTTATTCTTTACCTTTGTTTAATAAATTTGGCTATGAAAAAATAGGATTTGTTACAACTACCTCCATTAATAATTTTTAATTTTTATTAATTTTGTATTATTTAATGTACCAACTACGTTTAGGTTATGCTGGTGTATAGATTAACTCATATATTTACAGTTGTCAAAAAAAAGAATATTTATTTATTTATGTTTTCAAATTTAATTTCTGTTTGTAGGTTTTTTAAATGTTAGAAAGTGGGCAGAACCAAAATTAAATATTCGTGTATATAAACTTTTGTTATACATATATAAAAGTTTTCTGTTATTAAAGTGTTTGTTTGATTGTTTTTGTTATTTAGTAATAACTGTATTAAACTTCATGTGCTATATTTAAAACAGTTTTATTTTTGCTTAATTGTATTTTCTGCATAAACTCTAATTTCTAAATTTAATTTACTTTTTACACAATTTGTTCTCTTAATAAAAGAATAAAAAGTATTTATAGTTCTTTGTTAAAATTCAAGTCATTTTTGAATTATATTTTTTTGTATTGTGACGACCAAAGTCGGCTGGCTCGTTTTTGGATCACATAGCAATTAAATCACAAACAATTAGACTCTATATATATATTTTTAAAATATTTTAATTTTTGTTACTGAATTTCATAAATTTTTACATCTTTTACATTTCTGAATATTTATTGTTTGATGAATTTCATAATTATTTAAAAGAGAACAGGCCAGGCAAGGCCAGAATTTTATTCGCCCTAGCTGAACAAGACGGACAAGATCGTCGATAGGCTAACACCAATTTCGACGTGGAAAGGTTTTCTCAGAATCATATTCGTGACAACCGCGACAAGTCAAAAATTGGTGGACAGGCCAACTGTTCTGCTCAGACTGGACCAGAATTTTATTCGCTCCAGTGTGAGAAGCAGTAGGCTAGCCGACGGAGAGTGGAGACGAAAGCTCTTGAGCGGTTGATCATCGTTAGCGTGCTCAGTAGTGGTGCACTTTAATTATAACTTAGTTTAAGTGTCTCTTGTGATTAATGAAAAAACATTTTTTTTGTAACGAACCCTGGACGCCGCGAGCTTTACCCCAGCATAACGCGAGAACGTGTCGTTACAGTATATATATGCTTTCCTCTTCACTGAAATGAAACTTTTCTTACACAAACACTTCAAACAACCAATCACACCATGAAATGAATAAAACTGTACTGCCATGTCAACATTCCTCAGCAACCAAGCAAGTGATCATCCACCAAATTCCTGGATAGAACCCGTTACACCGTTTCCAGTCTCCCTTTCACTCTCCTTCATTCCAACTATGTCAGGTACCTCATAATTGTCTCTCAGAGAACCTAAGAACATAAGTAAATACCTGCCAGGGATAGGAAATTCCACTCCTTCAAAATTCCCCACCTATCACAAAGCAGCTGGTAGTTGAAAGAAAATGAAAAATAACAACTGAAAAATGGTGACATTCCTGGCCCTAACCGTATATATAACCACCTCTATACTCGCTACTGTTCCAGATACCCCTATACCTGCCTCGAAAGGTTCACCATATATCTTTTATGTGGTACGTGGATATATTGTCTGAGCTCAAGTCCTGTAAAACAAAATAGGAGGTTCCCCTTTTTTCGATTACTCTGCATTTAATACCTGTAGTGGCTAGTTTTGCATTAACGTGCTTTAACAGATTGCTTTGAGTGAAATTTCTCCGAGTAACTATTTGGCCGATCTCCAACATTCTGGTTCTAGGTTATAATGGTGAGCATTCTTGTCAAAGGCGGCTTTCATACGATCTTTAATCTTATCCCTAATAAATTGGAAGTTATCATTTCGAGTAAGGTTAGAGTTTTGCTCGGTTAGGAGCCCTAAATTACGTAGAACTTGATAATCGTTACCATGCGTTATCATGTTCTGACCAAAGACTATGAAGTATGCGGAATAACCTAAGCTTTGATGTATGCTCTTACGCAAAGCGCTATTAATATCACTTAAAAACAAATCCCAGTTTCTTTGATCGCCTCGAATATATGAACGCAATGCCTCATTAACACATCTGTTAACGCGTTGGCTAGGATTTGCCTGGGGTGAATACACAGCTGTTAACACGTGCTTAATACCGTACTTCCTCAAGAAATCAATGAACTCCTTACTTTTAAACTGGCTACCATTGTCCGACACTATATTTTCCGGGACACCGAAACAATCAAAAATACATTCTTTGAGATGAGTTGTTATAAGTTTCGAATTCAACTTTTTGAGCGGTTTTAAAAAAGTAAATTTGCTTAAGTGGTCCAGTATAATAAATACACCTATATTGCCATTTCGCCTACGCGGGTAAGGTCCGATAAAATCTATATCTTCTTAGTTTCCATCTCTCCATATTATTATCCACTCCCCGGTCAAAATAAGTTTTATGGTATTGAAAAGCTCGGATGAAAGATCTATGATGGGTAACGATTCCAATTCTACAGTTTCCACTATGGGTTCCTCGATATCGAATGAACGGGACAATGCATCTGCCACGACATTTTCGCTTCCTTTACGGTGCTCAATGGAAAACGTAAACTCCTGTAACTTAAGTGCCCACCTTGCCAACCTACCACTTAGATCCTTCTGGCCCATGAGCCATTTAAGGCCGGCATGGTCCGTTACTACGGTAAACTTCAATATATGCGTGAAACTTCCTGATGGCTAGTACCACCGCCAGGCACTCCAATTCAGTCACCGAGTAGTTTCTCTGTGCACGATTCAACTTATGGGACATGAATGCTCTAGGACGTTCATCCCCGTTCTCGTCCCTTTGAGCCAAAGACCACCTACTCCATGCTGACTATCTTCGCATTGCACAATAAAGGGTTTACAGTAGTTCGGATGAATCAAGAATGGGGCAGTAGTTAAACTGGCCTTCAAGGTCTCAAAAGAATTTTGAGCATCGGCATTCCAACTAAAACTTTTCTTCTTCGATAATAACTCAGTTAATGGAAAGGTAATTGCCGCATAGTTGGCTATAAAACGCCTATACCACCCAGCCCATCCCAAAAACTGACGCAACTGCCGTACTGTCTTAGGAATGGGGTAATCCGCCATTGCCCTAACCTTGTCCGGATCTACCATCAAAGTGCCATTGCCCACCACATATCCCAAGTATTTGACCTTGCTTAATCCAAACTGACTCTTCTCGATGTTTATAGTGAAACCAGCCTTCCTTAATAAAGATGCCACCTGTAGAAGGTGTACAATGTGCTCATTCAGTGAACGTGATGCCACAAGTAGATCGTGCAAATATACGAAAACATGGCCCTTCAAATCGTAGGGGATCACCTTGTCCATCAATCGGCACATAGTCTTAGGCGCATTACAGAGCCCAAAAGGCATTGTAACAAATTGATACAGTGGCCGATTGGGGACAGTAAAAGCTGTTTTAGGACGAGACGCCTTTGACAAACTGATTTGCCAAAATGTGTCCTTGAGATCTACCTTTGATATCACATGCACTGGAGGCAATCGGGAAATCAAGCCATCTATATTCGGAATCGGGTAGGCATCCTTAACAGTAACGTCATTTAATTTACGAGAATCAAGGCAGAATCGAACTTCCCTGGTTTAACTAACAGAACCCCAGGGGACGACCAGGGCGAGCTATCGGCAACTTCTATGACCTTCAATCGCAACATTCGGTCTATTTCGTCACATAATAATTTCTCCCTAGCTGGAGATATAGAATAGTAGCGTTGCTTAATTGGAGCCGCGGAACCAGTATCAATGACATGTTCGATAAGATCCGTTGACCCCAATCTCTCTTTTTCGAGGGAAGCGAAAGATGCAATGGCTGACTGCAGTTTTTTCTGATCAGATGGACACAACTTCAAAAAATCTGAACCAGTATTGTCAGAAGTGATTTCATTAATTACCGAATCCATGGGCACTACTGATGAGATCGTCGCATCCGAAGAAGCCATGATTCTAAATCCAAATTTATTCCAAAAATCAATACCGCAAATAAAATCAATAAGCAAAATTGCCGCATATGGAGTGAGACCAATCCACAACAGACCCTACAGACTCCATTACATCCAGAAAAATGCACCGTTTGGTGCGGTTTTCACGCTGGTGGCATCATCGGACCTTATTTCTTCAAAAATGAGGCCGGAGCTCGCGTTACGGTCAATGGAGATCGTTACCGCACCATGATCAATGATTTTTTGTTTGAAAATATGGATGACATTGATCCGGACGAGTTGTGGTTTCAACAGGATGGCGCTACGTGCCATACAGCGAACGCAACCATCGACTTATTGAAATCAAAATTTGGCGATAAGTTGATTTCGAGAAATGGACCTGTCAGTTGGCCTCCAAGGTCGTGCGATTTGACACCACTCGACTATTTCCTGTGGGGCTACGTGAAGTCACTGGTTTATGCTGATAAACCAGCAACAATTGACGCCTTGGAGGACAGCATTGTTCGTGTTATTCGTGACATACGCCCAGCAGTGCTCGAAAAAGTGGCCCAAAATTGGACGTCCAGAATGCGCTTCGTCAAGAACAGCCGCGGTGCCCATATGCCCGAAATCATTTTCAAATGTTAATGTCACGTATTGATCCTTCGAATAAAAAAGAAATTTTGATTACAATTTAATTTTTTGTGTTATTTTTTACAATTTCAAGTTCTATCGGGCTTAAAAAAACACCCTTTAAAACTGAGGTCTTGTGAGTTCCTCGGTATCGGTGATTAACACTTTTAAGTTTATTGATTTAATAAATACAGTGTACTATTAGTTATCTGCAAAGAAAACGCGAGTTTTATTTCACTACACAGAACTAAGGCTTCGACACTGGCTACCTCAGCACCCAGCGGTAACGTGTCGTTACAGCGTTTTGTTTTCTTTTTTTGTCTGTTACCGTGTTTTTATGTTTTTTAATGTCAATGCTTTTTTGTGAAAATAAGAGAAGGGAAAAAAACAACAGTTTTTCTAAAACAAAGACAATTCTAAGAAACATTGTTTTTTAAAATTTCACATATCGCACTTGATCAACAAGAGGGTATTAACTCAAAATTTTTAAAATATCACTTTTTTCAAGAAATCAGCTAACAACATCAATATCTATCTACTGTAAAAATTTCAACGTATTCCGTTTACTCTTTCATCTCGAAAACCACTTTTGAGACCATATTCATGATAATGTAGTGATTATCTTTATTTCAACAAAAAGGTATTATTTCGAGTTAATACAAAAGTTGAAATAGGTATGAATCGTATATTTTCATAAAAAAGGTATTATCTTGATTTGAGCCTTTATTTATGTTAAAAATAATCAAACTGTTTTATTTATATTTGGTTGTATTTTGAGTTGATACTATTTTTTTGATAAAATTTGTTTTATTCTATAATTTTAATTCGAAATGTGACCCTTTTTATGAAAAAATTGTTCAAATTTTTTTTGAGTTGTGACCCTTTTCATAAAAAAATTCTTTAGTTATAACCATTTACATGATATCGTGTTTTTAGTAAATCTACTTTAACATTAAAACTTGTTGATAACGAAATCAATTACTCATTGCAATAATAATAAAAATATTAATATATAAAAATCATTGTATTTTATATTGGTCAAACCAACAATAGTTAATAAAAATTCAATATGACGTGTCCAAACCTACAACATTATTCTGCGCCTTTGCGTTTACAGGATATTCATAGTGATAATAATAGTTATAGCTCTGCAGATCCATTCAGCAGTGATTCCAATGAAGATTTCAATCCATCGTTAGTAAGTCAAAGCAGTTCTTCGGACATAGAAATGCAGGAAGTGGTTAACGGAAGAAAAAAACTTACTAATTATAAGGCACAAAACAAGAAACAAAAACGCCAACAGCATTTGCGAAACTCAGGATATTCATATACTTCGCTATATAATCCTACATATAAAAAAAAAGAAAAGCGCCTGCGAACTCCTTGTGGAGAAAACTGCCGTTTTAGGTGCAACGAAAAAATAACAGAATCCTCACGTTATCAAATATTTCAAAAGTATTGGGATACAAGTGACTTACAAAGACAGAGGGAATTCATTTCAAGTCACACAAAACCTATAAGCCCCAAATATAGATATTCAAGCACTCAAAATTATCGTAGTTTAAACAACGCTTTTTTCTTGGAAATGGACTCCAAACTTATCCGAGTATGCAAAAAATTTTTTAAATCAACTCTCGACATAAATGATAAAGTTATTGCAACAGTAATTAAAAAAACGAGCGAAGAAGGATTTGTGGAAACTGATTATCGTGGAAAGCATAATAAGCACAAGTGCGTTAGCCCAGAAATCAAAGATGGAATAAGGCAATTTATAAAAGATATTCCAAAAATTGAGTCCCACTACTTGCGCGCGCAAACATCCCGTGAGTTTATAGAGAGCGGTAAAAGTATTGCCGACTTATACAAGGACTATGAAGAAATCTGTAAAAATAATCAGTCAACACCTGGAAGCAACATGATGTTCCGCAGAATATTCAAGGAAGAATTTAATATTTCATTTTTTAAGCCGAAAAAAGATCAATGTGATCTCTGCGCATCGTTTTCCAATTCTGATGAAAATGGAAAAAAAAATTAAATGAGGATTACACTTCCCACCACGAAGAAAAGGAACTATGTCGAAAAGAAAAAGATATAGATAAACAACATGGTAACGTAGCTGTTAATGATTTGCAAGCAGTTCTTCCATTGCCAAAAGGACTAACTTCAAGCTTTTTTTATAAAAGCAAAATAAATTGTTACAACTTTACAGTAAGTGACCTTAAGGCGAAATTTTTAGAATGTTACTTTTGGGCTGAAACCGATGGAAAACGTGGGTCGAATGAAGTTGGAACGTGTGTTTTGTTATATATTCAAAAAATTGTGCAAAAAGCAAAAAGTACTCAAAATTTGGATTTAATTGTTTACTCCGACAACTGCTGTGGCCAGCAAAACAATAAATACCTGCTTTCGATGTATTTCTATGCTGTACAAAAATATAACATACGGAGCATAACACATAAATATTTAATTCAAGGCCACTCCCAAAATGAAGGAGATAACGTTCATAGTGTTATTGAAAAGCAAGTCAAACGACATCTTTTAAGCAAACCGATATATACGGCAGACCAATACATCACGTTAATAGCCACCGCTAAAAAGACTGGCACGCCATATAAAGTTCATGCCTTAAAGTATGATCAATTTTATGATCTTAAGAGCTTACAAGAGCAATGGGGTAAAAATTTTGTTAAAAATGGTGCCAATGAAAATATTAACTGGCATAATATCAAAGTTTTGCGTGTAGAATACGAAAATCCTAATTCTTTTTAATATAAAAATTCCTATAAAGATAAAGATTTTTCAAAAATAACGGTCCAGAAAAACAAATTCAAATGTACCAGCTATTGGGAAAATCTTAAGTAAGTTTTTAATTCATTTTTTTCTTTATATTAATGTTATATTAATTTTAATTATTCAGTTTATCTTCTATTTATTCGGAAATGCTACCCCTGTCTGAAAATAAGAAAAAGGATCTTAAGGAACTTGTAAAAAAAAATATAATCCCAAAACACATTTATGAGGTGTATTACAAAAATTTAATTGATACTTAATTTAAACAAACAATAATTGTTACCATTTTCAATTAATAATGAATACTCGTAGTAGTATATCTGAAATAAAGAACATGTATTTAATATACATAATATATTATATAAAAATTTGAACTAATATTTTATCGTTGGTAAATATCATTAGGTAAAATAAGAATTCACTTTTCGAGTTACTACCTTTTTGTTGAAAAATTTTTTTTTTTAATTTTATTAAAATTTCAACAAAAGCGTCATAATTCAAAATAATACCAAAAAAAAAAAATCGATAAATTTCAAAAAAAATGGTGTTAACTCAAAAAATAAATTTTTTTGCAATGATTGGTAAAATAAAAAAAAAACAATATATATTATATATTTTCAAATGGAATTTGCTTCCTATGGTATATTTGAATTTTTAAATTCTGTTAATATGTGGCCACAAACAGTTTTTTGACTCTACTGAAAATTCAAAAATTTTGAGTTAATACCCTCTTGTTGATCAAGTGCGATATGTATATGATAATAATGTGCAGACTGTTTTATGTAAAACAAGAAAAAAGAAAAAATAAAAAAGATAAAAAAAAGAAGGAACAGAAGTAAAAACGGTTTTTTGAAGAAAACCTAAGCCAGAAAAAACATCTTTTGTTTTTGAGAAGAAAAAGTGATGACACAACGGGCCGCTTGAATAGAGGAAGGAATCAGATCGGGGGTTTTATGGCTTCTTAAAGTGCAATTTGTACCCTTGTAACGGTGAAAGTCGTACCTCGTTTTCACCTACACAAAATCACCACCTTATTAATTCTTTTCTTAATTTTAAAATGAATTATTTTTATTATTATAACTTAATGTTATTATCATTACTAGTATTATTATTACTCATTGTTATTCCTTATTTTTATTATTATTGTTGAATTCATTCATTAATGTAAGATTTATGAATTATTATATTTTAATTATTATATTATTTAAATTAACGGTCGGGAACATAAGAGCGCCACCTGTGAGTCAGAAAAAACATGATCAACAATACAATCAGCTGTGATACAGATCAAAACTCACCACTGAGAGTTGACAAGCAACTATGACGGATGATATGGGTGTGTGTGTGAATGTGTGTACCCACGCATTGGTATAAAAGGCGGAATATTTTATTAAATATATCAATTGGCACGCAGCTGGCCTACAGGTAAGAAGTCTTTTGGACAGGAATTTAATATTCCGCATTAACTTCTTATCAGTAGACTGCAAGTAGATCGCCTGTAAATAAGAAGTCTGTTGGACAGGAATTTAATATTCCGCAATAACTTCTTATTAGCAGAAGGCAAGCATATCGCCAACAGATAGGAACTTTGGACAGGAGTTTAATACTCCGCAATAGCTTCTTGTCTGCCGATAGCTAGCCGATCGCCTGAAGGAGAAGAAGCCTGTTGGACAGGAATTTAATATTCCGCAACAACTTCTTACCCTTAGCTAGCACGCAGCTTGTCGCCATAAGTAGAGTTAGACAGTTTTCTTTGCGGCTGCCGTCTGTACCGCAGCCATCTCTGCTGCTGCCGTCTGTACCGCAGATATCTTTGCTGCTCTGACGTCCGTACCGCTGCCAGGTACTACTGTGGATGACATCTTTGCTGCCGACGCCCGTACCGCTGCCAGGTACTACTGTTGACGACATCTTTGCTGCTGACGTCCGTACCGCTACCAGGTACTACCGCTGCCGCCATCTTTATCGCTGCCGTCTGCACCGCAGCCATCTTTATCGCTGCCGCCAGTGCCGCAGCCATCTTTACTGCTGCAGTCCGTATCGCAGCCATCTCTGCTGCTGCCGCCTGTATCGCAGCCCTCTTTGCTGCCACCGCCAGTACCGCTGCCGCCATCTTTATCGCTGCCGTCTGTATCACAGACTGCTGCTGCCGCCAGTGCCGCAGCCATCTTTATTGCTGCCGCCTGTATCGCAGTCCTCTTTGCTGCTGTCGCCAGTACCGCTGCCATCTGTATCGTTGCCCTCCGTCTTTACGTGCTGACTCCCCGTCCCACGACTGCAGTTCCCGACCGCACTTGTAGCAATCAGTCTCTTTGTAAAAATTAGTAAATAAATACACTTGGCGATACGTTTTATAACGTTATTCGAACATTAAGGGTCACTCCTTCCAAAAACAGAGCTGGTAGGTAATAGAAAGAAAATTTGCAACGACCCTGGCCGCCGCTGTCGCTATCCCAGCAACCAGCGGAAACGTGTCGTTACATTGGCGCCCGAGCAGGGACACTAGTCGTGTCCATAACACATAGAATAAGAAAATAAGACAACTTTCAAAACGAAAATATCTATTACCAACCATTTGTGAAGCACACTTAGTGTTCGAATCCTTGCCGCATAACAGAATATAGATTTCGCACCGCAGCTATGTTACGTACTTCCTGGGCCTACTCCCTGAAGAGCGAGGACTTAGTAAAATATCTCGGCCAATATCAGCAGGACACTACCGGCAATGTAGAGGACATGCGGAAACGTTTTGCTAAATTTTTGGCATCGGAACATCAAGAAGATCAGATGAGGGAGTTGTTGGTCTTACAAGGAAAACATGAGGCTACAATTAAGCTGCCTACCGCCACCGATGGACTTAGCCGGCCAGCATCGCCCGCCAAAGTAGAAGAAGAGAATGCCGGACTGGAACGAGGGGGATCTGGCGAAAAACCCGAGTTAACCACCGCTCAGCCGAGCTTTGGAATGTTCCCGCCCCTACCATCGTTACGAAGTGAGGATCATATCGGCGCTATCGAAGTAGTGCGGAAGTGGAGCCTTAGATACACCGGGGGAAAAGACCCGCTGGAATTTATAGAGCGACTGGAGGAGTTGGCCGCAATGTATCAGGTGGACTTAGACCAACTGCCTAAAATAATGCCGGAGATCCTAAGAGAACGTGCATTGATCTGGTTTCGAAATAACAACCAGCACTAGGAGAAGTGGGAGGATTTCAAGGAAGATTTTTACAAATTCTTCCTTCCCCCTCGCTATTTCGAAAAACTAGAGGATGAAATCCGCAAGCGTACACAACGCCCGAAGGAGAATTTTAAGGACTATTTATTGGCCATCCAGAACCTGATGCGACCAACCAACATGACCGAACAACAGAAACTCGAGAGAATTTTCCGCAACGCACTACCCGATTATCAGTGGTACATACGGCGAAAGGACTTTGCAACACTGGGTGAATTAATCCAACTAGCGGATGATCTCGAATGTATCCCGTCTACCTCACAATCACCTCATGGGGCGCACCACCGTATGGTTCGCGGAGAAAATCCCGACGGAACACGAACGACCGCTAAGCAACAAGTGGGCAAAGGAAAAGGCCAGACCAGGTTGGTGTGGGAAGCCGATAAATTGAAGGCCGTGGTGTGCTTACAGGGCCGCCTAACCCCGGCCATCATCGATACAGGAGCCACTAGGAGCTTTATTTCACCCACTCAAATTAGCCGCCTCCCGGTATCACCTGAAAAGATACCCGCTGATATTGAAGTATACCTGGCGGATGGTTCGACGAAGAATATCACGGAAACCACCCAGCTTCGAGTCACCCTGGGTAACAGAACCGTGTCAGGTAACTTTCTGGTGATGCAGGAAGCGATGGAAGACCTCATCCTGGGACTGGACACGCTACGGGCACTCAAAGCCTCGTTCGGTTGCGCTGGCTTGATGGCCAAATGTGGGCCAAGCCCCGATCGGTTTCTGTCCCCAGACAGGAGTAAAAGGCCTAGGAAAATTAAGGTAAGCACCATGACTAACGTTGTTCACATTCTAGAAAGTTCTCCTCAAGTAAGGCGAGACCTGGCCGAAGTCCCCTCCGAACAAGAGGGAATGGACCATTTCTTGAAGAGCGAACTGGCTCTATTCAAACGAATTAAGGGGGTGTCCAACATTGCTCAACACCGGATTGTAATGAAAGATGACCGGCCTATCAAATTAAGGTACGCTCCGCGCAACCCTGCTATGCAGGCCATTATTGATGAGGAGATAAATACCTTAATCCGCCGCGGCTGTATCGAACCATCTCGGAGTCCATATAGTTTCCCGATTACACTCGTACGGAAGAAGAATGGTGCATGGCGGACATGTATGGACTTTAGGCAACTTAATGCTAGATCAGTCCCGGACGCGTACCCACTGCCACGGATCGACACCATTCTGGATAGGCTACGGAACGCCAGGTATATTAGTAGTCTGGATCTCAAGGATGGTTACTGGCAGATCCCACTCGAAGAAAGCAGTAAGCAATACACGGCGTTTGCGGTCAACGGACGGGGATTGTACCAGTGGCGTGTGATGCCTTTCGGTCTACACTCAGCCCCAGCAACGTTCCAGAGGGCTTTAGATAGCGTGATTGGACCAGATATGGAGCCGCATGCCTTTGCCTACCTGGACGATATAATTGTTATTGGTGCTACATTCCAAGAACATTTGGAAAACTTAAGAGAGGTTTTCCGAAGGCTACGTGCAGCGAATCTTAAGATAAATGTGGAGAAGTGCCAGTTTTTCAGAAAGGAGACGAAGTACCTCGGGCATGTGATCAATGAACACGGGATCCAAACGGACCCCGACAAGATCGCGGCCATTACCGAAATGCCCCCTCCCCACAATGTAAAAGAGGTACGACGATTTCTGGGCATAACTTCCTGGTACCGACGATTCGTGCCCGATTTTGCCACCATCTCTAAACCACTGACACAACTATTACAGAAGGGAAAGCACTGAAAATGGGGACCCGAACAACAGCGTGCCTTTGCCACCCTTAAAACTAGACTCACGGAAGCCCCCGTACTTGCCTGCCTTGATTTTAACAACACCTTTGTACTCCAAACCGACGCCAGTGAACACGGTTTAGGGTCAGTATTGACGCAAACAATCGATGGAGAGGAGACAGTGATCGCATATGCGAGCCGACATCTAAACGGCGCCGAAAAAAATTATTCTGCCACCGAAAAGGAGTGCCTGGCAATAATCTGGGGAATTCGGAAAATGAGGCCGTACTTAGAAGGTTACCGATTCGAAGTAATTACCGACCACTTGTCTCTGAAGTGGCTCAATAACATCGACAACCCAACGGGTCGGCTGGCACGATGGGCCCTGGAACTGCAACAATACCAGTTCTCAGTACAGTACCGAAAGGGAAAGCAGAATATCGTAGCTGATGCCCTATCTCGAAAGCCAGTGGAAACCGCTCATTTGGTACAGATCAATCAGGATCAGGAATGCCTATGGATCAAACGCCGAATGGAAGAGGTCCAACAACACCCCGGAAAATTTCCGAACTACATCATAAACAACCATCAACTATATAAGCGCACAGGCCGTAGTGGTAATGACGAAGATTGTACCCCTTGGAAGTTATGTGTCCCCAAACCGCTTCGTCATCAGGTCATCAAGGAAAATCACGACAGTATTACGGCTGGACACCTGGGGATTTGGAAGACGGTCAATAGAGTTGCAAGTCGATACTTCTGGCCAGGTCTGACACGTGATGTCAGCAGATATGTGCGCCGATGCGAATCCTGTCAGCGATACAAAAGTGACCAACAAAGGCCACCCGGTGAAATGCTGACGCGAGTGCCTGAGGAACCATGGGCTACAGTATGCGCGGATTTTGTGGGACCCCTACCGAGAACCAAACATGGCCATACCATGCTGCTTGTGCTTTTTGACCGATTCTCGAAATGGTGCGAACTAATTCCCCAACGGAAAGCCACAGCAGAGGGTCTCATCAAGGCTTTTCGGGAACGGATCGTGGCTCGCTATGGGGTTCCCAAGAAAATCATCACCGACAACGGTCCACAATTCACCGCACGAATTTTCAAGAGATGGGTCGATGAAGTGGGGATACGACATGAGTATACCGCACCCTACACGCCCCAAGAAAATCCCACCGAACGGGCAAACCGCACCATCAAGACCATCATGGCGCAACTATCGGGGGAAAGGCACAACACCTGGGATGAGTTTCTACCCGAAATCATGCTGGCCCTGAATACAAGTACATCCGAAACCACAGGATACACTGCGGCGTATCTCACACAGGGACGTGAACCTCGCCTTCCTAAGGCACTGTACGACGAGGTTACGACGGGAACCGGTGCGCGAAATCCAACTCCTAGTGAACGAGCTAGCGAACTCCAGGAAGTCTTCACACTAGTGAGAAGGAATTTGGAGGCAGCCTCTCAGCGACAACAACGCTACTATAATTTGAGACGACGACCCTGGCGACCCCAGATAGGAACACAGGTGTTATTTCGACAGCACCCACTCTCAAAAGCCAACGAAAATTTTGCTGCTAAGCTCGCTCCAAAATATGGAGGGCCGTATACCGTAGTTAAATTCGTATCCCCCGTAATTGTGAAAGTGCGCGGACAACAGAATGACCAGCGGACAGCTCACCTTAGCGAACTAAAACCCTTCTACGAATAGTCCACTAACTCGTTCTACGTTTTTTTTTCTCTCTCCTATTAGATTGACTGTTCATCGAAGCCAAAGCCGCTGATCGGCGAACGAGAGGAGGCAGTGTAACGGTGAAAGTCGTACCTCGTTTTCACCTACACAAAATCACCACCTTATTAATTCTTTTCTTAATTTTAAAATGAATTATTTTTATTATTATAACTTATTGTTATTATCATTACTAGTATTATTATTACTCATTGTTATTCCTTATTTTTATTATTATTGTTGAATTCATTCATTAATGTAAGATTTATGAATTATTATATTTTAATTATTATATTATTTAAATTAACGGTCGGGAACATAAGAGCGCCACCTGTGAGTCAGAAAAAACATGATCAACAATACAATCAGCTGTGATACAGATCAAAACTCACCACTGAGAGTTGACAAGCAACTATGACGGATGATATGGGTGTGTGTGTGAATGTGTGTACCCACGCATTGGTATAAAAGGCGGAATATTTTATTAAATATATCAATTGGCACGCAGCTGGCCTACAGGTAAGAAGTCTTTTGGACAGGAATTTAATATTCCGCATTAACTTCTTATCAGTAGACTGCAAGTAGATCGCCTGTAAATAAGAAGTCTGTTGGACAGGAATTTAATATTCCGCAATAACTTCTTATTAGCAGAAGGCAAGCATATCGCCAACAGATAGGAACTTTGGACAGGAGTTTAATACTCCGCAATAGCTTCTTGTCTGCCGATAGCTAGCCGATCGCCTGAAGGAGAAGAAGCCTGTTGGACAGGAATTTAATATTCCGCAACAACTTCTTACCCTTAGCTAGCACGCAGCTTGTCGCCATAAGTAGAGTTAGACAGTTTTCTTTGCGGCTGCCGTCTGTACCGCAGCCATCTCTGCTGCTGCCGTCTGTACCGCAGATATCTTTGCTGCTCTGACGTCCGTACCGCTGCCAGGTACTACTGTGGATGACATCTTTGCTGCCGACGCCCGTACCGCTGCCAGGTACTACTGTTGACGACATCTTTGCTGCTGACGTCCGTACCGCTACCAGGTACTACCGCTGCCGCCATCTTTATCGCTGCCGTCTGCACCGCAGCCATCTTTATCGCTGCCGCCAGTGCCGCAGCCATCTTTACTGCTGCAGTCCGTATCGCAGCCATCTCTGCTGCTGCCGCCTGTATCGCAGCCCTCTTTGCTGCCACCGCCAGTACCGCTGCCGCCATCTTTATCGCTGCCGTCTGTATCACAGACTGCTGCTGCCGCCAGTGCCGCAGCCATCTTTATTGCTGCCGCCTGTATCGCAGTCCTCTTTGCTGCTGTCGCCAGTACCGCTGCCATCTGTATCGTTGCCCTCCGTCTTTACGTGCTGACTCCCCGTCCCACGACTGCAGTTCCCGACCGCACTTGTAGCAATCAGTCTCTTTGTAAAAATTAGTAAATAAATACACTTGGCGATACGTTTTATAACGTTATTCGAACATTAAGGGTCACTCCTTCCAAAAACAGAGCTGGTAGGTAATAGAAAGAAAATTTGCAACGACCCTGGCCGCCGCTGTCGCTATCCCAGCAACCAGCGGAAACGTGTCGTTACACCCTTTCCTTTTTTGTTGAAGTTTAAATATTGCTTTACTGATACCATTGTCTTAACCTTTGCTGAACTAATTGTGATGAAGGCCTACCACTGGTCACTTAGTAGTTTAAAAAGCGAAAGCGAAAAGTATTGGTTCCAGTATAGTAAAATATACGGTCGCATTTGGATTTCCTTTATTGTTATGACAGGACGTTTCAGAATTGACCACTACAATATACGCGGGTTAAGGGCGTTTTTTTCTGTATATGCTTACATTTGTCTCCATCGGCTGGATATTTTAGTCTTATGCCAAACCCAGGTGTCTGAAAATGATGTTTCACAGAGTTCTCACTTACTGTCGCTTTTTAATTTCCATCAGGGTCTTGCATTGTATATATGTTTGATAGAGTGTGGCATGATGCACTTCTGTCAAAACTTGCTGCTTTTGGTGTCGGTGATAATTTATCCAGATTAATATCGTGTTTTCTCAGGAATCGCACTATACGAGTTGCTAGAGATGGGACTTTAATCAGACGAGTTAAGGATTAGTTCAGGGGTGTCGCTAGGCTACGTTCTTTCCGTACCCCTTTTCTTATTTTTCTAAACGACCTTCTTTGTCAAATCCTATATACTATGTGGCAGATGGCAGCACCATTTGTCATTCGTATTCATTTGGTAATAGATCGAACCAGTTGGAGGTGAGTTCCAAAAGGCGGAACAAGAATGATACGCTCAATCACGATCTCGCGGCGTTCTTCGAATGGGGTCGTATGAATAGAGTCGATTTTAAATACCGTAAGACGGAATGTTGCATGCTTACGGATAGATCTGTGTTTGGAAAGATTGCTGCATTAGTTACTATGGGTGATGTAGGTTACGGAATCGGAAGCTTTTGATGTTCGATGTTGATGAACATCTTGATGTGATGTTCGATGGATAAACACATTTTTCAGTTTTCTAATGAAGCTTTCAAATGCTGCGGTTTTCTAAAACGGTATAAGAGATACTTCCGATCTTTGTACTATTTATAGCACATATTTGTCCAAAGATGGAATACAACTCTTATGTATGGGCCGGGGTCCCAAAGTATTTTGGATGGTAGTGTATCCAACTCTATTCATTCCTTAGAGCATCGACGCAATGTAGATGTTATTTCACTGTTTTGTCGTGACAATAGTATGTGCTCTAACGAAATTAGGGAATTTGTTCCCAAAAGTCGTACATTTTTGGTGTGGGTAAATTTCTGCTAAACTCACAATTTATTGTTCATGATGGAACACGTACACGTACTCCGTAGAAAACTTCGAAGCATTGTAAAACTTAGATCTTTCATCAAAACCTAATGTTGGGCCTTGAACTGCTTTTTCATAACTTCCACACACTTATCATAAGTTGTCCCAGCATCTTCTTTGTTTGCATAATGACGTCACTAAAATTGCCTTCTTTTTAATTAAGTTGGTTATCTCGTTAGCCACTAGAAACCACTTTATTCGATTTTGGAAAATGTACCAACTGCTTTACGTATGGATAAAGCTAATCACTTTTCCGATTATGAGGGCACTTTGTGTAGTCTCCACCCTTCTTTCTAATTCTACACTTTTCACCAAGCAACAATTTTTAAACATAAGTTTAAATCCTTGTCGCCACTGTTATAAAGTCAGCCTTGCAAATAATAACTAGACTAATAATAATAGACTAATATAACTAAATTATTTAAGTTTTACCGATCACTAGTTAAGAAAAGAATGAGAACAAAATACAATACTTGCTCATATACAAATCTTGCTCATATGTATTGTTACGTTTATACCTTTCATATGTGTTTTGTTGTGAGTTCTTTATTGCAAAATAAAAAACACCAGATATTAGAGTTTTTAAATTAATTACAAATGTAACTACACACAAAGTTGACACTACAGAACAATTTACTTAAGATGCAAGTCTCTACTTCACTAACTAACTATCCACGCAGACCATGCCTTTTATATTTGTCCACTAGACAAATTAGGAATCTTATACTCCTTTTGTATCATATTTTGTTGTTTTCATTTAATGTATAAGCGCCTGTATGTCTGTTTTTATGTTGTTTTTGTTTTTATGCTGATAAAAGCTACTTCCGGGAATTTATTTTAAGATAGTTGTTGTCTTGTGTACATATATTTTCTTAGAAAACTACACAGTTAGTAAACAGCATATCTAATTGTTGTTGTTTTGCGTGTATACAATTTCTATGCAGTTAGTAACTAGGAAGTTGTTGTCTTGCGTGCATAAGTTTCGTTACCAAGCCACACAGTTAGTAAACAGCATACCTGTTTATTTTATTACTTAATTATTTTCTTCTAAAACTTAGGCAAAACGCATCCGTAACACCGCCGCCCACTTAATCCTTTTCGTCCCGAGCAGGCTCAATATTCTCTCGGCCCTACTTGGCCAGCTGCTCCAAGTGGAACACTTTTATCTTAGACTTAGAAACTCTTGTACATGCTCGTCCCAATCCTTTTAGTGTGTACCGAGCACTTCTCAGATATATTCTGCCATGCCATCAGACGGTGGATGCAATGGTATCGTTCTCGTCTTTCTGATTCCATAGATGTCGCACATTTCCTTGAGTATGGTCGACTCAAAATTTCGTCCCTGATCGGAATAAAGTTCTGTTGGAACACCATATCGACACACCCAATTGTTCACAAATGCAGCTACCACCGTTTTGGACTCTTGGTTTGGAATGGGATAAACTTCGAGACGTTTGCTGAAATAATCGATTACTACTAGCAGATACCGATTTCCAGCTTTATTAACGGGGAATGGACCTGCGATATCACAGTCTTAATCTTATCTTTTCTAGTGTTTTTGTTACAGCCAGATGGCTGCTGCTTGGACCATTATGAAACTGCATTATATTTTTTAGCCGGGAACTTGGCACCACGAGTATGTCCGTTGTAGTTTTTCCATCTGCACTTTCCCAATTTCGTTATAGGCAGACACTTACCACTTTTAGGCTATTCCACTGAGCCCAGTACGATTTTGCCAGCGGGCGTTCTGCCGATATTTCCTTACGGTCCGGTCTTATGTTATCCAGCTTACCGATATAATTTTTGACAAAATGGGATCATACTTTTGGGCTTCAGAACAGTCTTCGCGTGTGTCAATTTGGATACGCCTCTCATCAATGATGGATTTCGTTTCCTCGACTTTTGTGCCTGCATTCTACATTGAATGGGCGTCTTGAAAGGGCATCAACATTGCCGTGGTTTCCGCCTTTCCTGCGCACAATGCTGAAGTCATAGCTCTGCAGACATTCAATTCAGCGTGCAAACTGCCCTTCGGGGTTTTTAAACTGTAGGAACCATCGTAATGCGGTGTGATCCATCCTTATAGTAAAGTGTTAGATATATAAGTATTTGTAGTAATGTTTAACACACTCCAGTACGGCTAAAAGCTTGGACAATACTCTGATATAGTAGCCAATAACTTTTTCCGTTCCACTAATCGCCTGAGAAAGCATTCCTCCTATTCCGTAGCCGCTTGCAACATTATTTAATATAAATTCATGTCCAGCTATCGGATAGGCGAGAACTGGTTCTGTACACAAAAGCTCCTTTAGCCTCTGAAACGTCTCTTTTGCTGCCCCATTTCTGTGTTATGGTTGCCATTTTCTGGTCAACTCATGCAAGCTGGCAGCCACTTGAGCTAAATTTGGCACGAATCGTCTGCAGTATGTGTAAAACGCCTAAAAACTACGTACCTCATGAAGATTTTATGGACGAGGCCAATTCTTTACTGCCAATACTATAACCTCGTTAGTTTATACGCCCTCTGTTTTTACACGATGCCCCAAGTATTTTACTTACCTCCTTTTGAAACTGCGCGTATTTCTTAACACTTAATTTGAGTCGTGCAGCCGCTATACGCTTAAGAACTTTGTTAATTCTTCTCATTAGTTTTTTTTATCGTCGTAAATGAATTAAGACTAACGCAACTTTGCTACGTATTTTTCTTTCCAACACTACTATTCAATTTATTTCCACATTTTGGTAATAAACTTTAACTTTAATGTAATTTCCCCATATTGTCTAATTTTTATTTAAATAAAACGTGAGAATCAACATGTCAGCATAATTATAACATAAATGTTTTCCCGTGCTCTTCACATTGCGAGTCAGACAGTGGTGAAATTAGATCGGCTGTTTATTAATTTCTGATGGGAAGGAAATTTGGTGGCCAAAAATAAGACTGAACGGTTTCCGGCTGTATTTATAGATATACGTTTTTTATATATTATTATTTTTGTTATAAATGTTTTTCAATCTTATGTATAAATACAATAAAGTGTAAATAAAGTTTATGATTACCAACTAAACCATTATCCACTCAGCTTCGTTCTTCAACTCGTTTATCCTAGTGTACTATTTGGCTAATTACTTAATTAGTGAACTTGGATTCTCACTAACCTGCATAACCCTCTAGTTAGGCCAGAAAAACGAGTCTGGACATTAACAAACTTCATCCAGGCTTTTGAGGTGTTCATCAAGAGTCTTTCCCATAACTATTATATCATCCATCATACTATCATACTAAACAAGTCTTTCAGTTAAGCCCCTTAAGCTCACGTTACATTAAGCGCTCAAAAGTAGCTGGAGCATTGCAGAGCCCAAATGTCTTCACTTTAAACTGCTACAAACCATTCCTCCCACTGAAGGCAGTTTTCTCCTTGCCTTTATCGGCTATCTCCATTTGCCAGTAACCACTCTGCAAGGCCATGGTAGAAAACTAGGTGTCGTCATTTTTTGGTAGCGGATAACTGTCATTCTTAGTGACGTCATTCAGTAGTCTTCTTTAGAGTAGTTTCTTCTTTACAAGCACTATCGGCGAGTTCCTTGGACTCGAAGACGGCTCAATTATTCCGTTCTGCTCCATTTCGTTAATCACTTTTTTGATCTCGTTCCGTTTCGCAAGGGCAACAGGAGGGGTGCTTGTTTTATGGGTCTAGCTTCGCCAGTATTTATTTCACGCTTCACCTCTGCTGTTCTACCTTGGCTATTGTTATTTAGGCCGAAGACGACGGCATGTTTTTTTAGCAAATGCTTCGCTTTGTTTTGGTCGGTTTTCTTTCTGCTACCCATTTATCCACCTACTCTGCTATCAAATCCTGCTCTTTTGCTGCTATTTTGGGGCATACTGAATATGCCGCACAATTAATTACGGCTCGTCTTCTAGCTGTTGGTAAGATTTAGTAGTGCACAGGGGCTTTCCGATTGTTGCAGCTTTTTAACAGAGCTTTAACTGTTATGACAATGTTCCTTACGTTTTCTAGTTCTACCAGCCACAACCGGTTGTTTCACAATCCGCCTTCACACGTGCCCAATCTATAGTTTCCGCCAGAGGTGGTAATTTTTGGCGTTCGACGGCAAATAGTTTCCCTACTGCATTACTACTCTCATATTCAACATTTAAAGAGATCTCCACCTTGCGCCAGATCATTATCTGCTGCTCAATATCCAGATTAATACCGTGAGCTATCATAAAGACTGCACCGGTAATAACTTCATCCACTATATCACCGACAACAAACACGTGATGTGCGCTGATGTTTCCAATAGTCAATCATACCCTGGCTCTTCAATAGACGATGGCTGAATCCCCAGCAGCGATGCGCAGTTTTACATTATTTAACGGCTCCACTACCCCTTTAACTAAATCAGGCCTTATTACGGACTGATATGCTCCTATGTCTATGGTAAGGAGTTGCTTCTTTCTGTTGATCAACCCGCAGACAGTAAGGTTATTATTTTTTCATTGTATGATGGAAATGTAGATTGACCTTTTCTTAACATATCAGCAGTTGCGCTGAAAAAGTTCGTGGAATAAATACAAAATTGTCTTCATTGATTAAACAAAGTTTTTCCTTTACCTATGGTATTATTATTTTTGCTGAAACATGGCTTTGATCATGTTTTAAGTACTTAAATATTCTGCGATAATTGCCAAATTATAGACGAGATCGTGGTGGTAATATCAGAGGAAGCGGTGTTCTACTTGCAGTTTCCAATCTTTTTTCATCCGGAGCTTTAATAAATGAACCTGACTAAGATATTGAATTTCATGAATAAAAACATAAAAAACTCTTTGTTACTTTTTTTTACATTCTTCCAAGTTCACCTGAAATGTACCAGAAAAATGCTAACGCTTTCAAAAATGTTGTTAATGCCGCAAGCCTGAATGATTATATAGTTACCGTAGGGACTTTAATATGTCCTCGATATCATGATGACTGTTATTTTATGCCAACGTCAGGGACAGATACGTATGTCATCATGGATTTCGTAAAGGATTTACTTGATTTGAATCTCAACCAACTAAATATGTATATAATGAAAGTTTTAAATTGCTTGATTTAGTTTGTGTTAATGAGTGTGCTGATATAACTATTAATCGAGTTCATCCTATTTCCGTTCCGGAAGGTTACCATCCTACAATCGAAATTAATACATCTATGTCACTGGGTCCTGCTATATCACCAAACATTTGTTCAAGGGAGAAATTGTTTTGTTTTAAAAAGACGAACTATCAAATATAGAATGAACTTTTAAATAATACAAACTGGCTGAATCGGCTTTTAAACGCTGTACAAATTAGCACGAACAAGAATATTGATAATATAATTGAAGGTTAAAACCTTCAATTATATTAACAAATTATAATAGAGCTAAAAATAGGAAGAGCAAGTTATACAAAAGGTATAGTACGCCACAAGAATGATTAAATAAAGATTACGCCATCCGAATAATTTACCGTTAGATGACGTAGTAGTCCCATCGCAAAGGTTACCAAGTATGTATCATTTGAGAAATTTATAATATCTTACAAAAAATGTATGTATTTTGTAATAATTGGCAACCCTGAGATTAATTTACTCAGAGAGTTGTAAAAAAAATTATTACATCGGTGTTTAGTAAACAACGAATTTCGTGTCATATTTTTATAAAAAATATTAAAATAATTAAAATTCTATAAAAAGTGTTTAAATTTGGTTATTTAAAAGTTGTAAAACTAAGAAAAAAACAAAAAACGAAATAAAGTGAAGAGAGAAGAAAAAGAGCAAATATGAAATGTGCAGTGGGCAAATGCAAACAAAGTAACAGCAAAAAAACAAGTCAGAAATTATGTTAAAACTTAATATTTTGCATATTTTTCATAAAACGTTTGTGTTTTTCAAAAGCTGTGTCGTTTTACAATTTTCCGAAAGATGAAGATCGAAGGAAGTTATGGGTATCATTTTGCACGCTGAGTTCGTGTGACACCATATTTTCAAAATTAAATGGTGACAAATTACTACTTTCAACCGGATTTTTACAAAAGCATTTGTTGGAAGCAAAAGAAATTGAAGCCAGTGAAGACGTGAAAAAATTTTTTTTCAGGTGTCGCATGTATTTTAGAATTATAAAACTAAATGCTGAAATCGCTGAAAATACTTATAAGCGAAAAAGAAAATTTGCTAAAATATCAAAATAAAATTAATTCTACACTTAAAAAGCATTTAACTCTTTCATTTAATTAATATTTAATAATTTTTTTCCAGCACTCCTTCTATTTAAATTTCTCAAACATTTAATATTGTATTGAAGACATGCTATTCACTACTTTGTATGATATTGAAATAGCAAATATGAATTCTGAAAAGAAAGTTCTTTTTGAAAATTATATTTTATTTGCAGCAATAGGTAAATATTGTTATATTAGAAACGAAAATCTATATGTGGAATTCTTATAAAGATTTTTTTGCTTACAAAAATAACAATTTGTCCCACTGTCATGTCTTTGCTCAAACATAATAGTTCTCAACAATGATTTTATAAGCCAATGAAAAGACAGCATGAGTGACGTCACAGTTCCACAATGTTTTTTTATCCATGCGGGATGGCGTAATCTTTATTTAATCATTCTTGGTACGCCAAGTATTCTGTTAGTCGTGCCCAATATAATTCTATTAATCAATCGTATTACTCTGCTTACGTAAATAAAATTCGAAAAAATTTTAAATCGAATCCAAGAGCGTTCTACAAGTTTGTTAACTCCAAGAAAAGATCAATGGCATTTGCCTCTGTTATGATGTATGAAAATTATGGATCTGATGAAGAGCTGACAATAAGTAACTTGTTTGCAGATTTTTTTCTGCCACCTATTCTGTTAAAAAATATTGATCATAGCTCTTATCAACTATCAGAGCTGCCATATCGGGCTATATCAATTTATTTCTTAATGAATTGATAGTTTTGAGCTGTTTGGCATTCCTAGTTGCATACTTAACAAATGTGCTCTACCACTGGCAATCTTCAACTGTAATCTTCAACTTATCATTGAAATTTAGTTATTTTCCTAAAATATGGAAAGATTCTTTTATTCATTTGTTGTATTTTATTCAGGGTTGTTGTAGAATCTGATTGTTGTCAGAATGAAAATTGAAATCGACAAAAAGTTGATTTTAATGTCATAGAAACAGATGTTATTGGTTTTATGTTCGAATCAGAATTGTTGTCAGAATTTTGTGTCGCAGAATCGGTTTTTATCGTTTCTTTGTCAGAATCAATCTGATCAACTACCATGTGACAGATTTTCATACGATTTTATATATTTTAAGCGATTGGCTGTACAATGTAAGTAAAAAATGAAATATGAAAAAACGTTTACTTATTTTTTTAATACACAAACAGGGGGAAACATAGAAATAATACGCAAAACGAAATAATTCGAAAATTTATGGAAAATAATAAGAACTTCGCGTGCGATTATACTAAACGCGATAAGGTGGTAGTTGAGTCGCTTTGGCAAGAGTTGACTCAATTTCTAAACAGTGCTGGACCACCCAGTAAGGATGCAAATGGATGGAAAAGAGGTACTGCTTAAATATCTTAAATACACTTTAAAACCTTACGCTTTTATTTTTATGTACTGGATACATAGATATGGACAGAATGGAAGAGTGAAATAAAAAACAAACTAGCCCATAACAAATCCGAATCTCGTGCAACTGGTGGAGGATCATTTAACAAATTCCAACTTACACCAACAGAAGAAGTTGTTCTGCGATTATGCGGGATTAAAATGAGTATTGATGGTGTACCTGGGGTAGAACTGGTTACGATAAGGTATTCAGAGCTTCCTGTAAACGACAACATTCCTACAACATCAAGTTTCAAGAGAAGACCAGAAAAAAAATGTAAGCTGCCTAAGACGTATATATCGTGCAATAGAAAAAAATAATGAAACTGTGGCCAACTCTATGATGAATTAAAAAATGAATTCGTAGTTTTAAGCATTTTAGTGGAAAAAAACGAAATAAAAAAAAACAATTACAACTTGAAATATTAAAATTTAATTCCCAAAACAAAGAAAATTGATCTCAAATAGCCAATTATTTATTATGTACCTTATAAGACTGCAATAAGTACAAAAACAACTGTGTTATATTCTAAAACAAAAAAAAATGAATTGAATTCTGTTAAATGTAGTTAGTTTATTTAAGACTTAAAAACATGCAAATAAACAAAAAATTAATTGAATTCTATTAAATATAATAAAATAATTTTAATATTCTTATTTTAATAAAATAAAATAAAAAAAATTTTATAGCGTGTTTGCAATTTCATCCCTTACCCTTTGTCCTTCGTTTTGAAGTATTGCTGTAGGCGAAGAAGTATTGTCGTCTAAAGGCTCTTCTGCTTCAAAATCAATTTGATCGATTTGGTAAGAAATTTTGTAGCTCCTGCAAATATTATGCAATGCGCAGCAAACATTTACTATCCTCGAAACTTTTTGCGGACTGTGGTGTAGTGTACCCATCAAACACCGGAAACGACTTTTTAGCACCCCTATTGTCCGCTCTACAATATTTCGATCTGCAGCATGTGCTATATTAAATTTATGTTCCCGCGTGTTATGTGCTGCACTTCTGTAAGGCTCTATTGCATACCCGCAATTTCCTAATAATCTTGACGTTCGATCGCCACTTTCATATTGTCTTAGAAAATACTGACGGGATTTGCTTATGGTCCAAACAGAAGCGTCGTGACTGGAGCCAGGATAGCGTGCGTTTACTGCTCGAATCACAATGTCGCTATCACATATCTTCTAAGGAAAAATTAAAAGTAAAAATAAGTTTCTCATACATATGTATTTAATAGTATCTACTTACAATCATGGCGTTCATACTAAAATATTCTTTCATATTAAAAAATAAATGCTCGTCAACAGAAGGCTTTATAATTTTTATATGGGTTCCATCGATGCAGCCAACTATGGAAGGTACTTTATATTTATTAAAAAAATGACTCCTACATCTTAATTTCTCATTCTCATCCATTTCCCACTTCACCCACTGACGACATACATGCGTATCCAAAGCCTTTAGCACATTGTTTAACACAATTGACACTGTACTTCGCCCCAAACAAATAGAACTATCATTTCCAACTGCCTTTTGATACGAACCTTCAGCCAAAAAACGCAATGTCCCGGTTAGCTGAATAGGGCAAGAAATATTTGAAGGAGGTAGGTGAAGTTCAATAATGTTCAACAGCATTTGAAAAGCCTGTTTATTCAAACGGAATTGACTAATAAACCTGCAATTTTTTTATATTAATACATCTTTGCAAAACTCATTGCAATGTATACTTACGCTGTCTCCAGCAGGTCCAATGGATTGATGTAATCCGTCAATATTCTTCTTTTCACTTTTTCACTACTTTTTTCCTCCATTAGGAAAAATAAAACTATCGCTTCAACTATTTTAATTTATATAGAAAGATAATTTATCAATTCCAAAATTCGATTGATTTTCAATTCTGATAAATTACAATTCTGACTTGGATTCTACAACAACCCTGATTATTCCATTATTTAAATCTGGTCGCAGGAATAATATAGTAAACTACAGAGGTATTGCTAAACTCAGCACCATACATAAACTTTTTGAGAAAATTGTTACTGATCACCTTTCCCATCAAGTCTCGTCGATATTGGTTTCTGCTCAACATGGTTTTAGAAGGGGTTGTTAAACCTTTAGTAATCTTTTGGAGTAACAACGCTAGTCAATAGGGGATGCTTTCAACGTAAACAAACTGATTATTTACACTGACTTCAGTAAGGCATTCGATAAGGTTAGCCACAAACTTCTGATAAGGAAACTTGACCTTAAGGGATTCACAAGCAGTTTACTTATGTGGATTAATTCATGTCTTTTGAAAAGAGCGCAAAAAGTTCATTTTAACACGCTTGCTTCCGAGGAAATTATCGATTAATCTGGTATGCCGCAGGGTAGCCAAAAGGGTCCTTTATTATTTACATTGTTTACTAATATCTGCCCAATGCCATTAAATAGTCCAATGTTCTATTATATGCAGACGACGTGAAGATATTTCGTACATGTAATCGTCACGCTTATCATATTCTCCTCCATAATGACTTAGGTGTAATATTAATTTCATGAAGTTAAACATTAAAAAGTATAAATGCATGTGCTTCTTCCGAAGACGTCATACAAACGTGCCATATATTTTAAGTGGCCGTGAACTTGAGAAACTGAATGTGGTTTCAGATCTTGCTATTTTACTGGATGCTAAATTAAATTTTATTAGCACATTTCGTCGGTCACTAACACCGCACGTGCAGTTGTTGGATTTATAAAATGCTATGTGAATGAGTTCAGGGAGCGATATGTCACAAAAAATCTTTATACTTCTCTTGTCAGACCTGTTATGGAATATGGCTTAATAATTTGGGATCCAGTTTCTAAAATTTATAGTTATAGCATAGAATCGGTGCAAAAGCAGTTTTTGTTATTTTGTCCCATAAAACATGTTTACATCTTTTTTTTATATTTTACAAAAATATAATTTTAATTAATTATTTTAAACAAAAGTTTTATTGCTGTACATATAATCAAAACAAAGCTCGTTATCCGAATACTTAGTTTATAAATATGAAAAAATTCTTTGCAAGTTCTTCGTAAGCCTTGCAAATTAATCTTTTTTGGCTTTTTTTTTGGTTAAAAAGATTAATAACAAAAAAACAAAATATGTTGATTTTCCTGAAAACAATAAAAAGATTTTTATGGATCTAACTACCCGGATAAATATTCATTTTTATACATCATTAAATACAAAGTGACAACTGAAAACAGTGGCATTGGCAGAATCAAAATACTTTTTTTACTAAAGCATACATTAGTTAAAGTACTGTTTTTGCATACCATTTTGTAACAAAGGTTTGTTAGCCTTACAAAAGTGTTTGTTAACTGTGTACTTTAAAGCACATGTAGGATTATTATGTGCGTATGGCCATTTAACTAACACACAAAGTTGACACTGCAGAACAACTTACTTAAGATGCGCGTCTTTACTTCACGAGGTTTATTTTTCAACTAACTAATTATCCATTCAGGCGCTGCCTTTAATATTTGTCCACTAGACGTCTCGAATAATCTTCTACTCCCTTTGTGTCACATTTTGTTGTATATTTTTCATTCAATGTATAGGCGCCTAAATGTGTGTTTTTGTTTTTATGCTGATAAAGTTTCTTCCTGGAATATATTTTAAGACAGTTGTTGTTGTTATCTTGTGTACATAAGTTTTCTTAGAAAATTACGCAGTTAGTAAACAGCATTTAATTGTTGTTGTTTTGCATGTATAAAATTTTTACACAGTTTGTAACTGAAAATTTGTTGTTGTCTTGCGTGCATAAGTTTTCTTAGCAATTTTAACTTTCAATATCATATTTTTTTAACAAATTTCTTCAGCTTCAAAAATAAAAAATAAAATCTATATGAAAAACTATAGACTTGCACATACCCAAAAGCATTATACTAATGTACAGGTTAAGAAAATCCGACTATAAAAGTCCTATAGGATATGTGTTGACTATCGCTCCGTGATAATCGCCGGTAAGATTCTTCGGAGATTACTAAATATGTTTCAATTTGTAAATTATTATAGGAGAGTTATTCCAAGCTTCGCTTCATTGGCAGCACCTCTTAATTTCCTCAGTCTATGCTAAAATACATTTTGCATGGACTGAAAATTTTCCACATTCATTTCACCAACTGAAATCCGCTTAATTGTCTCCAAGAATTTTGCACTACCCAGATTTCACAAAACATTTTGCAATAACTGTTACCGCATTCAATATTGAGTGCGGAGCAATATTACGCCAGCACATAAATGGTAAAAATTTTCCAATTACATTGGCATCGAAATCTTTCAGTCAAACGGATGTTTTAGCGATTTATTTCATTATTAACCATTTTCAGCCATATACCTACGGTACTTTCTTTATAGTACCATCAACATTTGTTTATTTTTTTAATATTATTTAATTTATCATAATTTTTCCAACACATTAGCCATCGAAATTTAAATTTAAGATAAAGTCAGCCTAGTGTAAATAGAAATCTTAAAAATAATAAATTACCAATGAATTTGATACAGAACCCATCTAATTTGTATTGAACTTATAAAAATAACCAAAAACGGATGAATGTTAGTCATAAGCAAATTAATTTATATAGAAATTTTAAGGAGATTGATGCTATTAATGTCTTTGAAAATTTTTACATAAAACCACATTTATTTGATATAATGTGATCATATACATTATACCAAATGAATGAAATGTTAAGGTAAAATATAATAAACCCTAGTAAATCGCCATTCAATTTTTATATGGATCGTGAAATAAAATGAATGTGAATGAAAATTGATGTCAATCAATAGAAACGGCTGTTAGTTATAGACATTAGACAGTTCGATTAAATTACAGAAAATTATATCGTTCTGGCTTTTATGGTCTCAAATTAATAATAATAAGTTTTTATGGCGTAAACCATAGTGATTTTGTAGTTTTAGTAATAAAAACTTGGCTATTTTTCTTTTTTAATTTTTACTTCGCTTTAAAGGAATACACGACCGGTTGTTTTCGATTATATATTACAAGTAACTTTTTATTTTCAAAATAGATTCTTAAAACTAACTTAAATATTGCAGTTTTCAATGATAGGAAACTAAATTTTATAAAATTCGATGAATTTTTTTTGAATCTTATTCATCGTTGATATTCATTTAAAAGATAATCAAAGAGGGATTCAGTAGAATTATGGGGAATTGAAGAATATTATTTCATTCAAAACCTAATTCATTTAAAAACCTAAGTAGATACTGCAATAATTGCAGTGTATGTAACGAAAACAAGTATGATCAGAAGCAAATAAGAAATAATTTTAAAACATAATTACATCTAACAGACGTAATGCCATATATTTGGGTATTTTCCAGATTCAAAAAATGAATCTTTTAATAATATTTGTAAAGTTACTAAATTACGCATAGCACATAAACTTAATGATAAAAATATGATTACTGTTAATACTAAAATTGAATAGTGAGTTTTTAGGAAAACCTAAATAATTAGTAATGGATAACGAATTTAGTAATGTTATAATAAAATTATCTTTCCAAAAAATAAATTTGAATCCCATTTCACTACACAGAATTCTCACTTCGAGAATGCATTAACGCTCTTGAAGCATATAAACGAATTGCAGTGCGCAAATGGACGATTCTGAGGAACCAGTGTTAAAAGCAATCAATTTCTAAAGCAGTACTCAGTACACACCAGGAATAAAAGGGTTTGGTCTTATTAACAAATTGAATATAAATTTGAAGAAGTAAAAAATAGAATAGTAACAAATAAAAAGAAGGTGGTAGTTAAAGAAATAATGAGAAGGGGAAATAGTACTTCAGATTTTCAAGAACCCACTTTTTGTATCAGAAATCAAATCGCTATACGACAAAAGGTTGTAAGAAGATTTAATACGTATCATTACAAAAGTCCTAATAAAGTAAAAATGGCCTAATAAAAATTTACTAGCTAAATTATATTGTTTTTAACTTTTGAATTCAAATTTTTCTAGATATCAAAAAATATGTATTTTAGTTTTTTTTCCTAAAAAATTATTGTTTAAAATAAATTAGTCAAAATTTTATATAAGTTCTTGATCAGCATTTTCTGCTTTTCTATTTATTATTATTTCAAAATAATATTATTACATTAATGTAAAACTTAAAATTTTTAGCCACATTATTGTAAGACAACAAAAGACAAATATTTTTCGAATAAATCTAAGAGAACCTTAATAAGGGAGACAGTGGTGTGTTTAATCGACAGTCAGCCCAACGATCGTTACTGGAATAATGTTCACAATCAATTTACTTATAATTAAACACAGATGAGATGGCCGGCATTTCTTTGATTCCGCTGTACCTCAATATAGTTTCAATGTTATGTCTGTTTAAAAACCAAACCGTTCCATATAATTTAATTATTCGAAAAATATGATAATGCCACATAATATGATAATAACATAACTTTAATGTATAAGTAAACAATTTATATGCGATTATTTAATTAGCATTTTACAATCGTTTAATTTCAGAAAATGGACGCAAAAGATAAAGTTATAGTCGCTTTACCAGGATGCAGTTTTCCATTTCATTGGCCAAATTACGAACAAGAGGCTTTGTTATGTGTAAGAGTTACCAGTAACGTTTCTTCTACACATTGGTCCAGTGGGCTGCCAATAAATGAAGCCAAAAGTGTTTTCATAAATGTAAGGAATGAACTAGCTGAAATGATATTTTTGCGTTTGGAAGTTGTGATTCATGGAGGAACATATATACTGCACTTTACGGATGCTTATACTTTGCCACCACCAATAAGAATTGATAATTATTCTGATATTTCGATATATTTTTCTCAAAAAGGTGTTCTTCCACACTGGAGAACTAATGTGAAACCACAATCTTCACTGGCTTATGTATTTGATGATCCCTTAGGCCCAAATGCTTTACTTCTTGAAGTACCTGGTGGCAATTTTATTGATTATCCACTTAAAAAAAATAATACAGCAAAAAGTGTAACTTATACAAATTTCATTTATATAGCGTTTAAAGAAACGTTTAGGTGTGTTTTGTCCAACAACGACAACACAAATATGGAAATAGAAGCACAACAGCTGGTTTTGGGCGTAAGAGACAAGAGAGTTATAATAACTAAGAAGTGTGCAGGTGACCGTTCACAGCTGTGGCTAATGAACAGTAATAATCAATTAGAGCATGAAGGATCGTCTCCTCCAACTGAAATTTTAAAGTTAACAAATCCAACTCCTCGACTTGTGTTAGATCTTGAAGCACCACCAAATCCAACCGACTATACGCGACTTGTTGTACGGCCTCAAAACAATCAAAGAGCCACAACACAAACTTGGCGTTTGGAAAATGGAAGGCTGATGTGTCATGCAAACATGTGTGTACAGGTATGTCAAAACCTTTTCTTCTGTTGTGTAATACATAAACATATTTTTTCTTGAAAATTTAACTTGCTGGCTGAACACTTCAAGTTCATTTAATGCTTAATAAAATAAATAATTCAAATTCTTCTATGAAAAAGTTTCCTCTTTTTTTAAATTATTTTACAAATATGTTATACATATTTTAAAGTAAAAACAAAATTTCATAAGTTTATTCCTTTTAAACAACGTTTTGCATTTGAGTTATTTTATTGCAAAATAATAAGTTTTTACAGTTTTAAATTAATTTAAACGATTTATTTACTTTCAATAGAAACAAAATAAACAAGATGGTAACTTTTTTGTCTTTACTCAACGATGAGTGCTTATGGTGGTGCTTATATAGCTGGTTCAAGCGGTTCTCACACAAGATTATTCTCCTTTAACATCAACCCATTTTGTTGTTTTTATTATCATGCAGTGTTGGCGCCTGCTTTTGTTTTCGGTAATTTATCTTATTGTTGTTGTCTTGCTTGTATAAAATTTTTTAGACAGCAATGTAGATTGTAAATATGAAAATGAATTATATATGACCATTTCCACTTAAAAATCCCGCTGTACCTCTTACGTGATATATATGTAATTGTTATGTGGAGTATCATATATAATATATATGGAACCAGTCACTTAATCTGCTGGTTTTTAGAATATAACCAAATAAATACAGACATATCCATCGAAAATAGCAAAATAGCTGGTTTTTAGAACACAACTAAACAAATTCAGACAAATCTATCGAAAATAGCAAAAATATACCTATGTATATTAGTCTAACATGTTATTTTGGTCTAAGATGACCAAGGTCTGTAATGGATATTCTTTATTTTTGCAATACAGAATGTCTCAAAACTTCTTGAAAATTTTGATGATAAACTTATGTATCTCATACTTTAAATAAGCAATAAATTGATGCTGTCATGAGCTGCAAAATGTCCGCTACCTCTTGCATTGCAAATAATTTTGGCTTCCATTTACATCCATTACTAATAGTTCTTGTATGTACCTTCGCAAAGAATCTTTGTGATTGGTTGAATGTGTTGCCTTTTTTCTGAGCTTTAAATAACTGGACATTTAGACTTGGGCCTATTCCGCAAAACTTCAATATAGCAATCTACAAATTATAAATTTTTCAAATATTTTAATGGCAATGTACTTGTATTGATAGTAAATTTGATATTATATTTTTCTATTTTAAGAGAGTGTGATGGAATTCATACATATTATTTGTATCCCAGTTTTTATGTGTGTTACAGCTAATTCTTTAAGCATTATAAAGTAGAAATATCTCATATTGCGGTATTAAATTATTACGCGCCAAATATCAATTTTGTCATTACCATTCATACCATTAGATATACGCATATTTTCCATTTATGTATATCAGTAATAACATTATATGCCCAGTCTACATAATCCATCTTTTGGAGTGGTTTTCAAGGTCATCAACGAAGCTCTTAAAATAAGTGCAAGCGTCCCATCGGTGCATTAAAAGACTATCAGCCATATGCATAAAAACTTAAAGCAGGTTTAACTGCCGTTGTTAAGCACAATTTCCTAAAGTTGTATTCAAAAAACGCTTTTACCTTAAAATACTTTTGTTAACTTTAAAGTAGGAAAAACCTACTTTAAACCTACAATAAATTGACAGTTCAATTTTATTATTGAAAGTTTAAAAACAAAACAAATTGTGTTTACAATAAACTGAGCCGTTTATTTTAAAAGTGGCATAAGTCACTTTGTTTTTGTCATCTTTTTTATTTTAAATTAGTTTATAAAACATTTTATAGGGAATGTCATGGTAAAATTGAATCCATTGAATTTTTAGCCATTTCAAATAGTCTGTATTTACTTTTCTTTCTGAAACGGATTTTTCTAATGATTGTATTGAAATAAAATCTTTCTTCTCCATGTGGTGTACTGTGAAGGATTTTTTCGACAGGGGGCTATTACTACTATTACTATTTTGTCCTTTAAATAAGTCAGTATGTGCAATAATATGCTTTTGAGTTGTGACATTCTTAGATATTTTATACAACACGAAGCAACCTTCTGAGAATACAAAAATAACAAAATAATGCTAATTATGTGTAGTACATTAGATATCACTATAATAAAGTTCACTGAACAGCACTATTCTTTCATACTAATAAAAATAACTCCAATAATCATAACAACACTTCATACACACTTATTACATGTTTCATTTCGTTCACACTAAGCTCCGTAATTAATTTCCTGAGTACAGCGACTTACGCCACTTTCAAAATAAACATGTTTGTTATACCGTTAATTATCAACATTCCTCTCAAACAAATCTTAATACTTCTCAACTTATTAATTTCAAATTTATTAAAAATGAAAAAAAACTGTTGTGACTTATGCCACTTTCAATGTAAACGGCTCAATTGACAGTTGTACTTTGTTATTCCAAAAGTTTTTAAAAATGTTTATTAAAAGCAACTTGTAGTATACAAATAATGATAAAAACTAAAACATAACATGCCATTCAATACAAAACATTTTACATCTTTATTTTATATTTTACAAAAATATAATTATAATTAATTATTTAAAACAAAAGTTTTATTGATGTACATATAATCGAAACAAAGCACGTTATCCGAATACTTAGTTTTTTAATATGCACAAATTCTTTGTAAGTTCTTTGTAAGCCTTGCAAATTTACCTTTTTTGGGTTCTTTGCTTTTTATTAAAAAGATTAATAAAAAAACAAAAAAAATATGTTGATTTTGCTAAAAACAATTAAAACATTTTTTATGGATCTAACTACCTGCATATATAATATTCATTTTTATACATCGTTAACTACAAAGTGACAACTGGAAACAGTGGCATTGCCAGAATCAAAGCATACATTAGCTAAAGTACTGTTTTTGAATACCATTTTTTAACAAACGTCTGTTAGCCTTAAAGTGTTTGTTAACTAACGTGTACTTTAAAGCTCAAGTAAGCGTTTTTATGCATACGGCCGTATATACTGACTAGTTACATTTTTACATCTGATTTATATAATAAAAGTTTATATATTTTAAGTATTTGTTACTTTTACGGCTTGACATAAAATCTAAAAAATCTAGATAGGAATTGTACAAATTTCCAAATAGTATTTAAAACAAGAAGCGTATTGGATTGTTATTATATTTCTCAGACTCTCCTGGAAACTTCTTCCAGACTTTTTAATAAATTAAAATTTAGATATTAAAAAAAAACAATAATTATGAAGTCGATTTCTTAGCTGCACGTCGTTGGCTACCAATCAGTTAATACAATTTTTCATTTCTTTCATAATCTAAGCAAGCTACGTTACGTCGTCCATCGTTCAAAAAGGTAAACGTTTATAGTTTTTCTTAAAAATCTCGAAACAAGTTGATTTATTAGGCAATTAAAACCGTTACCCCTTCCTTTTTCAATCGAAGTGCCGTTCACAGTTAAAAAAAGTAAATATTAACAAATTCTGGCAACTTCGAACTGCGAAAATATTTTTCTTAATTACATAAAAGGGAACTCCCCAACTAGAACGACATATTTATATTGTGAAAATAAAGTTAAAAGTAAATTTTTCGAAGTATTCAATTTAAGTTCAAAGAAAAAAATCTCATAAATATCTACTGTTTGTGATAACTAGCAAAAACAAAAAATTAAACCAAAACTAATACAAGAACACAAGAAAAGTTGTATCTTATTGATTACTACGCTAGCCAAATAATCGGTGCCAAATTCCCCGTCAAAACGCAAGTTTTGCAAGTATTATTCTTTAATGTGCGCACTGGACTTGTAAACATGTGCAAATTTTGTGGAATAAAAAAACGAGGTCAAAATGACTTTATAACATCGAAACTAGTATAAGTTTTAGACAAATATACAGTTAGCAAAGAAAAAAAACTTTTACACTTACTAAATCAAAATAAATATCAGCACAAACAATTTTCCATAACAAGAAATTTGTGTTTAATAAAAATAAATTAAACCTTAAGATCCGTATTTTAATTACATATGGAACAAATTTTCTTTCTTAAAGTTTAATTTAAAAAAAAGACAGCAACAAAAAATATGCCAGTATTTTTAGGCAAAACAAAAACTTGTACAGAAGTGGAAGTTTTATGAAAACAATAAAAACCTATTATATATTTCACTTTTTAGTATTTTGTATGATGTCCTTTTGCTTCTTTAACAGCTTGGAGTCTTTTTGGCGTCGAATACACTAGATTTCTTGTTACCTCTACAGGTATAGATAGCCATATGTTGATTAGAGCGTTTTTAATTTTCTTTTCACGTGAGCCCACAAATGTTCTATAGGATTCAATTGTGGTCTTTGGGGAGGGTGCAAAACGGCATAGTGTTTTGGGTCGTTGAACAAACACAAAGCCATCCCCCAAGTCCATTTATTGAGCAGACTGAATCAAATAAATTTACAAGATGTTTAAATAATCAGTCTTGTTCATAATCAAAATTAAAGACACTTTAAAGAAAAATGATTTTCCTAATAAAACAATAAACGGCCAATTAAAACATGCCAAATACAAAAATCAATGTAAAAACAATGAAACAGAAAAATCAGCAAAGGTATACAAATCCATGGTATATATTCCTGGTTTTTCAGAAAGATTAAAACACTTTACATTTACGATAACGAAAAAAACCAATTAGCTTTTAAAACAAACAATACATTAAATAGACTTTACAGCCAGACAAAGTCGAAACTGGATAATGAGGACAAGTCTAATATAGTATATAAAATAAGCTGCAATGGGGACGAGTCCAATATATGCCATAAAGTATATGTTGGAACAACAAGTACAAAACTTAAGACAAGGTTAGCATCACACAAATCTGATACAAAATCTCGTGAAAATCAGACAACACAAAAAACTGCACTTGCAGCCCACTGTGCTACAACAGGTCACAAACCAAATTTTGAAAACATCAAAATATTATCAAGAGAGAACAAATATAAAAAGAGATTTACGCTTGACATGCTACACATTATTGATGTAGCAATCGATAAGAGACTTAATTTTAAGAGTGATACAGAGAAATGTGCACAGATATATAGACACACAATAAACAAACATAGACTAAAAAACAATAGAACGTAAACTAACTTTGTTTACATATTGACAATTGTGCAATGAACAAGACGCGGAAGGAATATATAGTTAATCTTATTATTTTTAATTTTAGTTAAAACAATTTTTTAAATGGTAATTGTAAATATTTTAATTTGTTGTAATTTTGTGCTAATGTTTTTTTTATGTAGTAACAATATACACATTTTTCACCTCAATATAATATAACTTAGATGTTTTTAATATACACTTAAAAATATTGTTATTTTATAAACGTTTTGTTAGGAGTTCTTTATTGCAAAATAATAAACACCAGTTTTTAGAGTTTTTAAATAATAATAATTTTATTATTTACTTTAACTACAAAAAGTTGACACAGAACAATTTACTTAAAAATGCACGTCTTCACTCGCTGAGGTTTAATTTACTGATTGACTATCCACTCAGACGCTTCCCCTTTTTATACTTGTCCAATTAGAATCTAGAAGATGTAAGAATTTTCTACTTTCTTTGTGTGTATTTTGTTGTTGTAGGTTGTTTATTCGTTTTATAGGCGCCTGTATGTCTGTGTGTATAGTTGTTTTTGTTTTTGTGCTGATGAGGTTTCTGCTTGGGATTTATTTCAATACATTTGTTGTTTGTAAAAAAGGGTTTCTTAGAAAACTACGCAGATGGTAAACAACATTGTATATTTGTTGTTGTAAAATTAGTTTTTGTCTTGCGCGTTTAGATGATAAACAGCATACTTGCATTTTTTTTCTTGCATGCCAGGCAGTTAGTAAACAGCATATCAAATTATAGTTGTGTGTGTATAAACTTCTACGCAGTTTGTAACCAGTAGTTTGCTTTATTGCTTAATTGTTCTATTTTAAACTTAAGCAAGACACATTCGTAACAATATATTGATATACTCTCTATTATTATCTTAACGAAAAACCATACAAATAATGAAATATATATAATAATCTACTTTAAACAAAGAAATGTTTGTCCAACATCCTCTCGTTAAGAAAGGATTTCATAGAAATTAAATTTATTATTATATAAAAATATCCACATTAAATATTATTTTAACAAATATGTTTTTTAATTATATTTAGTTTAAATCTCCTTTAAAACATAATAATACAATAACATTTTCAATGCAAACAATTCGCAAATAATCATAATCATTCATGCATTAAAACTACAACTTCAGAAGATTGCGTCATATTCAATAATGAATTAAAACAAAGAGCATTTTTTTAGTAATTCAATAGCACCAAAACATGGAATGACACAAATTAAAATTTTAAATGCAACAACCGACACAGTAACCTTAGAAAATATTCAGTTACAAACTGACCCACTAAATAATTATGAAATATATAACTACAATGACGTAAACAACGAAGAACGTTTTCATAAAATAATGACCGAATTACAAATTGGTAATAATGGTGATTATGCAAAAACAGAATTGATAAACATTTTTAGAAAATACCAAAACACATTTCACCTAGAAAACAAAAAATTGATAGTAAACAACTTTTACAAACAAAAAATTTTAACAACAGACAACACACCTGTATACATAAAAAATTACAGACTACCTCACACACATACAAACATAATTAATAACCAAGTACAACACATGCTTATTGATGACATAATAGGTCCTTCCGTTAGTCCTTATAACTCTCCGCTCTTCTTAGTACCTAAAAAGAACACGGAGGATAAAGAGAAATGGAGACTAGTAGTAGATTTTAGAAAACTGAACGACAAAATTGTAATAAAAGCGTTTTTTATTCTATTTTAATTTGTTTTAAATAAGAAAAGGTTTTTACTTTTTATTCTGTGCTCAGCTTGGAGCAGTTAAATCCAGCTCAACTGGGAGCTAGGATGAATGAACAAAGATTGTTTTTCTTCCCTCAATTTCAGCCGTTTATATTGCGACTGTGAGAAGATTATTATTAGTCTAGAACTTAATTTATTAATATTATTTATATACAAATGTTATTATAAATATTACTAGTGTTATTATGAAAAGTGAAATGTGACCTGGTTCTTATTGCATTCATTTTGGGATTTCTTTCCACAAAATAAATGTGTCACCTGAAACTCACCGCTTGACACACACACGCTATGTAAATGCCCGTTGAAGGCCATTCATCATTTGCATGTATGTAAAGTATAACAACAACAAACATAAGTGCATTGCTAGTGCATTGCACTTGAGAAATTTGATTTAAACTTTTTAGTTTGTTGTGTTAGGTATTTACATTAGGGTGGTTCCACTACATCTCCACTTTTCGCAAGAATGTTCATATAACGGTAGTTCTATGGACATTCTTTTACAAATATTGTATTATGTATTAATTTATTTAATCTTAATTTTATTTATGTAATTATAGTTTTTATTTAAATTTATTATTTGTTTTTATATAGTAATTGTAATTCTAATAGTATATTCTCCCGGGAAATTAGATTAAAATTATATATTGTATAACTTAAGTCTATTTTTATTTACTACTTGGGTTTTCTTTGTTTTCTTATCTTCTATGCTTACATTATTTCTTAAGTCTATTTTCTTAATTTTATATGGACCCTTATATTGACTTTCTAATTTGTGTCCGGTCTCATTTCTAAGTAAAACTAAATCTCCTATATTAAAGTTATGGTCTATTATTGTTTTGTCATAATCTAACTTACGCTTAAGTTTATTTTTGTCTAATAATATTCTAGCTCTACTAAGTGCTATTTCTAATCTATATTTTAATTCCTTAACGTAGTCATCTAAATTATAAAGTGGTGTAATATCCTTCCCACTGTTAAACTGTGTAAAATCATTAGGGATTTTACCAAATACTAGTTCATAAGGACAACAATTGTGTGCTGTAGAAGGAGTAGTGTTGAAGCAGTATGTGAAATATCTTATCCATTCGTCCCAGTCAGTTTTGTCAACTGAAATATATAAGCGAATGTATTCGTTAAAAGTCCTAAGACTTCTTTCTATTGTACCTAGTGTTTGATGGTGATAGGCTGTTGATGTAATTTTGTTTATTTTTAATAATTCACATAGTTCTGTGAGTATCGAATTTTTGTATTCAGTACCCATGTCCGAAATGAACGTCTTCATTGGTCCATAGGTAAGTATAAAGTGTTCAAAAATTCCTTTGGCTACTGTCTTTGCACTTTTGTCCCTAATTGGTATAGTTACTAGATATTTTGTCAAATCACATACAATAGTGATCGCATATTCGTTGTCATTGTAGGATTTGGGAAAAGGACCTATTGATAATTACTGTATCAAACGCCTGCGTAGGCGTAGGTGTAATTATCATTGGACCTTTTAAGTGTTTTGTTATTTTTGATCTCTGACATGTTTGGCATGATTTAACATATTTGGTCACATCTTTAGTGATGTTTTTCCAATAATAATATCTCTTGATCTTATCTAGAGTTCTAGAAACACCTGAATGTCCACCTTCTGCGGGGTCATCATGGTATTGTTTCATTATCCTCTCTATGGTCTTAGTATCCTTCTTAGTATCATTTTTTATGTGGGTCACCTCATTTAGTAGCGCTACTATTAATTTATCTAAATATTTATTGCCCTTTTCTTTAAATTCAGTACTTGAGACAAATTCGAAAATTTTCTCACTAGGTGCCACTTGCAATTTCTTTATATTTAATTTACCGGCCACTTTTTCTAGCCTAGGGAAAAATTTTCCTAAGTCAATCTTCCCATTAGTAAATAAGTCATTAACATTTATGTATGTTAGTACCACTTTGCCTTGCTTTATATAGCATTTATTTGGGCTAAATCTCAATTTATGATATTTTCTGACGTCAGTGTTATTTAGTGGTATGTATATATTGGGCTTATTAGTTTCCTTTTCCTGATACTTTTTATTCTTACTATCATCCTCCATATGTTGTGCCTTTTCAGTCATTGATCTTGTAGTCATGCTCAATAGTGTATTGTTAGTCGTGTTAGAGTTCTTAAATTCCTCAATATTAATGCGGGATAATGCGTCCGCTACATAATTATCTTTTCCCCTAAGATATTCAACAGTAAAATTGTATTCCTCTAAGTCCAGTCTTATTCTTGTCAATTTGGAACTCGGGTTTTTCATCGAAAATAGGTAGGATAGTGGTCTGTGGTCTGTACGGACAACAAAGTGTTTTCCGTATACGTATGGTCGAAAATAAGTAATTGCCCAATGTATTGCAGCTAGTTCTTGTTCTATTGTCGATTTATTACTTTCACCCTGTGTGAATGTTCTTGAAGCGTATGCTACTGGAAGATGTTTGCCTTGGTATTCCTGTGTAAGGACTGCACCGCAAGCATGTTTACTTGCGTCTGTTGTTATACAGAACTTTTTATCAAAGTCAGGGTATTGAAGTAAAGTAGGACTCATTAGTGCTTTCTTTAGGTATTTAAATGCGTTGTCACAGTCTTTTGTCCATTCAAAAGGGGTTCCTTTTTTTGATAATCTCGTTAAATGTCTGGAATATTCTGAGAAGTTTGGTATTAATTTTCTCTAGTAGTTACAAAAGGCTACAAATCTTTTTGCACTGTCAGCGTCCGTAGGATAATTTTCTATTATCGAATATTTGGAATCGTCTGGTAATATTCCATTGTCTGTGCATTTATGTCCTAAATAGGTTACTTCTCTCATAAAAAAGGAACATTTTTCAGGGTTAAGTTTTAGGTTATGTCTGCGACATAAATCAAATATGTCCTGTAAATTTGAAAGCATGTATTTTTCTGAACATCCTAATACAACCAAGTCGTCCATATATAAGAAGGCTTGGTTTGGCTTTAGGCCGCTGAAAGCAATTGTCATCATTCTTTGAAAAGAATTTGGTGCTACTTTAAGACCATAAGGTAGTCTGGTGAATCTGTATGAGCCACTATTGGTTGAAAATGACGTGTAGTCTCTGGAATTATCTTCCAATGAAATTTGGTGAAAACCAGACATTAAATCTAGGCAAGAAAAATACTTAGCTCTTCCATGTTGGTCTAATATGTCATCAATTCTGGGCAATGGGAATTTGTCCGCTATAAGTTTTTTATTTATTTGTCTGTAATCTATCACGAGTCTCCATTTTCTTTTGTCCGAATTTGGTAACGATTTCTTTGGTACAAGTAAAACTGGACTGTTGTATTCCGAATATGAGGGTTCTACAATTTTGTCTTGTTTCAATTTCTCAATTTGTCTATCAATCTCTTCCTTATGTGCGTGTGGTACGCGATAGTTCTTTATATATACAGGTTGTGTGTCATTTAATCTCAATTTTTGTTTATAGAAATTATTACTGGTTATTGGTTCAGATTCTAACCCGAAAATATCACTATATATTGTGCATAATTCTGTGAGTTTACTTTTAAATTGTTCTGGAAAGTTTTTCCTCAATATGTTAATTATTTCTTCTTTTCGTTGTGTATTTTTGTTTGGTTTATTGTTAATAATGTTGTAATCAGAAAGGTTTTCAGTTTTTATATTGTGTTTTTTGATTGTTGCTATTGTGTTATTTGTGTTTAAGATACGTATAAAGGCATTGTTGGATTTTACTAGTATGTTTGGTATTAGTACACCAGGTTGTATTTCCTGATTTGGAATTAATATATCTGTATTTGAGTCTTCTAATTTTAATTGGCGTATTACCTCTGACCTAGGTGGTAAAATAATTTCTTTAATATTACTTGTTAGTGGTATTTCTATTGTGTGTGTTAAGGAGTTTGGTCGTAAGACAAGGTTTTCATTATTTTCTCTAAAATTTAATATACAGTTATGCCTTTTGATGAAATCAATTCCAATAATTCCATCAAATGGTATTGGAAAATCATCCTGGACTGTTTGGAAGTCGTGTGTTATTAGCCATTTTTGAAAATGTAAATCCAAATATACTTTTCCTAAGGATTTAATTTTGCCTTGTCCTATTCCACTGAGTGTAGTTGTTATATGTCTATTTACTTTGTGTGTTTCTATAAATTTTGTTTTTATTAAAGAGATGTCCGCGCCTGTATCTACTAAAAGTGTGGCTGTGTGATTGGTGTTGTGTATTTTAATTGAAATGAAATAACATAAGTTGAGATTGATATTGTATATTTTGTTTTCTATTGGGTTAATCTTAGGGGTTCCTCTGAGTTTTCCGACTGAAGTGACTCAGTTGCTCTTACATAATTCCGCGTTCTGAAATTACTATTGTTGTTCCGTCTCTGGGTATTGTTGAAATTATTATTATCATTGTTACTACGGTTGTTATAGTTACTGTTAATGTTACCGTTGTTCCTATTATTCACCGGGAAGTTGTGTCTTCCACGGAATCTTGGTCGGTTACCTCGGAAATTATTATTCCAAGTATTGTGTCCCTGCCTGTAGTATAGGATAGAATTCTGTTGTCCAGTTGCTTCTGTGCAACTGTTGACAAATTTGCTAATAGCCTCGTTCATGCTATTAAATTGTCCTGCTTCCATGATAAGTTTTACCTTATCCAAGGTGCAGTTCTTCGTAAGTGCTTTCACTGCAACTTGCGTAGAATATTTACCCGCTATATCAGTGGGTAATCCATCGGATATGTAAGCGGTTTCCAGGGATTTTGTCAATTGTGCGATCTCGTCGCAATAACTAGTCGCAGTTTTATTGTTCTGTTTAATGTTTAAAATTTTTGCGGTTAGTACTTCCACTGACTCGCCTTTTACTGAAGTTTTTAATTTGCCTATTATCTGAACTATTGTGTTCTCGTCATTAATGAGGTTTCTGGCGTTACCTTTTAATTTTGTCTTTATGAGGGTTATTGCCAGTGCTTCGTTAGAGCCTTTTATTGAATCGAGTAGAGTCAGTGCGTCAAGAAATGATCGCAAATTATCAGATTTACCATCGAACTCTGGAATGAGCTTTGCAGCTGTATTTAGAAAGTCAATTGGTGTTTGTGCCATTATTGGGCCTTTATTGTTAGTCTGCTGTGAAAGAATTTTCTGTATTTCTATCGGTTCCTGCAAAGTAGGTGGTAATTCTATGTTGAATTCTTTTTTATTAGCTATTTGTAATACTCTATATTTAATATCTAGAAAAAATCCCTCGGCCGCTACTTTGTGTGCTTCGGTTAGCCTATTGTAATTTTCATTAAAAAGGATTCTAATTTTTTCCACATTTTTCAAGAGAATTGAAAAATGCTTATGCAATGTTTCCTGTTTAGTGGGTCTATCTACGTTCAAACATTTGTATGATTTTTCAAATTCTTCCCTTAGTATTCTTGCTCTATTTAATATGCTTGTCCATTCCATTAAGTTTTACCTACTGCAATTCTTATTCTGTTTCTAAAAATCTTTCTCTTCCTCTCTCCTTATTTTTTCAATAGTATATCCAAATTTTGGAGCTGTTTCTCCAATTCTATTTTCCATTATAAGGTCCATTTACAAAGGAAATTTTCAATTAAATTATATCCATTCATTATTAAATTTATTTATAAATTTAAAAGAATTCTCATCATTCAAAAATTATAAAAGGATTTGTTATTAAATTTAAAAAAAGTTTAATACTCTCTAAAATGATTTTTAAATGTTCATTTTAAAATTTATTTACAAATTTAAAAGAATATCTATTATTTAAAATTTTTAAAGGGTATGTTACTAAACGAATTATATTATTAAATATTAAATATATTTTCATTAAATATATTAGATATATCCATTATAAATTTATTTAAAAAATTTATAAGTATATTAAAATTATATAAAAAAAATTTTGTGAACACGGGCGAAGTCGCCTCCGTTCCCTAAGGGTGCGTAATAAAATCGCACTCCTTTTATAAGCTAATTATTAAAATTTAAGATTATACTTATATTTTTGTTGTTGTTTTTAATGTTGTTGTTGCTACTGATCATGCTGTTGTTGTTAAAATTGATTTTGTTGTTGCCAGTTCCTGTGGCATTATGATGTGTTGATATTGCTGTTACTGTTCATTTTGTTGTTGCTGATGTTGCTGTTATTGTAGTTATTGAAGCATATTGCAGATTCTAAGAATTTGATTTTTCTTTCATCATCATCATTAGGCTTGTGTGGTCCTTGGTGTTGTGTAAATGGTTGTGTCTTTTGGCCAGACACTTATTCTTCCTTCTCCTCTGATGGAAACTTGGCTGTCCGTCAGGAATTTAAATTAAATTTGCCTGGGTGCTCAGTAGCACTCTCAAGCTTGGCAGGATGCGAAAATTATCTTGCCTTAAACCAATTTTGTCTGGGTGCTCTTATAGTTTGAGCACTCTCAGATCTGGCAGGATCGCCATGTAATAAAAGCGTTTTTTTATTTTATTTTAATTTGTTTTAAATAAAAAAAGGTTTTTACTTTTTGTTCATTAATCTTTTTATTTAGGTTCAATTATCTGTGCTCAGCTTGGAGCAGTTAAATCCAGCTCAACTGGGAGCTAGGATGAATAAACAAAGATTGTTTTTCTTCCCTCAATTTCAGCCGTTTATATTGCGACTGTGAGAAGATTATTAGTAGTCTAGAACTTAATTTATTAATATTATTTATATACAAATGTTATTATAAATATTACTAGTGTTATTATGAAAAGTGAAATGTGACCTGGTTCTTATTGCATTCATTTTGGGATTTCTTTCCACAAAATAAATGTGTCACCTGAAACTCACCGCTTGACACACACACGCTATGTAAATGCCCGTTGAAGGCCATTCATCATTTGCATGTATGTAAAGTATAACAACAACAAACATAAGTGCATTGCTAGTGCATTGCACTTGAGAAATTTGATTTAAACTTTTTAGTTTGTTGTGTTAGGTATTTACATTAGGGTGGTTCCACTACAAAATCATCAACGACAAATTTCCTCTAACATGATTAGAAGATATTTTAGATAAATTAGGAAGAGCAAAATGGTTTTTTGCACTTAATGTGACTAGTTCATAACAGATAAAATTAGACAAACAATCAAGACATCTAACAGCATTCTCTAGACCACAAAATCATTACCAATTCAAGAGATTCCCATTTGAACTCAAAATCTCTTCAAATAGTTTTCAAAGAATGCTTACTATAGCACTTTATGACTAGATTCTTTATGTGGACGATATTATTGTATTTGGATGCAGTCTAAAGCACCACAATCAAAATATTATTACAAAAGTATAATCTAAAGCTAAATCCACAGAAATGATGTTTTTTAAGACCAGAAGTAGTATATTTAAGACATTTAATAACAAAAGACGGCGTAAAAACAGACCCGCTAAATATGAAATGATAAAACAGTATCCAATACCAAAAAATACTGACGAAGTTAGAAGCTTCATTGCATTTTGCAATTACTACAGAAAATTTATTCCGAACTTTGCGACATTGCAAAAAACCTTGACGCTTTATTGAAAAAATCAGCCAAATTCATAGGACGGAAGACTGCCAATCGGCATTTTACAGTCTTAAAGAAAAACTAATGAACCCCCCCTTTGCTACAATACCACAATTTTTAAAAACCATTCATTTTAACCACCGACGCTTCAAACTATGCGTTAGCAGCAGTCTTATCACAAGGTGAAATAGGCAAAGACCTACCAATTTCATATGCAAGTAACGCATTACAAAAACACGACATCAGTAAACCAATTATTGAAAAAGAACTATTAACAATACATTGGAGTATTAATTACTTCAAACCATACGTATACGATAGACAGTTCATAGTAGTAACAGACTACAAACCATTAATGTCACTATTCCCACAATAAATCCTTCTTCAAAAATGACAAGAATAACGTTACATTTATGTGACTATGATTTCACAATTATATACAAAAAAGGAAAAATGAACAATAATGCAGACGCACTATCTAGGATAGAAATTGATTCAGATATACTAAAACAAACAATACCAAATGAAATTGATGAAAAAACACGTAAAGTGTTAGTAACAATAAGGGCAATGAAAAATAAGAATAATGAAAATAAGGATAAAGAGGCAAATAAAAATAACGAAAAGGAAAATAATAAGGCATATAAAAACAAAGAAGAAGTTAATGAAGATAAAAGAAATAAAGAAGAGAATACGCGAGTAACAGAGAACAATGTAGAAAAATGCAATTCTCAGAAGTCTGATCAACTTCATATATGAGAATGCACCTCCATTAATGATATTAAGAATATGAAGAAACTGCAGTTTAATAAAATAAAGGATATAGAAAAAAAAGATATAATTATTACAGATAATATTGTGCACATTGGACATAATGATAAATCATCGAAACCAGTTTCGACCATGAAGAAGTTATGTGCCAGGGATAAGATTAATAAGAATAAAGTAGGTAACGATAATTCTCCGATACTAAATTCGATTATGAAGAAGTTACATACAGAAGATATGAATAATGATAATATGCATGCAAGATTCAGCGATAACTCAGCGAAACTAGATTCGATTCTGAGAAAACTGATATCTAAAATGAAAAAAGAAAATATTTCAGAAGCAGCGCTCTCAGCGAATGATGAAATATTTAAAATATATACAAAAGAAGATTTAAAAGAAGCATATGCAAGAACAAAAACAAATAATGAAAGTCCTCTATTTAAAATTTTACTATATAGCGCCCCTAAACAAATTAAAGATGATATCCTAAAATATAAACTAATTAACGAATTCTTCAATACAACACACTCATGTCACTTGGGAATGCGTAAAACAATCATCAAACTAAAAAAATTATACATTTGGAAAAACATTAGTAAAATGCTTAAAAATTTCATATAATATTGCGACTGTTGTAACAAAAGTAAACAAACAAAACACATTAACGAACCGCTTACACTGATAGACACACCAAATAATAGTTTTGAAGTAATTTCAATTGACACCGTAGGACCACTTAGAATATCAAACGAGTATCGATACATCTTAACTATGCAATGCGAGTTGACAAAATTTGTTATCGCTCATCCTATGTCAACAAAAGATGCAGTTACAACAGCAAAGGCACTAGTTGAACAGCTTATCCTAAAATATGGTCAATTGAAAGTACTTAAGTCTGACAGAGGAACAGAATTTACTAACGAAGTCATGCATAACATATGTTCACTTCTTAAGATTAAACAAATATTTTCAACACCTTATCACCACGAAACACTTGGGTCAATAGAAAGAAATCATAGAATAATTAATGAATTCCTGTTAACTTTCGCATATAATACGGCACCCCACATAGACACAGGTTACTCACCTTTTGAATTAGTTTATGGTAAATTACCTACCCTCCCATCCGACAATTTCTCTGAAAAACAAACATATTATAATCATGATGACTACGTACAGGAATCACGAGTCAAAATAAAATATGCATTAGATAAACAAAAGAACTAACAATTAAAACAAAAATTAAAAGAATAACTGAAAATAAATACACAAACAAAATAAATTTAAACATCGGAGACTTAGTTTTAATTAAAGTAGAAAATAGAAAAAAATATCAAAGTCCATACAAGGGACCGTATAGAATTATAAGAAGAAATAATGTTAATACAATAATAGACTATAATGGAATACAAAAAGAAATACATAATAATAATTTAAAAGCATATAAACTAGTGTAAGACATATTTTATTGTTATTATCATCATCATATTATTATTATAAAGTAAAGAACATATGTATAAGTAAGAAAATTGTAACAATGACATGCATTTTGAAGAAAAATAATTTTTTTATATAATTCTTCTCTTAAAGGTAAGGGTGTAGTGTACCACACAATGTGTATTACACTGTATCACACAAACACACCAAACAACCACTTACCAAAGTACAACACGTGTCGACTCAAATGCAATCGATCTATGACACAAATTGAGTAGCACACTTTTAGGTGTCATATTTATTTGAGTATTTTTATTTATCATGCATTTAATTCGTCACATGAATCAATGAATCAACATTGCATGTTATTGAAGTGAGACGAATATGTGTTAGCAATAAGTTTTAATAAGTTAGAAGGGTTAAGTAGAAAATATAAAGTAGATATAAAAAGGGCTGCATGCCACTAATAAAATAAGATTTGAAATACAAACTCAAACTGGTAACAACTGCCTTTGTTTTCCTCAACATCTTCAACTTGGGCTGTTCATTACGAATGCCTGCTCTCAAGCTGGAACCCTTCAGCTGCTTAAAATAAATAACGGGTTTTAGGGAAGAATAATATAATTGCCCCCTCCTTGTCATTATTACACCACATGACACCACATGACAATCCTACCAGTCCCATAACCCTTTGCATACCATAAACCACGGGAATTCGTTCAAAATACTTCAACGGATTGTAGGATACGTCTTTAGGTTTATAAAAAATGCCAGAACCAGCAAAACAGAGCGACAATTTAAAAAAATTCTTACGCCCTTCGAATTTCACGATGCACTTCTCATCATGGTTAGTACAACTCAATCATATACCTTTTCAGAAAGCATTCTACAACTGCAGGAGAAACTCGATGCATCTAGCCCGCTCAACAGCCTTACACCGTTTCTTGACGAAAACAACATTTTAAGAGTAGGAGGAAGGCTTGAGGCTTCCCCATTATTGTTTGATGCCAAACACCCAGTGCTGCTTCCATATAATGACATCATGAGTAGACTAATTTTTGAATCAAAACACAAGGAAAATAAACATTGTGGAGCGCAAGCGCTGTTGGCAGCGATTTTGGCCTATTAAAGGAAAGCATTTGGCACGGGAAACTATCCATAAGTGCATCTTCTTCGCAAGATCAAAACCAAGGCTTCTTCAACAAATAATGGGCAATCTTCCTGCAACAAGAGTTACTCCAGCAAGATCTTTCATCAATGCCGGTGTGGATTATTGCGGTCCAATATGGGTGCTTTTCAAAACAAGAGAAAAAAGACTTCAAAAATCGTATATAGCAGTTTTCTGTTGCTTTGTTACGAAGGCAGTTCATCTAGAACTAGTAACAGATCTTACAACAGAAGCCGTAATCGGGGCACTTAAACGATTCATCAGCCGGAGAGGACACTGCCAGAATCTATATAGTGATAACGCCACGAATTTAAATAAGAAGAAATAATGTTAATACAGTAATAGACTATAATGGAATATAAAAGAAATACATAATAATAATTTAAAATCATACAAACTAGTGTAAGACATATTTTATTGTTATTATTATCATCATCATTTTATTATTACAAAGTAAAGAACATATGTAGAAATAAGAATATTGTAACAATGGCATGCATTTTGAAGAAAAATTATTTTTTTATAATTTTTCTCTTAAGGATAAGGATATTTGAGTATTTTTATTTATCATGCAATTGATTCGTCACATGAATCAACGAATCAATATTACATGTTATTGAAGCGTGACGAATATGTGTTAGCAATAAGTTATAATAAGTTAGAAGGGTTAAGTAAAATATGTAAAGTAGATATAAAAAGGGCTGTATGCCACATAAAATAAGATTTGAAATACAAAATCAAACTGGCAACTGCTTTTGTTTCCCTCAATATCTTCAATTGGGCTGCTCTTACGAATGCCTGCTTTTAAGCATAACATTACAATAGTAATAAAATAAAAAAGCTTCAAATAAGAAAATACTTGGCAGATGCTGGGTATTTTTGTTTGTTAAAATTTCTTTTAATTGGATCTACGTAATCTAAGAATGTATGTAATGTATACTTAAATGCAAATACATACATATTTTTAGTCCAACCAATTAAAACATGTCGACTGGTGAACTACTTGTTGTATGGGTGAGTTGAAGTAGAAGCAAGGAAACATATTTAAATACAAAAAAGAAACCACAAACAAAAAATTTAACTTTTTTAGTTTTCCGAAAAAGTTGTTTAACCTTTTGTCACACAAACCAACAAAATCAGCCAAATTGCTCCAGCCGTTCTCACGCGGTATTACATATGTGGACCATTTCATTTATATATATTGTTACATTTATACCTTTTATAAACATTTTGTTGTGAGTTCTTTATTGCAAAATAAATAACACCAGTTTTTAGTGTTTTTAAATTAGTAACAATTTTATTTACTTTAATCACACAAAGCTGGCACTACAGAACAACTAACTTAAGATGGATGTCTTTACTTCAGACGCTGCCCTTTTATATTTGTCCATTAAAAGTATAGAACATTTAAGAATCTTCTACTCCCTTTGTATTACATTTTGTTGTTGTATGGTGTTTATTCAATGTATAGGCGCCTATACGTCTGTGTGTATTTTTGTTTTTGTACTGATAAAGTTTCTTCTTGGAATTTATTTAAAGATATTTGTTGTTGTCTCGTGTAGATAAGTTTTCTTAGAAATCTACGCAAATGGTAAACAGCATACAGATTTGCTGTTGTTTGCGTGTATAAAATTTCTACGCAGTTAGTAAATAGAAATTTGTTGTTGGCTTGTACAAAATTTCTACGAAGTTTGTAACTAGAAATTTTATTGTTGTGCATAAGTTTTCTTAGCAAGTCACGCAGTTAGAAAACAACATGCCCAGTAGTTTACTTTATTGCTTAATTGTTTTCTTTTAAAACTTAAGCAAGATACATCTGTAACACTGCCGCCCACTTACACCTTTGCGTCCCGAAAAGCCTCAATATTCCCTCGGCCATACTTGGCCAGCCGCTCCAAGTGGACCACCGTCATCTTAGAACTCGGACTGTGATATTTCTGTAACCGATAACGTAATTTAATTTCTTGATCACTTTGAATTCCTTCCCAGTGGCTTTGCAATTTGGGAGACAGTTCTTTTTTTCGTTGTGGGTTATATAGCAGAAAGTTGTCCTTCTCTAAATCCTTCCGTAATCATACCTGGCTTTCATTTTGTCGCTGGACATTTTATTGCGATTGCGGACAAACTCATGACGCTAGTGCAAGTCTTCTTATATCTAAGGAACATTTTCATTATCGTTTTGTTCAGGAATCGGTTTATCGCTAAATTCTAAGTCGGCTGGTAGTTCTAGCTCTGTCCCCAAACATGATTTTTGCTGGACTGCATAATGTTGAATTGTGAATAGGTGATCGGTATGCCAGAAGAAATTTTGGTACATGCTCGTCCCAATCCTTTTGGTGTGTACTAACCACTTTTCGGAGATATTCTTTCAGGGAGCGGTTGAATCTTTCAACCATGCCATCAGACTGTGGATGCAGTGGTGTCGATCCCATCTTTCTGATCCCATAAATGTCGCATATTTTCTTGAATATGGCCGACTAAAAATTTCGTCCCTGATCATACTGAAGTTCTGTTGGAACACCGTATCGACACACCTAATTGTTTACAAATTCATCCACAACCGTTTTGGACTCTTGGTTCGGAATGGGATAAGCTTCGGGTCATTTGCTGAAATAATCCATTACTACTAGCAGATACCGATTTCCAGCATTACTGACGGGGAATGGGCTTGCGATATCCATTGCTATCCGCTCAAAAGGGGCGCCTGCGCGGTGCTGTTGTAGTTTGCCACGACTTTGCTTTGTTGGACCCTTGGCCGCAATGCACCGCATGCAGTGAGCTGTCCATTCGGCTACACATTGTGGGCAGCCCACCCAGTAATATCGCTGTTTTATCTTTTCCAGTGTTTTTGTTATACCCAGATGGCCGCCGCTGGTACCATTATAAAACTGTTTCATTTCTTTTATCCGGAAACTTGGCACGACGATTAAGTTCATTGTAGTTTTTCCATCTGCAGTTTCCCAATTTTGATATAGGCAACCATTTACCACTTTAAGGCTATTTCACTGAGCTCAGTATGATTTTGCCAGCAGGCTTTCTGCCGATATTGCGTTACGGTTCGGTCTTATGTACTCCAGCTTGGCGATCTAATTTTTGATGAAATGGGATCTTTTTTTGGGCCTCAGACTGATGTTCTCATGTACCATTTGGATACGCCTCATATCAATGACAGATTCATCTTCCTCGACTTTATATGCAGTGCCTGCATATTAGGTTGCATGGGCGTCGTAAAAGAGCATATGCATTGTTGTGTTTTCGGCCTTTCCTGTACACAATGCTAAAGTCATAGCTCTGCAGACGTTCAATCCAGCGTGCAAGCTGCTCTTCGGGGAGCAGCAACCACCGTAATGCGGAGTGATCCGTAATGATGGTAAAGTGTTGTATTTTGTATTTATGGTAATGTTTAACACACTCCAGTACGGCTACAAGCTCCCATCGTGTTACCCGGTAATTTTTCTTGGGCTTGGACAATACTCTGCTATAGTAACCAATAATTTTTTCCGTCCCATTAATCGCCTTAGAAAGCACTCCTCCTATTACTTAGCCGTTTGCATCTGTATCCAATATAAATTCATATCCAGCTATCGTATAGGCGAGGACTGGTGCTCTACACAAAAGCTTCTTTAGCCCCTGAAGCGGCTCTTATGCTGCCACACTCCAGTGATATGGTTGCGATTTTCTGGTCAACTCATGTAAGTTTGAACAAAGTTCGCACGAATCGCCTGTAGTATGTGAAAAGCCCTGGGAAACTACGTAGTTAATGAAGATTTTATGGACGTGGCCAATTGTTTACTGGCAGTATTTTATCCTTGTCAGTTGATACGCCCTCTGCTGTTACACGATGCCCCAAGTATTTAACCTCTTTTTGAAACAGCGCACATTTCTTCGCACTTAATTTAAGTCCTGCAGCCGCTATACGCTTGAGAACTTCATCGAGGCTTTTAAGGTGTTCATCAAAAGTCTTTCCCATCACAATTATGTCATCCAGATATACTAAACTTGTCTTTCAGTTAAGCCTCTTAAGCACACGTTCCATTAAGCGCTCAAAAGTAGCTGGAGCATTGCAGAATCCAAATGGCATTACTTTAAACTGCCACCAAACATTGCTCGCGCTAAAGGCAGTTTTCTCTTTGTCTTTATCGGCTATTTCCACTTGCCAGTAGCCACTCTGCAAGTCCAAGGTAAAAAACCATTTCGTTTCGGACAACGTGTCTAAGGTGTCGTCAATTCTTTGTAGCGGATAATTGTCCTTCTTCCGCTCCATTTCGTTAATCAGTTCCTTAACCTCGTTTCGTTTTGCAAGGGGAATACTCCTCGCTTCGTCAGTATTTACTTCTTGTTTCACCACTGCTGTTTTACCTTGGCTTTTATTATTTAGGGCGAAATCGGCGGTATGTTTTCTTAGCAACTGCTTCGCTTCATTTCCGTCGGGTTTTTTAGTTCTGCTACCCATAATGCATATCAACTTGCTATGCTAGCAAGTCCCGCTCTTTAACTGTAACTTTCGGGCATACTCGATATGTCGCACAATTAATTACGGTTCCTACAGGCTAACATTGACCGATTTCAGCATTTTCGCCAATTGTCTTTTCGCTGCTCGACTCATTTAGTACTCACACTGTGGCTTTCCCATTGTTGTGGCATTTCACTAGAGCTTTAGTTGTTATGCTGTCGTTCCTTACGTTTTGTGGTTCTACCATCCACAACCGGTTGTCCACACAATCCGCCTCCACACGTGCGCAAACTATAGTTTCCACCAGGGGTGATAATTTTTGGCGTTCGATTTGCTGCCCCATATCCAGATTAGTCTCATGAGCTACCATGAAATCTGCACGGATAATAACTTCATCTACTATATCAGCGACAACAAACACGTGATCTGCGCTGATGTTTTCCATAGTCAATCGTACCCTGGCTCTTCCATAGACGATGGCGGAATCCCCAGTAGTGGTGCGCAGTTGCACATTATTTAACGGCTCCACTACCCCTTTCACTAAATCGGGACTTATTACGGACTGGGATGCTCCTGTGTCTATTGTGAGGATTTGCTTCTTTCCATTGATCAACCCGCAGACAGTAAGATTATTATTTTTCTGTTGTATGATGGAAATGTAGATTGCGCTGCCATCGGTTGTGGGAGCTAGCTCTTTTCCCTCAGTCGTTTTAGTTTAACGTTGAGTCGTGCGATTTGGTGTTGTTTGTACGCTTGTTGTCCCTGGGAGGTGAAGCAGATTTTGACCTTTTCTTAACAGACCTGCAGTTGCTCTAAAACTGTCCGACCTTACCGCAGCTGAAGCATTTTGCGTGCGACTTTCTTCTTCCAATATTTGCTCAATCATTTCTTATATCTCGCTTTTCTTGTCTCCACAACTTTCCATATCAGCCTCAAGACGTCGTACCTTGTGCTTTGAGATAACTTTGGCGGTCTCCTGGGCCAACGCGTACGTGATTGTTTCGGTGAAGGATGCTTTTTGCACTGCAGAAACTGCATCTTTAATATCTGGATCCCTTATGCCATTCACAAATCCTTCAATTTTAATTTCAATTTTTTAGGTGCTCCTGTAAGCTAGTAGGTAATCTGGGGGTTACTGGTTCGATTTCGAACGAGACGTTGGTGTTTTTTCACTACAAAAATAAAAATTTACTGTCGGTGGGGCTCTTCAGCGATGAAGGCATAATCACTGGTCGCTGTGCTGTCTTATACGACAGTTAATTTCCGTTAATTTAATTTTGGTAGCGGATAACTCTCTTTCTTAGTAACATCATTGTGTTTTCTATAGTCGACACAAAACAAGAAAATGTTTAATTTAGAAATGAAGAATTTGCTTATTTGTTGCTATAACTTTTATGATAGCGTAAATTGTATTAATTGTCTGAATACAATGTGACTAAATTCTACTTGCCCTACTGGTAGTGCTTTAAGTACCTAAAAATACATTTAAATAAAATTAAAAAGTCAATACTTTATAGGAGTTTTTGATATTATGTTATTATAAATAAACTGAACGGTAATGACTGAATAATAGTAATATTAATTACTGAGAAAAAAGTCTAAAGCATCTTAATTGTTAAAGACTTTCTTAAATTGTTTGTTTTGGTACTCAGTACACAACAGCACAAACTTATCGTTTTTTCGTTCGGATTAAAGTTTATTACTTTTCAGAGACCTGATTTTTTTTATTTCTTTTATAAATTAAACAAAAAGAAATGATTGTCCCTCGTATAAAATCTGTAATAAACATGAAAACAAGCTCGTAATATATTTAGTCAAATTTTTTTGTAAAGTTAGAGATGGTTTGTTCTATGCCAGCAATAAATTTTGACCTAATAGGTGTATATTTATTTTTTTTTTCAGGCGGGAAGTAGTTCTCCATATTTTAATTTTTTTAATTTTCTCATTTTGAAAATGTGGTTTTTGTTGTTACTAAAATCTTTAAGAAAATAGAGGAAATAAAAATATAGGCTGTTTTCTTAAGCCCGATAGAACTTGAAATTGTAAAAAATAACACAAAAAATTAAATTGTAAGCAAAATTTCTTTTTTATTCGAAGGATCAATACGTGACATTAACATTTGAAAATGATTTCGGGCATATGGGCACCGCGGCTGTTCTTGACGCAGCGCATTCTGGACGTCCAATTTTGGGCCACTTTTTCGAGCACTGCTGGGCGTATGTCACGAATAACACGAACAATGCTGTCCTCCAAGGCGTCAATTGTTGCTGGTTTATCAGCATAAACCAGTGACTTCACGTAGCCCCACAGGAAATAGTCGAGTGGTGTCAAATCGCACGACCTTGGAGGCCAATTGACAGGTCCATTTCTCGAAATCAACTTATCGCCAAATTTTGATTTCAATAAGTCGATGGTTGCGTTCGCTGTATGGCACGTATCGCCATCCTGTTGAAACCACATCTCGTCCGGATCAATGTCATCCATATTTTCAAACAAAAAATCATTGATCATGGTGCGGTAACGATCTCCATTGACCGTAACGCGAGCTCCGGCCTGATTTTTAAAGAAATAAGGTCCGATGATGCCACCAGCATGAAAACCGCACCAAACAGTGCATTTTTCTGGATGCAATGGAGTCTGTAGGGTCTGTTGTGGATTGGTCTCATTCCATATGCGGCAATTTTGCTTATTAACAAACCCGTTAAGCCAAAAATGCGCCTCATCGCTGAACACAATTTTGCGATAAAACAACGGGTCAGTTGCCAACTGCTCTAGAGCCCAATCGGCGAAAGAACGACCTATATATTGGTCTCGTGGCTTCAATTCCTGCACCAGCTGGATCTTATACGGGTGTAGGCCGAGATCTTTGCGCAAAATTTTCCACGTAGTGGACGGACAGAGGCCCAATTCCTGCGACCGACGACGAATTAATAAATTTGGATCTTCTTCCACACCTACGTTTACAGCGGCGATATTCTCGTCAGTACGCACATTCCTTCGACGTGTTGGTGTTATTGCATCCTCTAGAGAGTATGTGGTACGAAATCTATCGACAGTTTGACGAATGGCTTGTTCAGATGCACGATTATGTGCGCCATAAAAATGACGAAGTCGTCTATAAGTTGCGCGAATCGACGACTGATTTTCAAAGTAAATTTGGATAATTTCGTAGCGTTGTTCAAGCGAGAGTCTATTCATGATGATTTGTCAGAGTATACTGAAACAAATAAAAAAAATCTTTCATCAAAATTTCATTTTTTTGTGTTACTTTTTACAATTTAAAGTTCTATCTAGCTTAAAAAAACACCTTTTATATAAATATGGTATAATTGAACACAATTCAAGTAGCATTATACCTAAACCGATGTTTTTATATTATAGCAAGATACACTAGAATAAAAGTAGATATTTTATTCTAACAGGAGAACATCTAAAAATAATGACGATGGAATACACACTTCAAAACAAAAAATAACTCTTTATTACATTTTGCTACTAAACAGTAGATAAATCATATTTTTAATATTTTGCATAAAATTATTTAGTTCTCTAAAAACAATTTCTAATAAAATATAAAAAAAAAAATCAAATTGTCCTCCAGATTTTGAACAAAAGTCCACACTTTCTTTAGAGTTTTTGAAAAATAAGAAAGTGAATATCGTAAGTAAGAAAATAATAAAACAAAAATTAGATTTATAAAAATAAATCAAAAATATATTTCTTCTTTCTCCCCATATCATTTTATATTATTTGTATTGTTATCTAATAAAATAACTGTTTTATTTCACATGTTTTTGCCTATATGTTAGTCATTTAAAAGGCGTACTACCTTAAACCACTTGAATGTGCAATGATCGGCTTATATTTTATTTGTAGTTCGGTATAGTTTTTGCCTAATACAAGCTCCTGTTATTTTTGACAACGAAGTGATATATAATACACGATACTCGATACATGAGAAGGCTGTGAACATAATGGTTGGGCAAGTTTGGGGTTCGGAATCAAATTGTCTTAACACACACTTTTTTTTGACAAATGTAGGCCATTTTCCCATAACTTTGAACATATTTCGCAACAAAGGTTCACTTAGGTCAATGTATGTGAATTATTCAATTCATGTAAACCCAGTCTTTAAAGTGGTCCCAGAGAAATAAACCAGTAGCGTTAAAACACAAGAAAATGCGGCAAATTAGCATCACCAAATCGAAAAATTAGACGACCAGGAAATTTCCCATGCAAAAGCTTAAGTCAGCAAGATGCCGTTTTGTTGAAATCAATGGCCAATTCGTTATCGTGGTTTGGGAATGCAAAGAATTTACTGTGATGGCGTTTCCTTGCTCACTTTCGAAAAATACAAATACAAGCCAGGTGGCTTTCTTTAGACATTTTTCAAAGACTGTTTGTGTATTTTGTTTGCATGACTTAAGCAGTGAAATGCTCACTAAACATGATTTGCTGAAAAATGCGTTCTTTTCGTTCAGTTTTTCAAACAGCCAATTTACGAACCTTCGAGGCAAACAATGGTCGATCAGTTTTATTGCTTAAATGGGTTGAACTTCATACGCATGAAGACGAAAAAGTTTTTGCAAAATATTACGCAAAGTGCTTCTAGTATTTCAGAGGTCGACGCCTGATTACGAAGAAAAGCTGCTCGAATTTTACGGTGACAGTGAATTTTTCACAATTTTGATAATAAATATTCACGACAAAAATTCTATGCTTAAATGCGCTACGTTCCGTGCACTAATTTCCCTATCTTTTGCTAGGCATATGTCTAATTTACTACCTAACCTTAAATTTACCCTTAAATTTGTATAGAAAATAGAAATACTTTGTACAATATGTTTTTTTATTTCGAAGTATTCCTAGATAGGAGAAAACAAAATAAACTGTCTACTCCTTAAAAGTGCGTAAGTAATTCATTCTAACCCAAGTTTTAAAACATCTACTGGCGAATATTGATTAACTCACATTTTGTTACTTCAAAAATAAAATAATAAAACAAATTTGTTTGCTATTTCCACATAACTTTTAATAGCTATTTTTCGAATACCTGCAAGTAATGTAAGGAAAAACCTAACGAACTTTTCAAAAATGTTATTACTTTGCGATATTTTTAAGTTCAAATATTTTTACTTAAATATTATATTTTTAGCTTTGAAATTTATTATCAGTCAAACTATTTCACTATTATTTATATCCAAATAAATAATTGAAATATTTTGATAAATCAAAAGCTGAAAGCACCGGCAGCAATAACTATCGGGTATGGGTATTGCCTTGATAAGATTAATTCAAAGGCTGTGTTAAAATATTATAAATTGGAGTGTTTAGCAAATTCAAAATGTTAGAAGATTTACAAACTTAAGAGTACCGGATGTGAAAAGCCGAAAAAGTTTTATTCATCAAACATTGATCTGTAAGACGTCCTTGTGTCAGTTGTAACCTTGTGACAAAAGTATAAACATTATAAAACAGTTGGTCAAAGATGACCAAATTAAGGGGTATTTTGTGGGATTGAATATTTTGTGGGAAGGATTATTTTTTACCATTAGCGTTCTAAGGAGATAAATTAAAATTGTTAGCTTTTTTGGAAAAAAAAAATTGCAACACTTACAACTTTATTAGATAGATGTGCTGCTTCCTTCTCTATGATGTCTATGCGGCTCGCGATTCATAAAAGTAAAATCTTAATTTTAATTTTTTTTAGTTATTGTTGCACAGAAATAACAAATTAAATTTTATTATTTGGATTTAAATATGGAATCACTATTTGTGCAAATTACATATTTGCTGTGTACGGATTCAATTGTTGTTACGTCTTCAGCTAACGTATAGTTGTACTTTCATGTAATAGCCTTAGTATTTTTGTCAGCATTCTTATTGATTCGCCAGATATGTTTTCACCAGCACTACCGGCGAGCTCCATGCAGCACTCGAACATGGCTCAATCACTTCGTTTCGCTATATGTCGTAAATCAGTTGTTTGAACTTGTTTCGTTTTGCAAAGGAACATTCCTGGGTGCTCGTTTTATGGGCCTCGCTTCGCCAGTATTTGTTTCATGCTTCACCACTGCTGTTCTACCTTGGCTTTTGTTATTTAGGGCGAAAACGACTTAATGTTTTTTAGCAACTGCTTCCTTTTATTTCGATCAGTCTTAGTTCTGCTTCCCATTTATCTACCTGCTCTGCTGGCAAATCCCGCTCTTCAGTTCTTATTTTGGGGCATACTAAATATGTCGCACAATTAATTACTGCTCCTGCTGGCTCACATCGACCGATTTGAGCATTTTTGGTAATCATCTTTTCCCATTGTGGCAGCTTTTCACGAGACCTTTAGCTGTTATAACATCGTTCCTTATGTCTTTTGGTTCTATCACCCACAACCGGTTGTCCACACAGTCCGCCTCCACACGTGTCCAAAGTATAGTTTCCGCCATAGGTGGTATTTTTGGCGTTCGACGGCAAATAGTTTCTTTACTGCGTCCCAGGTTGCGCCAGATCATTATCTGCTGCCCAATATCCAGATTAATACCGTGATTTCACATAAAGTCTGCACCGATAATAACTTCTTTCACTATAAAAGCGACAACAAATACGTGAACTGCACTGATATTTCCGATAGTCAATCGTACCCTGGCTGTTCCATAGACGATGGCTGAATCCCCAGCAGCGGTATGCAGTTGCATATTATTGAACGGCTCCACTGCCTCTTTAACTAAATCGGGGCCTATTACAGATGGAGGTGCTACTGTGGCTATGATGAGGACTTGCTTCTTTCCATTGATCACCTGGCAGACTGTAAGGTTATTTTTCTGTTGAAAGAAGGAAATGTAGATTGCAGGGCCATCGGTTGTAAGAGCTAGCTCTTGCCCCTCAGTGCTAGCTCGTTTTAAATTAACGGTGACTCGTGCGATTTGGTTTTGTTTGCTCGTTTGTTGTCCCTTGGAGGTGAAGCTGATCTTGACCTTTTCTTAACAGATCGATGATCCTTTGGAAGAAGTGCTGGAAACTTTGTGTTGTACGGCACATCTGCATTTGCTAATCTGCCACCCACTCTAATAATCGGTAATGAAGTGCGATAAGTTTGGATTTTTTGTATAAACGGCGATAATTTTTGGAGTAAAGGTTGTAGTATTTTACCTTATTCAAGGCGTTCAATTTCTTCTTTGAATGATGATTGTTGAATATCGTGTATTACCTTCCACTCAGCTAGTTTTAACTCATCAGCCGTGATGTATGAGTTGCCTTTCTGTTTGTAACGAAAAAGATAAAGGTATGTAATGATGTGAAGAATTCGAAGATAGGAGGATTGGTTCTGAATTAATTGCGAAAGAATTGAGTGCTCGATGACCGTTATTTTGAAGGTTGACTTTCTAAACTCCGCTGAAGGAAGTTGCGTTGTAGTGACGGAACCATTGGGCCATTGGGCCAATGGGTTTCATCTTTTGTAAGAAACTGTGGGCCTGAGAACCATATTGTTGACTTGAGTTCGTTCGCTAAACAACCGCGTGATACGATATCTGACGGCTTTTCTTTGGATGTCACATGCCGCCATGGTATGTTGTTAGTTGTGTCCTGGATTTCTGAAACTCTGTTCGCGACGAAACTAACATATGTCGAAGAATGATTTTTCAGCCAATTTAAAACGATTTTTCAATCGGTCCAAAACAATACATGATCCGTATACTTGGTTTGAAATTGTTCTCTGATTTTATTCCAAGTCCGACTCAATAAAAATGCAGCATATAAATCTAGTCTGGGTAACGACTGTTGCAATACTGGTGCTACTCTTGATTTTGCGATAAGTAAATTCACTTGAACTCCCCTTGGTGTAAAACTTCTTACATAAATGCAGCATCCGTAAGCCAGTTGCGATGCGTCTGCGAAGCCATGAATTTCAAATATTTCATCGGGCCTCAAGCAAACATATCTAGGTACTTCGATTTGATTTATATGAAGGAGCTTTACTTCCAATTGAAGCCAGCAGGATCTGAGTCGATCGCTTACAGGCGTGTCCCAATCCAATTGCTGCTTCCACAATTCTTGAATGAGGATTTTTAATGACATTACAATCGGACTTAGCAACCCCAATACATGAAAGATTCTAGCAACTGTTGATATAATTGACCGTTTCGTGTGGATTTCAACTTTCGAGAAATCGAAACGAAAGCAAAACACGTCTTGATCAGGTTTCCATGACATTCCGAGAGTTTTAGTTATATCTTCGTTATTCGTTTTAAAAAGCAACTCTTGATTTAACGTATTAAGATGAGAACAATTCGACAGCCATTTTGAAAGTTTTAGACCAGCTTTGTCTAAAATCTGACTTATTTCTGTTTTCTTGGCATCAAGCTCAGCTCCTGTAAAAAGATCGTCCACGTACAAATCATGTTTTAGAATTTGGGACCCAAGAGGAAATTGCTTACTATATTTGTCCGCGATTAATGAAAGGCTTCGAATAGCGAGAAAGGGGGCTGCGGAAGTGCCGTATGTCACCGTGTTAAGTTGATAAAGATTAAGTGGCTTATTTGAGTTCTCTCTCCAAAGAACAAGTTGAAAAACTCGATCCCTTTCGTGGCTATACATCTTACAAATGTCGGCCGATAACGCGTACTTATGAAACCGAAAACAGAGAATTGTGAGAACTAGTTCCTTTTGGATAGTTGGCCCAACCATGAGAAGGTCATTTAGGGATATGTTCGAAGAAGTACAAGCAGATGCGTCGAACACCACCCGTAACTTTGTAGACGAACTTTGTAGACGAACTTTGAAGACGTAATACTGAATGATGGGGTATGACGTAGTGTGGTCGATTTAAACTTTCATAGTTAGTTATTGACATATGTTTAAGTTCAATATATTCACGCATGAAATCAATGTACATACCCTTTATTGCTTCATTGCTTTGAAGACTTGGGCCAAAAAAGACGACGAGCTGGTTCAAATGAATTTCCAAGTTGATTAACTGAGCTTTTAAATGGCAGACGAACTTTGACCCTACCATTGAGGTCAAAAATTGTATTTTTTAACAAAATGGTTTTCACACTGAATCTCTTCTTTTGACCTTACGAGTTTACTGCGAGGAAACTCTTCGATTTCCCAAAAAGCTCTTATCGATGCATCAAGATCATTTAGAGTGGTGACATGACACGACGAAACCGCATGTGAGGTTAAGATTTACTTTTCCTCCAATTATCCAACCCAAAGAAGTATTCATCAATGAAGGTAAGTCGTTTCCGAGGCAAATTTTGCCGTCTAGAAAAAGATCAAAAAAGACTGCGGAGCTTAAAAGTAAATCAATACGCTGAGGTATGTAGAACTGAGGATCTACAAGTTGGATATCCGACGGAATTCTCCAGTGTGGATTGAAGCGTTCTGATGGCTGTTGTGACGATTTGATTTGCATACAAAAAATTTTGTTGTGAATTCACATGTTGACAAGCGAGATCTAATTGTTGCAGTAACCTTGGATTTAAGTTGTGTACGAAAGTCTGAAACGCCTGTAATGTCTTGAAATGAGGTATACTGCGGAAGGCGCAGCCGGCTAACAGCTTTGTGTGTTATCAGGTTAATTTCTGAGCATGAATTTAACAGAGCACGACAAGGTTGTAAAACTTCAAAACTATCTCTCACTAATACGATAGCCGTTGGTAGTAAAACTCGACGATGATTGTACGTAAGACACGTTGACTTTGTAGTTACGTGGATTGCTGCTGAACTATTTATTTGATTAGCTGGCAATTGTATACTTGATGAAGTCGAAGGATGAAAGGACAGCGATAGCTGCGACGATGACGACGATTGGAATGATGGCATAGCCTGAGAAAGCGATGATGATCGACGACTAGACTAAGAATTTGTAAACGATGAACGCTGTGAGGATGGCTTGAGATTGTAATTGATCTGTCGCTGAATTGGAACTTGAATGATGCAAAGAAGTGTGGTGTGAGATACGACAAGTACGGCATCGGGACTTGGACTGACAATTTGAAACGATCAAAACGACGAGCGATTGGCAAAGCTAAATATCGAGAGCAGCTTCCGATGAAATGATCTTTCCCGCTGCAGTATTCACATGAAACGGAAGTTGTCATGAACGAAAACCCGGGAAGTTTAAGTTTCGACCTGGTAATTGACGACTTAGAAATCCATAACATTCGTCCCATGATGGTAATTGGTCAAACTTTTGCTTTTCATCGTACACGGTCTTCAATTCTGAATTAATTTTCGACAAAACGATATGAATAATTATTGCGTCCATTACTTGCTGCTCAGATCCTAATGATAACATAGAGCTTCGGAGTGCAGCTACACTATCTATGATCGACTGTAAGGCTAACGCGCTTGTTTTGTGACTGGGCGAAATTCCAAACAAGGAGTTTACATTGTCAATAAAAATGAGAGACTTATTGTCATATTGAACCTTGAGGCAGTCTAAAGCCTTTTGATAATTATCTTCTGCAACTTGGAAAGGCTCGACCAAGGCCAACGCTTGTCCACTGAGGCAATTAAGCAAACAACTAAATTTATCAATAGTAGGAATCCAGGTCTCATCATGAACTAACATTTCAAAGGTGGTAATGAAACGATGATACTCGGAGTACTTTCCATCAAATTTAGGAAGCTTTAATGTAGGTAGACGATTATGATGCGAAAATGTGGAAGTATTTAAGAAGCTTTGATCTATATCACTTGCACGCTTCTTCTTATTCAATAAGTCCACCAACAACCCTTTATCTGAAATAAAAAGCTCTTCCAAGTCGGTGCGACCTTCATCGGACGCTTCTATGCGCTCAATTATAGTCTGAATGTGGCTTGCTTGTTTAAAATACGATTCTAACATTTGAAGGCGACATTCAATTATCGTATAATTTGCCGACTCACCTTCTTTTTCCACTTTACCTTTTAGTTTGCTTATCGCACGTTTCATTGCGCTTCGTTGCGATTTTAACGTCGAACGATCGCCTTTTAGCTTGGCTGCGTTGTGCTCGTCACTCATCATGTTGATTTCCCACCAGTTAAGTTGAGAAGTTAAAAAAAAATTGAGTAAATTGCAAAGTAACTAGTACCGTATACAATTGTACCACGTTATGCAAAAAAAGTACCCAATGTGTTTGCTACCTGCCCAGCACTAATGAGTTGATTTAACTTGCCCAACACTAGTATGCTATATGTACAACTGTATGTACATATGTATGTTTTATTGTTTACAGTTTATGGTTTCAAATATTAAAAGATTGTTACTAAAGCCTTTGTAATTGTTATATTTTGTTTTTTTTCTGTTATATCTTAATGAACTGTAGACGTTTACGCAATAATTTGAATTTGTTTCACTATTATTAGATATCTTGCAGTCTATTTTACTAAAGAAAAAAATCCGGTATGCTTTTATTACTATGATGGTTGTTTTTGTTATTAGCAGGTTTTTTGTTTTTTTTTTAACACTTTTATAAACTTTTATTATTGGTTTTTCTTGTTCTAACAAATATAACTGAACATACCACATATAAGATGGACGGCAAATGAAAGACAGGAATTCAGTTTTGCCAAAGTTACGAACGAGTGAACGATAACAACAATTACTTTGTTTCGTTTTCCATTGTCCTTTAATACACTGATTTTCCATAAAAAGACAAGAAAAGCAATATGGCGGCACATACAAACTAGAAAATGTAATTTCTATTTGTGACACATTTACCGTTTGAGTTTATCAAAATTTTGATAATCAAGTTCAAATTTCTACACAAGTCTCTAAATTGTAGTCAGCTATATTTTAGTTAAGGTACTTTGTACAAACCGCACATTTTCTACACTGATCGCACTATAATTAAGCTTGTGGAATATTAGTTTTTATGTTAACCCTGCTGTTAGATTAGGACCATTTGGTCCAATTTTCTTTTCTTTGTCGTAATAACTTTTTAATGGTATCATATATTGCTTGAAGGTTTCGACTCACGTGTTTATTTTCTATAAAGACTTTATGTTCATAATTTCAAGTCTATAAAGTATCAGTGAACCGAAAAAATTCAAAAATTACTTATCTTGGATTAAGGACCAATTGGTCCAGTGAGTTATTTTATATAACTGAATGAAAAATAATAAGCATTTATTGTATTTAGTTGAAAGAAATAGCTCATTTATTGAAAGTACTTATTGTTACATGCTAGACAGTAAATTTTTCTGCCTGGTTTGCAAATGAAACTGCCGCACTTGGAACACCTGATATCTGATTTAGAGTTGCAACAACTACAAATTCCACGCTTCCTGGCTACGGTCTTATGGGACACAGTACTACAGCTCGCAGAATCTAATGAAGCTGGGGCTCGCATTTCAGACAGCAACTTAGCTGTGAAATGCTGCTGAGGTACTCTGCTCCGTTTCATCATATACGCATTAGCTAAAGAAAGCGACAATTTTCGCAAGAACTCCGGTCTTCTGCGATTTTGATCCGCTGGTGCCCATGAGGCATCGATGTCTGAGAAAATTATATATGAATTCAAAGCGGATATATCTAGCATATTGGCAAATACAATACTCGGCCATCGGTTGGTTTTTCGTTTTGTGGTGTAAGAGCCAATCATTTGATCAGCAGTATCCACGCCCCCTATAAAAAAGCAGGATAATGTGAAATATAATCAATAAAACCGAACAAATAACTCACCTTTTGTTGAGTTGTAATAAGATACAATCTGTGGTTTTTTTTTTGGATCACTATGATCGACTTCAGAATTTTTGTGCATTGTACTGATCAGAATGGTTGCTTTATTTTTGTGACTGACGTATGATACTAACGTTCCAATGGCACAGAAGGCAAATGTAGACGTGTACAATGGGAGTTTTTTTACATCTAGCAATTTTGGTGGAATGAAGGTTTTATTTTTCCGAACTGTGCCCACATACGTTAGTTTTTTCTCAAGTAGTTTTTTTGTCAATTCGAATGTTGAAAAAAAGTTGTCAGCTGTTATATTATGCCCTTTTAGCCCCTCAGTCAACTCTAAAACAACGCGTTGTCCTTGATTTTGCTCAGGTTTTGCATTTTTAGCTTTTCCCAGATATGGCTGTATCTTCCAAACGTATCCCGTCTTAGAGTCTACTGATAACCAAAACTTCAACCCATATTTGGCAGGTTTTGATGGCATATACTGCCGAAAAGAACATCGTCCTCTAAATCCAACAAGTTGCTCGTCAATAGTGACGTTTTCGTGACAGTTGTACAACATTGGAAGTAGTTGATGCCAACTTTCCCACAGTTCTCGGATAGGAGCGAATTTGTCGGTACTAGACATTTGTCTTCGACTTGAAACATTATCGAAACGGAGCGCACTCGTAATTTTGTGAAAAGTACCTTCAGACATAATTGCACGAAAAATTGGACGACCAAAAGATGCGTCAAATAACCCGTGAACATCTTCGTTTTTTCCACTGCAGTTTAAAATATCATTTATTACGACCACATTCCGAAATAAATAGAGCAGTAAACTACATACCGATAAACCCCAGCAAGAATAAGTACAGCAATATAAGCTCTCAATGTGTCTTCATCGATATCAGTCCATTTATCATAAAATTTAAGTTTGCCATAATTGTTCGTATTCTCAATAATAATCCTTTCAATTTGAGGTGGAAAAAAACACAAGAATGTTGACAATATATCATTGCATCTGGACAAAGAAAACCTAGTTGGACCTGGCTTGCGTGAAATAATATTCTCAGCAGTATTTCCAATCATTTGTAGTGGTGGTGTAGCACTCCATACCATTTTGTTTTTTGCTATAAACATTGCATCAGAGTTGACTGCATTTTCGTTTGCTTCACCGTCTAAATCATTTTCTATTTCACTTTCACATTCTCTCTCATTATTTTCTAAAATAAAATCACTATCCAAATCTGAAATATCCGAATCACTATCTGAATTTAAGATTTCGCAAATTTCATCTTCATTCAAAAACCTTCGTCTCTCCATTTATTTGCAGAATATAAAAATGCGTGCACTTGTTTAGAAAGCAAATCAAAAACTAAAGCCAACACGTTATTACGAGAACATTTGCACGCTAAATACTAAATGGGGAGTCCCCGAAAAACAAAAAAAAATGCATATCTGCATAAGCACATGTGAGTGTCCGACTAGAAGAAAAATATGTCAATGCTCTTTTAAAACTTAACTAACCTTATTTTAATATAAATACATTAAAATTAAATGAACAGAATATGGTGTGTGAGTGTTAAATGCTTAGTTTTAGTAAAAAATGTACTATGGACCAAATGGTCCCTAATAAATGATTTGTATATTTTTTTTAATCTAACAGCAGGGTTAATTAAAATTATTACACTTGTTTTTAAAATTTTATTACACTCCCAATTTGTAGCTTTTAATCGCTTCATTCCATTTAACTCAAAAATTTTAATTTATTAACAAAGTTTTTGGTTTATATTTCAACTGCTTTCTTATAAGTTTCACCGTCCTGTCACGATCGCCAAATGTTAACTTAAACCTTTTTTTTGTATTTTAATTTTACATTTATTTATTAATTTTATATTTTTTATTTGCCTTTATATAAAAAATCTTTTTTTGTATTTTTGTATTTTTCATTTATTTTGTTCAGCACACGTTAGTTTCAATTGAATACAAGATATACACTGCCGACTAACGTCGCATTAATTTTAATTAATTACAAGCTACAAAATAATAAACGGTTATGTCTTATAAGAAAGATGTACAATGATCGAAAAACAAAAACCCACGGTACTTTAACGCTACAAATGTGTATACTTCGAAAATGAAATCAAAGAAACTCGATAACTAGCAAATTGCATTACAGTATGTGACATAAACTATGTGATACAGTGTGGTACATCTAAATGCTTCAATTTTAAACTGATCCAGGAATGAAAGATGATCGTCATAGCTCGGGGTGCTTATCTTTCTGGAGTGCTCAGAGACGACTCTCACCGGTCCTTCTCGAATATGAGAGTCGTCCATTTTTCTTTTTAGTTAATGCAATTCTTCGTCCATTTTTCTCTCTAGGACAGAAAATTTTTCGTCAAATTCGCTGACTCTCTGTTCGACAACTGCTACCCGTTTTCCAATATTTCTTGTTTAGCTCACTTACAAGTTTTTCTACGTTGGCTCTAGAGCACCAATTTTCACACTGTTGATTCTAGAGCTTTCTTGAATGACACCCAGAAGTCATTTATGGCATCAATTTTCGCACTGCTGGCTCTAGATGTTTCTTGAATAGCCGCAAGTATTCAAGCAAGTTTTCATTGGTGTTTGCTGCTGGGTTAAGTACCTCAAGCAATTCTTTGTCTCCAAATTCGTATGTCCAAATATCGATGTCACGCTGCTTGAATTCATCAATCGGCCTTACTTCCCATTGTTTGCATATCAAACGTATTCAGCTCCTTCATTAATTTATTGTAGTTTATTTTTTTTTTTTTTTTTTTGCTTTTTGCAATTTCATTTCTGACACCAGTTGTTACGTTTATGCCTTTTATAAAAGTTTTGTTGTTACTGTTATTGCAAAATAAATAACACCAGATTTTAAAGTTTTCAAATTAATTACAAATTTATTTACTTTAACTACACACAAAGTAAGATATTTAAGTTGGCACGGCAGAACAATTTACTAAAGATGCAAGTCTTTACTTCACGAGGTTTATCTTTTAACAAACTAACTATCCACTTAGACTGACTTTTATATTTGTCCACTAGAGGTCTAGAAAAATTGATAATTTTCTATTCCCTTTGTATCACATTTTGTTGTTGTTATGGTATTCATTCAATGTTGGTCTGTGTGTGTTTTTGTTAAAGTTTCTCCCTGGAATTTATTTTACGATAGTTGTTTTTGTCTTGTCTGCATAAGTTTTCTTAGAAAACTACGGAGTTAATAAACAGCATACCCAATTGTTGTTGTCTTGCTTGTATAAAATTTCTATACAGTTAGTGAACAGCGTACCTAATTGTTTACGTTATTACTTAATTACTTTCTTTTAAAACTTAAGCAAGACGCATCCGTAACAGTATTTTTAGTCGTCTGCTCAGAATATGTGCAAGAGTGCAGCGTGCCAGCTCATGCATTGGATACTTTAATATTGTATATTCACAATTCATTCAAATATGGAGACTGTTTCGGGTACTGACAATTTAACTTATCTTTGGGTACGCCACCGGCAATAATGCAACGATACTACAAATAAAGAATTTCTTGATAGAGTAATTTTTTGCACTGAAGATTATAACTATTTTTTTTCCTTGTGGTTAATAGAGAGTATAGCAATCTACCTGAGTCATTTGTAAACAGTGGGTTGAATTGTTTACAAAGTGGATAATTTTGTTTGCGAATAATAACCTTAGTGTATTAAAAACTGAACATTTTTGCATGGGAAGTCCCAATAAAAAAAACAAAAAATTTCACATTCACAGTAGTTTTCAACTTTAGATACATTAATGTAAAAGGTTCGATGAAAGCGTCACATATGTATAAAGGGTGTCAATCAGTACAACAGTAATTGCCAGCACTTTAAAACCACCATTAGTACCTTATTATTCTCCAAGCAAAAGTAGCAATGTTTTTAAGATGGTGTTTTTGGGTCGGCCATAAAAACTCATGGAACCCATAATATTAAGCTCCTGAAAGAAGAATATATGAACAAAATGCTATATATCTATGCCGTGGTTACAAAGAAATCTGCAGTTTTTGTTAAAAAGTCGCATTTGAATTGATTTCGCCTGAAATAGGTTAAAATTTATATTTTCATTACACATATCCAGAAACTTTTTGGTGTATATTTTCGCAACACAGTCTTGGGATAAATGCACTTGAATATTTGCCAAAAACATACGCTTCTTCACATGTCCTGAAAGATGTGACGCTTTCAAGTAGGCGTTTAGATCATCGGCTGGAGTTGATATTGAAATCGATGCCAAAGTTTGCCGATATTCACAACAAAGAGCAATAAAGCTTATAAATATTTGAACTTGAACAAAACAGGTTATACTCTGTATAAGCTACAAATAAACAAAATAAGAAAAAGACAATAGGTGAAAAAAACATAATGACTACATAAAAAAGCAAACATTTATTTATTTATTTTACTTTCGACATGTACAAACAAAAATTGCATTTCAATCAAAACTTGAGAAAAAAAAATAGCAAAAGTTTAGCATAAAAATAAAACGAATAAAAATTATCAAAATAAAAATATATCTTAAAAATTACTTAACAATAACTTAATACTCGACAAAAAAGGAACTCTAGTGATTTTAGTTCAAACAGTGCATCAGAACTAAACACTATTTTAATTTCCTTATTGTCTTTTCAGCACTTGTAATTAACAGACTATTTTCGTAATGAAACAATTGAAATCGACGAATAATAATTAATTTATTTCTGAAAATTGGTTGTCTTTTATACAATAATAAATGATGAATTAATTAATTAATATACATAATTACTTGCGAAATATCAGTTTGCTTACAATGCAGAAATGAATAAGTAATATGAGACTTAGTAAATAATGTTAAGCAAGTTGACCTGTATAAATAGTGCATAATTACGAATATTAAATCAAATTGAAGTATGACAGTGACAAACAAATAATACAATAAAATCAACAAAGAAATATAGTACAAATAATAGTTATTAATAACATCTAAATCAATTAAATAGAGATTGATTTTATACTTCAATTGTAAAATTCTGGCATGGCTGTGGTGTTGGTTTATTGTTGGATTATTGCGGAGAATTTTTCGATGATTGAGCGGTATTAAATTTACGTCGTAATAAGGCTATAATTAAGAACAATACTATGACTACCATGCCAACGATTAGAGCTGAGTATGCAACTGTAATGCTGTGGGTTGTAGTTGAGCGATGTTGAATCTCTGATGTTTTTATTGCTTCCAACTTAGATTATTTATTTCTTTGAGTTGTATTGGCAGATGAAATGTCAAGTATAGTTTGTTGGTTGTTGGGGTAGGTTGAAGTAAAAGATCTGAGATTTTTCCAAGACTGGTATATGATGATCCAGTAATTATTGATATGGACTCTTGATCAGACATTTGAATGAAGTCGTGCTTAAGAATACAGTCTGCACTAATGTTTAATAATTCAGAGCCGTCTAGATTTAAAGTCCTGATTTCTTTCTTGCAAACTGCTGTGGCATGTGTAATTAATGATGAATAGATCCATAGCATATAAATGTATCTGTTTGAATCATAGTGCATGATTTGATTTAATCTAATGATAACGTAAAGTATTGCCTCAACCCCTTGTTTATTGCAAGTATGGAACTGCAAGTGTCGATCATTACCATTGTGTTGCTTACTGCAGTAGGTACTGGAATTAAATTATGAAGATGAAATTTGCCATGGTCTATTAACGGCAACACCACGTACTCCCGTGTCTGCCCACATTTAATTTTCATTCTATTGTAAAATTCTAGCAATTCATGTTCAGCTACTGGTTACATTAATGATTCAGGTAGATGTGTTTTAATTTCTTGTATTGCGGCTTCTAGTTGTGTTTGAGTCAACAGCAAAGGGTTGATTTGTCCGTGATGGGTGTTAGTCAATGCCTCTAGAATGCATGCCTGTATTCTTTGCAGGTTGTTTGCAACTACTGACAATTGCATGAATCCCATATTGAACAAGTGTGCAAGTTTAAGCTCATATATTTCCTCGTTGCGCAGTTCTTCAGTTTTCACTAATTGATTTATTGTGGAGTGAAGGATGTCAAATTTGAATTAAGCTGCAGTTTTAGACCTTGTTTAACGATATTCATAGTTGAGTTTATAACTGTTTGATCCCTTACAACCTTCAGTATGAATGAGTCATCGTCTTGTAGTATGGTGATAGTTAGTGACATTTTTTCCGCATATTCAGAATCCAGTACACCAAACAGTGACTGAGCGACATTTCTCACAAGATCAATCGCATCTCTCTTTTGTCTTTTTTTGTACAGTAACCTGTTGTCCAAACTTAAGTCCTTTTCAATGTGCTTAAGACATGATGCATTAGACTTTATTTGTCTGCAAAGTTGTGTCAATGATATGGTGCTACTTATTAAAAATTCTGTATCAGTCCAGTATGCTGATAGATTATAATACACCACAAGATTCCATTCACTTGTCGATATATACGTTGATCCTATTTCCTCACAATAAATTCCGAGCTGTGATCAAAATCGCTTATTATCAATTGTTTTTCCCATGATTACTGGGAGAATGAATAACAGCACAAAGTGTTGTGCAAATGTTGTTAAATGGTAGTCTTGCTCTTTTGGCTTTGAGTTCATTAGTTCTATCTTCAGCGGTTGTGTCTGTACTGGTTTGATTTAGGACCAGCTTTGTTGCGTTAGGGTCTTGATTTTCTTCAACAGGGAGTAATGCCAAACGGTGTATTGGTCTCTTACATATTCCAGTGGTAGTTCTGACATCAGCAACCCTAATGAATCCATCAGTTCCAGAATATACATTTGATATTAGTCCTATCGGCCATTTCATTGGAACCGTGTTGTCTTCTTTAATATTGACCATGTCTCCCGGTTTGAGGTTAGAAGTTGCTGTTTTCCACTTATGACGCTGTTGTAGTTCATGTACATATTCAGCGGACCACCTCTTCCAAAATTTGTGCTTGATTTTCGAAACAAGCTCCCACCTTGATACAAGTGACATTTTCTTTGGGTTAGCTGCGTTTCCCACTTGGCACGTGAGAGTTTCGCCGATCAAAAATGTCCCGGGGTTAATGCTGACATATCGGATGGATCATTAGATATTGGTGTTAATAGACGAGAGTTCAGTACGGCTTAAATTTCTATGATGACCGTTTCTAATTCTTCATAAATATATATAGTGAAGCTGTACTTACATTTCAAATGAGCAAAGACTTTGCTGATTTGACAGCTGCTTCCCAAAGTCCTCCGAAATGAGGAGATGTGGGTGGAATGAAATGAAACTGTATCCCCGTTGAGCTACATGTTGATGCTATAGATTCCTTCAGAAAATATTAATTCAGAAAGTTCCGATAGTTTGTTGTTGGCACGAACAAAATTAGTTGCGTTATCGCTATAGATGTTTTGACACCGTCCTCGTCGACAAATAAAACGTTTTAGCGCACCAATGTAAACATCAGTTGATAAGTCACTAACCAACTCGAAATGCACTGCCTTTGTGGCAAAGCAACAAAAAACTGCTACATATAATCTTTGTTAGGCGTTTTCCTCTTATTTTATAGTGAATTCGTATTGGCCCGAAATAGTCAACGCCTGTGTTAATAAATGACCTTGCAGGTGTAACTCTGCCCTGCGGAAGGTTTTCCATTAATTTTTGACACGGCTTGGGACGTGCTCGACTACATTGTACACTTTTTTTTACAGTAGACCTTGCAATTGATTTTACCTTAATTGGCCAACATTTTTGCCTAACAATTCCTAATAATGCTTGTGGACTACAATGCTTATTTTCTTCGTGCACTGATTTAAATAGAAGCGACACTAGTGTATCATTGTATGAAAGAATCATTGGGTGTTTAGAATCGTAAGATAAGTTTGATTTTTCTAGTCGGCCGCCTACTTGAATAATGCCTTCGATGTCGATAAAGGGGGTTAAAGTGATTATAGAACTGGTTTGTTTAAGCTCTTGCTGATCTTTGAGCTGTTTGAGTTCGTTAGCAAAATCGTAACTTTGGATGGCATGAACAATAAGATTCAAGTTCTTCTGCAGTTAGTGCCTTTGGTTCTGGTCTTGGTGAATGTTTGTCACTAGCATTTTTGGTGAAGCGTTGGACATACGATATTATTCGTTGTAATTTTTAAACTTGCCTTTGTGATCAATGTTGTAAACATAATTCTCTTCAGTTGCTGTTGATAAGACAATCATCTCACTTTTCTTTCTTTAAAGGTCCGATTTAATTTGTAAATGTGGCCTAAACTCTTGAGGCCAACATTCTTGTCTTCCATCTAGAAATTGTGGTCCCAAAAACCATAAGTGACTCTCTGAAAGTGCCTTAGCTGACAACCCTTTTGATAGAATATCTGCAGGATTGTCCTTTGAGCAAACGTGTCGCCATTGTAATAGAGAGGTTAGCGTTTCAATTTTAGATATTCTCTCACCCACAAAAGTCGTGAACGTCGATGAATTCGAATTTATTCATGACAAGACAATCTCAGAGTCTGTCCACAAGAATATTGGTAAATTTGTTATTTGCATAACCTTTCGAATACGTTGAGATAATTCTGATAATTCTGTGCTGCACAAAGTTCTAGCCTTTTGATTGGGGACACACGGGATTTCGAACATAGTAGTTTTGTTATTATTCTACCGCTTTTAAAGTAGATCGAACGTATGCTGCAGCGCCAAAGGCCTTCTGGGAAGCATCAGCAAATATATGCAATTGATTAGTTAATGGGACATCATAAACATGTCTCGAAATTTGAAGATTGTTTAATGTGTTTAAGCTTTCTCGAAAACTTTACCAAATTAAGCTGAGATCCTCGGGTAGAACTTCGTCCCATGTTAGCTTGACCTGCTATAAGTGTTGAATAAATAACTTTGCCTTTACTACGATGGGGGCCAACAGTCCAAGTGGATCGAAAAGTTTTGCCAAATCAGAACATATAGTGCGCTTGGTGATAACATTTACTGGGTCCACCTTAACCTATACGCAGAGGTGGACAAGTTTTAGAAGTCATATTAAACCAAGCGTTTTAATTGGCTCTTTGTGATCACTATTGAAGTCAAGATTAACTTCTCGGTGATCTTGTGGGATGTTCTGAAGAAATTGACTGTTATTTGCATTCCATTTTCGGCAGTTGAACCCATGTTTCTTCAGAATGTGTATTAGTTGTCGTTAAGTTTCGATTCCTGTACTTTAGCTGTTTGATCCCCCAAGGCCATCGTCCGCTCCTAGCGGATAATCGATTCATTTTCGAGAGCAATCTGCTGAAGACATCTTGTCGCCAAGTACGGTGCACCTCGTGTTCCGTATATGACTGTGTTCAGTTGGTAGAATTTTATGGGAGCAGAAGGGTCCTTGCTCCATATAATAATCTGATATTTCCTGTCGTCTTGATGTATTAAAATTTTTCGATACATTTTTTCAATATCTGTAATAAAGATGAATCTTGGTAAACGGAATCGGATAAGTATGGAAAACAGATCACTCTGAACTATAGGGCCCGTGTGCATTAAATCGTTTAGCTAATAACCGGATGATGTTTTTTTAGAAGCATCAAAAACTGCACAAAGTTTTGTAGCTGTACTTTCTGGTTTCACTACACAATGATGTGGAATGCCGTAGTTATGTGCTGGTATCAAGTTGCATTCGATTTCTGTCATGTGGCCCATCTGCAGATACTCATCCATTAATTTTATGTACTCCTTTCTGGTCAATGGATCCTTTATAAGTTGTCTTTCAAGAGAAAGAAATCCCAATGCAGAGGGATCCCCGCAAAAAGGTAATTTGACAACAAACCGTCCTTCATCATTTGTATGAGTATTTTGAACGAAAAGTGACTCACATTGTTGTTCGTCTTGGGAGAAATCCACTTCAGTTGACTCATCATCTTCCATTTGCCACAACCTTTCAATGACATGGTTTAGTAGCTCATAGTCGAAGTCTTGTAGTTTCCGAGGTAGGACTGCACAAGTTACAGTGTCAGTTGCTCCTTGACCTGGAGAAATTCTTCCACTAATAATTCATCCAAGTGAAGTGTTTTGCAGAATTGGGAGATCAAGGATAATTTTATTTTTTCGGGTTTTACTAGGCTGAAATAGTGTTCTGCGCCTAACAGAAGGTCTACCTTGCCTGGCTGATGGAAACAAGGATCGGCCAAGGCTCAGTTTGGTAGTTGATATGTTGGCTTAGTTGAGAAGGGATCATACTTGGGACGACAAATCCTTCCACTGTTGTTTGAAACCCACGCTTTATTGATTGTAGACTTACGTTTAATCGTTTCGAGAGGCGTTTCTTTCCGGGTGCTGTTAGTTTTACTCTTGCTGTTGGAAGTACAAGATATTCACCTGCTGAAGTGGAAGACACTGTTGCATTGGCCTTATCTGAGTTGGCTGAATTAAGAGTCTGCTTGACTTGATGTTTACCGGAACCTTCAATATGTAGTAATGTATTACGTTTTTTGTTGCATTTTTTGCATGAGCTCGATGGGCTCCTTTGAAGCATGATCACGTTTGAAGCCGTTAAAGGATAACCTTTGTGATTGCACATACTTCAATCGTTCAGTTTTTGGTAATCGCAAAAACATGGTGCAGTGGTATAGAGCGTGATTTCCGTTACTACAGAGATTGCATCTGGTTGCTCCTTTAACCACACCTGCTGCTTTAGATACAATTTTTCTTGAAGTATGTGTTGGTTTCTAACTATGAGTGATGGCCTCGATGGTTTGGAATTGGAATTCCAGGAAAGAACTAAATTCTTCAATTGTTGGCAGCTAGTTTGGTTTGCTAAGAGACTGCGCGAACCTCATATGTAAGGTACGGTCCAATTTCCTGATTAAGACTTGTATTAACAAAGGGTTCCAATCTTTGTTACAACCCCGATGTTATTTAATCCCAGTAGGCCCTCACGAGTTGTGGCATGCAGTTTCGTGATGGAAGCAGAGATTGCAGTGCACGATGGCTGAGTGATGATCTTCTCAACCAGTGTTGCTACGGGAATTCGTTTGTTGTTGTATTGTTCCTGCAACACTGCCCATGCGGAGTCGTAGTTACCTTCTTGACAGATGACTAATAAATTTTTAAGCCTCCCCAGTAAGATTGGATTTAAGGTACCACATCTTCTGAACATCAGGTGTCTGCTGTTGCTGTACCATATGTAGGAACATGAATTGATATCTTCGTAAGAGGCAATGCTGATGCCATAACTGTAGAGACAATAACCATGGTACGTACAGTTTCGTGAGCGTCTTGATCCAAACCTTTATATAGTGAATTAGAACATTGATCGCACGATTGATCGTACAACTCTTCTAATCGATTTCACAACTTATGTATGGTATCAACTCTAATGCTGTAGAATTGTTGAGGTTCACCACTAGGTAGCTCTGAAAGTCCAATTAACAACTTCTTCAGTGCTGTCGGTCCATTGGAAATTTTGCCAATCAATCAATCCGTATTAAGGATCGGCCTTTGATGTGTAGTGATTTGATCCGCACCCTTCATGACCAGGATGACTTGATAGTTGATCCCTAGACTGTTGCTGAACAGCACGTGGATCATTAAGTTCCTCCTTCTGTAACCGAGATACCTCATTTTGGAAAATGCTGAAGTACTCTTGTGCCAATGCACAAATTTATTGACCTAAATTTGCACAAGCACCTTGGATATTGTAAATTCATTTAAATGACAGTGACAAACAAATAAGAAGAAAGAAAAGTTAGTACAAATAATACTTATTAATACTTATTGATAATAATAATCAGTACAAGCCCTCTCTTCATTGTTCCCACTATTTTTGCTGGCCACTGTTTCGATTTGGAACATGAATACATTAAACGATGCGCTACCGTCGTAGCTCGACGTGTTTATCTTGCTGGAGTGCTCAGAGACGACTCTCAACGGTCCTTTTCAAATATGGAGGTCGTCCATTTTCGTTTTTAGTTCATGGAATTCTTTTTAGGCCAGACAATTTTTCGTCAAATTCGCTAACTTTCTGTTCCACGGCTTTCACTCGTTTGCCAAATATTTCTAATATTTCTTGAAATTTCTTGTTTGCAACACTAACAAGTTTTTCTCCGATGGCTTTAGAGCTTTCTTGAATGGCACCTAGAAGGTTTTCATTTGTGGCATCAATTTTCGCCATCATAACCGCAATTATTGAATCCACGCTTGCATTGGTATTTGCTGATGGGTTACATACCTCTATCTCTTCTTCTCCAAATTCGTATGTCCCAGTGTCGATCTGACGCTGCTTGAATTCATCATCATCAATCCCCTGCAATTCCGCTTTACTTTCAGTTGATCCAACTTATTCAGCTGCTTCTTTAGCTGCTCAAATTTCAGTTCTTCCAACATCATTGTAGTTGACTTATTTCTTTTTTTTTTTGCAATTTCACTTCTGAGACCAGTTGTTACGTTTATACCTTTTATAAACGTTTTATTGGGAGTTCTTTATTGCAAAATAAATAACACCAGTTTTTAGAGTTTTTACATTAATAACAATTTTATTTGCTTTAGCTACACAAAGTTAACACTACAGAACAATTTTTTTTTAAAGAGAAGTAGCACTTCAGGCAACAATGCCTATTTAGTCAAGTATCGTGCTACTTTCTTTAGGAAAGGAATAGAGAAGAGATGAAACAGGTGGTGAAAGTAGAAGGATAGTTGCAAATTAAATGCCATATAAAACAACACAGCGACCAATGACTATGCCTTCATCGCTGAACAGCCCCGCCGACAGTCAATTTTTATTTTTGTAGTGAAAAAAAACCAAGGTCTTCGTTGGGAATCGAACCCACAACTCCCATACTGACAAGCTAGTACACTACCTACTAGCCTACTGGGGCACCTACTACAGAACAATTTACTTAAGAGACACGTCTTTATTTTTACACTGACTGACTATCCACTCAGATGCTACCCCTTTATCTTTGTCCATTATAAGTCTGAAAAATTTAAGAATATTCTATTCCCTTTGTATTACATTTTGTTGTTGTATGTTGTTTACTCAATGTATAGGCGCCTGTATCTCTGTGTGTATTTTTGTTTTTATACTGATAAAGTTTCTTCTTGGAATTTATTTAAAGATATTTATTGTTGTCTCGTGTAGATAAGTTTTCTGAGAAAACTACGCGGATGGTAAACAGCATACAGATTTGTTGTTTGCGTGTATAAAATTTCTACGTAGTTAGTAAACAGAAATTTGTTGTTGTCTTGCATGTTACGCAGTAAGTAAACAGCATATTAAATTGTTGTTGTATGCGTGTATAAAATTTCTACGCAATTTGCAACTAGAAATTTTGTTTTTGTGTATAAGTTTTCTTACCAAGCCACGCAGTTAGTAAACTACATACCCAGTAGTTTACTTTATTGCTTAATGATTTTCTTTCAAAACTTAAGCAAGACACACTCGTAACAATATATAAGAAAAGATAGATATACCTAGATGTTTGAACACATATACACATATATAGACAAACATACTAACCATAAAAAATATATAAAACAAATAGCATTTTTAGTTTCTTAACCTTATTAAACGGAAAAATATAGTTTTGCTTACTCAATTAACTTATTTTACTTTAATAACCATTTAAATAATTTTTGTTTATGAATTATATCAAATTACGATGAAATTATTATTATTCCTATTTTAGTTCATTAACTGTTTACTTTTTGCTTAATTTCTTATTTTAGTTCAAAACCATTTAAATAATTTTTGTTTATGAATTATATCAAATTACGATGAAATTATTATTATTCCTATTTTAGTACATTAACCGTTTACTTTTTGCTTAATTTCATATTTTGGTTCAATAACTATTTAACTAATTTTTGCTTATGAATTATAGTTGCAGTTGCATTAAGAAGAAAGAAAAATAAAAATTGTTACAGTTGTTTTAATTATTGTGCTCATCACTCTTTAAGTTTCAAGTGCTTAAAGGGACAAACAAAAAAAAAAAAAGATGGTTTGAGTAATATTAATCGAATCCCAACATTTTGGTGACCCCTAGTTTTGAGTTTGCACCCACCAGTGGTTAGAAACTCAGAAAACGCAACCGAAGTCAGGATATCAGCAGTGTTTTGCTTCAGCAGAGTTTTGCTTCAGCTAGGATAACAGTTCCAGCAAACCATCAATACACAAATTTGGTGGCTTTGAACGCAGCCGAAGTCAGGACAATACAACATTTTGGGTCCTTCAAGTCATCTTTACACATTTGCAGCAGGGACAACAGTTCTTTTAAGTTATCAATCCAACATTTTGGTGAACCCTAGTTTGGACACGACAATCAACAAGGACAATAGTCCTTATAATCTCATACAATCACGCAGAAAAGTTAAGGACATCCAGTCCTTAGACAACATCATTGGCATCAGGACACGCTCAGTCCACACACCTCAACAAGGATAACAGTCCTATCCATCAGTATCATCATTGGCATTTCGGCAAGACATTATAAGTTAACTGCAGTCGTTAGCTTAACATCAATCAACTCACAATCGCTACCATTCAGGATCTTATGACGCAGCAAGAAGGGCGGGTAAACGAGATTGAAAGAATCATCTCGGGTATAAAAAAGCCCCACTCGAAAGAAGAACCGAAGATTTCTAAAGGACCAAACGAAGTGAGCTTATTTCTATATGGCAAACGTTTGACAAGACGGAAAATAAAATTCGTTATGACGCCACGCGGTCAGAGCAAGATCCTTATATTCTCAAGGATTTGTACAAAATCACTGGCGAAAAGCACAGCGCAACGATTGAATACATTGATTCCCAATTAACAAAATTAAGGGTTGCAAGTACAAAACCAGTTTCAGCGTTGCGAGAAAAGACACCAGAAATTCTAGCAACAGAACACATTGAAGTAGAGCTGTAACCAATTCATGGCATAGTCAGAAAAATAACTGCACGCATGACGGCTTTAAATCGCTTGCTACATGGTTTGGAATCGCTAGAAGAAGGTCAGCCAAAACAATTTTATCAACTCAAATAAAAGACGATAAGAAAATTATGGAGCCAAATTGTAGATTTATATGACAACATGTGGGAGCAGAGTGAAGATCCATCAAAGTTGGGACTAAAACAAACTGAATACAACGAGCTGGAAGATTTGGTTCAAGACTATCTTGTAAAACTTGCAGTATCAGCAGACAAAACCAAAGGAAACGTGTCTTGCACACCACATGTCGGAAGTAATTCAGAAGGACACACCTCGTTTCCACTGCCAAAAGTAATAATACCGCAATTTTATGGCGACTGTATGAAGTGGCGTCAGTTCTATGAACTTTTCTTGGAAATGGTGGATAAGCAACCTCTCCCAAAGGTTCAAAAGATGTGGTACCTTAAAAGCAATTTATCGGGGGAGGCTAGCAAACTTTTAAGCCACCTAACCTTGACTGAAGAAAATTACAAAACTGCGTGGATACTTCTTCAAGAGCGATATAATAATAAACGAATACTAGTGGCCACATTAGTAGAAAAAATCCTAAATCAACCAAAGGGCTCATTAACTCCTGCATCTATCAAGGCTATTCATGACACAACAAAAGAATGCATGTTAGCACTTAACAATTTAGATATCGACACAAAGTCCTGGGATGCTATACTAATCCAAATTATAATGAAAAAACTGGATCAAACACTTTACCTTCGGTTTATGCAGTCATTGTCAAGGCCAAAGGAAGTGCCAACAATTAAAGAGCTATTTTCATTTTTGGAGATGCAGTTCGAATCAATGTAGTCAATTGGACAAAAATCAGCTGTCCACCAGAGTTCAAAAAGGGTTGTTTCTTCTATAACATCAGTGGAGGATAACATCAACTGCAAACTGTGCAACAATGGTAAACACCGTACTTATCATTGTAAGCAATTCATGGCAATGACTGACTGTTTCAAGTCTGATCATGTGGCCAAGACGTGCACTTGCAAATATAGAAAATGTAATAATAAACACAATACATTATTGCATTTGTCGAAAAACACACAAAAGACGTCTAATCAATATAAGATGCGATGCAACTCCAAACAATGCAGTCGCCGTTTCTTCATCTGCCGTTTCTTCAACTGCCGCAGATAACTAGAAGATTGTAATGTTGGCTACAGCAAGGGTTATCATCAAAGGTGCAAATGGAAGGTCGGATGAATTTAGAGCCGTACTAAATTCAGGTTCACAAGTTAATATTGTAACTGAAATGCTCATCAAAAGCTTATCACTTTCAACATCAGAAGCCGCCTTGTCTATTGATGGAGTTGGAAGTATACAGAAACGAGCGCATCATCGTGTTAGCATGGAAATGATGTCTAGAAATAAGGAATTTTCGACCTCTTTAGAAGCATTTATATTACCAACAATTATACCAGCACAGCCAAGTCAAGGTATTGATACTTCTAAGCTGAAAATTCCAAAGGACTTTCACTTAGCAGATCCCAATTTCAATATCCAAGGAAAAATAGATATCCTTCTTGGTGCGGAGTTCTATTTTGGTCTAATGCAGCCTGGTACCTTGAGATTCGAAAAAGGTCATCCCATATTGCAAAATACTTCACTTGGGTGGATTGTTGGAGGACTTATCAAACAGCAAACAACTTCGGGTCCTGAAACAGTAACATGTGCAGTCTTCGACAGTGAAACTTCATTAGAAAAGACGATTGAACAGCTATGGAAAATCGATGAGGTAGAATCAAGCGATAAGACATTATCTTCAGCAGAAGGTTTATGCGAGGCACACTTTAATCAACATGTGCAGATGGACTCAAATGGTCGCTTTATTGTCAACCTACCATTCAGGGAAAACCCATCAGCATTGGGACAATCACACTAAATGGCATACAATAGGTTTATGAGCCTGGAAAAACGTCTTCAAAAGGACGACTTCATCCAACGTGAATACACCGAATTTATGAGAGAATATGAGAAGTTAGGCCACATGCAAAAGGTTAATATACATGAGATACCTAATCCAAGGTATTTTATTCCACATCATTGTATCCTCAAACCCGATAGCACGCCAACAAAACTTAGAGTGGTGTTGGACGCATCAGCAAAATCTTCAACCGGGTATTCACTAAATGATTTGATGCACATCGGTCCAACAGTGCAAAGCGAGCTATTTTCAATTCTACTCCGATTTCGAATACCAAAATTTGTCTTCACAACCGACATCGAAAAGATGTACAGGCAAATATTAGTTAATCCAGATAATCATCAATACCAATTAATCGTGTGGAGAGAGAACTCTTCTGCACCAATTCAATACTACAAGTTAAACACCGTAACTTATGGTACACGAGCAGCTCCGTACCTAGCTACAAAGTGTTTACAACGAATCGCAGAAGAAAATAACGCGAGGTACCCGCTTGGATCTCAAATGTTAAAAGAAAACTTCTACGTGGATGATGGTCTTGGTGGTTGAGACAGTCTAAATTTAGCCATTGAGACCAAAAGAGAACTAAACATTATTTTGGAAAAACATGGATTCAACCTAAAAAAGTGGTGTTCGAATAATTCTAGGCTTCTAGAAGATATACCCCATACCGATCAAGCTATAAACTTAGACTTCGATGGCAGCACTAATAAAACAATAAAAACTTTAGGACTACATTGGGTGCCCCAAACCGACCATTTTTGCATCAAAGTAAAACTTGTTGAACTGCCGGTAATTTCAAAACGCACAGTTACGTCAGAGCTTGCCAGATTATTCGACCCCTTGGTCTTCTTGCTCCTGTGGTTGTCAAGGCGAAAATGTTCACCCAACAGTTATGGCAGCTTACATTTGATTGGGACGAACCATTGCCTCAAGATCTTCGGACTACGTGAAACAATTTTCGAAATGATTTATGGACACTGGATGATTTCAAAACTACAAGACACATATTCCATGGTGAAATTCCAAGATAGACACAGTTCCACATATTTGCAGATGCCTCTGAGAAGGCTTTTGGCGCAGCAGCTTATATTCGCGCAATACTAAAAGATGGAAGTATAACGGTTCGATTGCTTTGCACAAAATCAAGAGTGGCTCCTGTAAAACAACAGACCCTACCTCGGTTGGAACTATGTGCCGCAGTCTTAGCATCGCAACTGGCCCATAGAATCAAGGCTGACTTAAATCTGCAAAGTCAGCCAATATTCCTGTGGACAGATTCCGAAATTGTGTTATCCTGGATTAAATCACAATCCTCCACATTTAAAACATTTGTTGCGAATAGAATATCAACTATTCAATCACTAACACTAGCAGAACAATGGCGTCACGTGAAATCAAAGGGTAATCCTGCAGACATACTATCTCGAGGATTTCAACCAACCAATCTGCCTGTAAATAGATTATGGTTCCATGGACCAATGTTTCTTCATGGAAAACAGGTGATATGGCCCCCAAAATTCTCACCTCAACCAAGCAGTACCAACAACACAGAAATGAAAAGAGTAGTTATGGCAGCAACACTAACGAATGATAACCATGAATACTTTAAATTTATGCTTCTGGAACGCAAACGGCATTCGCCATCATAAGAATGAACTGGAGTACTTCCTTGCGGAAAAGAGTATTGATATAATGCTGCTCTCTGAAAGTCACCTGACTACAAGAAGTTTGTTTAAAGTGGATGGTTATAAATTATATGATACAAAAGATCCTAGAGGTAGATCATGCGGTGGCTCAGCGATTTTAATAAAATCGAGAATAAAGCACTATTCTCTAGACGGCGTATGTAAAGAATATTTGCAAGCAACGAATATATGCGTTGAAAACTTCGGCTCGAACTTCGTTGTTTCATCAATTTATTCACCTCCCAGATTCTCAATTACCGAGGCGCAATATGAGTATTTCTACAAATCGCTCGGAGATAGATTTTTGGCAGCTGGCGATTACAATGCCAAACATACGTACTGGGGCTCCCGTCTTATTAAACCTAGGGGTCGCGCACTGTTTAATGCAGTTACAAAAATGTCTCTAGATGTTATTTCAAGTGGGAAGCCAACATATTGGCCTACTGACAGATATAAAATTCCTGATGTCATAGACTTTAGGGTCATGAAAAATTTCTCCTTGAATTTGATTAATATTAAAAACTCATTAGATCTTTCGTCAGATCATTCTCCAACTATTGTTACAATTTGTACAAACGCGAATAAGATCAGTCGTATAAATTGGTTAAAATTCAAAATGTATCTCAGTAGCCATTGCACTGAAAACGTTATATTACGAACACCTGAGGATATTGAATCTAGCGTTGTCACAATGAATGAAATAATTAAGGAATCCGCTGAACATGCAACTACTACCTTCACTCAGACTGGTCTTAAAAGAATATATTCTGTGGATATTGAACATCTCGTAGCGGAAAAAAGAAGAGCCAGAAGGGATTGACAACAGCACAGATCACCTCAAGATAAACTTCGTCTCAAGGAATGCACAAAACGACTAAAAGATTTACTAAATTATGAGAAAACCGCATCTTTTAAAAAATATCTGGAGAGACTTTGTGGCGAGCTGCTAAAAATCTTAAAAGACTAGTTGAAATTAAACCACCTCAGCGTACTTCAACTGGAGACTGGGCACGAAGTGATTCTGAAAAGGGTGATATATTTGTTGAGCATCTGAAATCCGTTTTCACCCCGAACGCGTTTACTGGGGAGACTGAATTGCCAGATGTAGTGGCTTTACCCCCTCTACCCATAAAATTCAAGTTGCGTGACGTTAAAGGACAAATTGATAGACTCAATCCGAATTAAGCCCCAGGCATAGATGGTATCAGCAACAGAATGTTAATGGAGTTGCCACGTATTTGTATTCGAATTTTGCTATTTATATTTAATGCCATTTTAAGATTAATGTATTATTCAAGCGTCTGGAAAATAGCCAAAGTTAGAATGATTCCGAAGCCAAGCAAGGATCTTACCAGGGCCGAATCATATAGGCCCATAAGCTTATTATCAACCTCATCAAAGCTTTTCGAGAAGTTGTTTATGATTAAGCTGTCACCAATTTTAAGTGTTAGGGGGTGCATTCCAGACCATCAATTTGGTTTCAGGAGCCAGCATGGCACCATTGAGCAGACTCATAGGTTAGTTCAAGTAGTGAGAAAGGCATTTGAGGGAAGGAAATATTGGTCTGCCCTGTTTCTAGATGTTTCGCAAGCATTTGACAAAGTATGGCATATGGTGAAGTTTCTGGAAAGAAACATTGTGGGGAGAAGGTAGCCGAAGGAGACTTCATCAGTGAACCCGCATCGATAGCTTCCGGTGTGCTGCTGGGGAGTATACTGGGTCCAGTTTTATATCTGCTTTATACTTGTGATATGCCTGTGAGCAGTAGCATCCATACTTCAACATTTGCCGATGATACGGCCTGCCTTAGTTCTCACGAAGACCCCCGTATATCATCTCAGGTTCTTCAGGAACATATTACGCATCTTGAATTGTGGTTGAATTTATGGAGAATAAAAGTAAACGAGCAAAAGTGTGTCCACTTAACTTTTACTTTAAAAAGGGAAAATTGCTCCCCTATTCGTATGAACGGCCAGATTATTCCTCACCACTTGCACAGATATTTAATCTTGGCATAATCCTTGATCGTAGGCTTACATGGAAACACCACATCGACACAAAGCTAATCCAAATGAAAATCAAGTTATCTCAAATATACTGGCTAATTGGCTGGAACTCAACTCTTAGTCTGGACTGTAAACTTCTATTGTATAAGTCGATTCTGAAACCAATATGGTGCTATGGAATTCAACTATGGGGCACTGCTTCAGCTTCAAATGTGGAAAAAATTCAACGCTGACAGAACAAAATACTACGGTTAATTACATTAGCTCCATGGTACATTCGAAATTTAATTATACATCGTGATTTGGATATTCCACTCGTGACTGCTGAAATTGCTCAATACGCAGGCAAATATTTAACTAAGCTCGAGTTTGGGTCTCCACTTTGAACAGTTTGGCATGGTCACTCCTTCAAACTCTGAATGGGATATCGTCGTTTATTATGTCCTAACCCCTTACTGGGATGAAAGATCTACATTCATCAAAAATACAGAAGACTTGCAATCCCGTGGTCAATTAATGAGACCAAGTACAGTATGTTTTAAGATGTTAAGCCATTTTAGAAATATGGAAATTTTTTTTTTTTTTTTTTTTAAAGAGAAGTAGCACTTCAGGCAACAATGCCTATTTAGTCAGGTACCGTGCTACATTCTTTAGGAAAGGGATAGAGAATAGATGAAACAGGTGGTGAATTGACCTACAGCTAGAAAATCGACTTATAAGAAGCAAAAGAGGAGCTGTAGACACCGTTGGAAACATAGCAAATTCATTATTTGGTGTATTGGACTCTGAATACGCTAAACAGATGTCAAATACAGTAATCAAGGTTCAAGAAAATGAGTCATACTTACTAAAATTACTAAAAAACCAAACATTAGTTGTGGACTCAACTATTAACATCATGAAGCAAAACCAACTCATTACAATGGACAAATTCGACCATATAAAAAAGGAGATAAATATTAACGCAGATTCAATAAACCAAATAAACAATACAATAGTTCAATTACAACTATCGCAATTGTTTTCATCTGCAATCTTGGAATTGAACTTAATGGCAAACAACTTATTCAAAATACAATCGTCAATTTTTGACACTTTCATCGACACCCATCACGGGAAAATCAATCCACTATTTCTATCCCCACAGCAGCTAGAAAATGCACTCAGTCAAATAAAGGATCATTTGCCTCTGTCACTTAGACTTCCAGTCACATCTGGGAATGATCTACTCAGTCTATATAAGCTAATAGAACTAAAGGGCAGTCTGACTCGTCAATATGCTATCTTCAAAGTCACGCTTCCACTGATTGATCATGAAGAATTTAAACTATTTTATATTAATCCTGTTCCAAATGCTGTCAGCAATTCACTGGTATCAGTTAAACCATGCACCAACATTCGGGAATCAACACTGATCGAAAGCAGATCATAGTTCTGTCCACTCTTAAGTTGAGCACATGTGAGGTAATGACTTCGGATATCTTCCTTTGCACAAACATTCAAATTCGTTACACCTACGAATCTGAGATGTGCTCATGCGACATTCAGTTATTTAACAACAAAACTGCACTCACATGCAACATTGAAAAGGTTAGCTCTGAATGAACCACTTATTTCCTTGCCGTCTAATAGCCAATCAAATTCCAGCAATGTTGAAGCGTTATATGAAACGAATTTGCAGCAATTGGAGTCCTTACAGAAAACTCTACGGGAGAATGAGATTATGGAGCTCCCTAACAAATTTAATAGTCATCAAACACACTCTTATACAATCGGGTATCTTGTATTCGTCCTGAGTATCATCACATTGGTCATAGCAGTAATAAAACTTCGGGGAATGAAAACATCCACGTTGGGACATTCGGATGGACCAGACATAGAACTTCGTACAAATCCCACACCTGTACCAACGCCTAGAAGGAGGCCTGAATTCAATGCTGATGTTTAGGACATACACTCTTGCTGAACGGCTGTTCAACGCGGGGGAGAGTGTTTGAACTCACATACACATATATATAGGCAAACATGCTAAACATAAAAAATATATAAAACAAAAGAAAACACTATCAATAGCATTTTTAGTTTCTTAACCTTATTAAACGGAAAAATATAATTTCGCTTACTCAATTAACTTATTTTACTTAAATAACCATTTAAATAATTTTTGTTTATGAATTATATCAAATTACGATGAAATTATTATTATTCCTATTTTAGTTCATTAACCGTTTACTTTTTGCTTAATTTCATATTTTGGTTCAATAACCATTTAACTAATTTTTGCTTATGAATTATAGTTGCAGTTGCATTTTTTTGTTGACATATCAAACTGCAATGAAATTATTATTGACAAAATTTAGCTTAAGTATTCTGTTAAAATAGTATATAAGAAGAAAGAAAAATAAAAATTGTTACAGTAGTTAAACAAGATTCAGTTGTTTTAATTATTGTGCTCATCACCCTTTAAGTTTCAAGTGCTTAAAGGGACAAACAAAAAAAAGAATAATATAGACCAAATATATGTGTTTGGTTTGAGTAATATTAATCGAATTCGAACACTAGATGTAGATAATCATTCAAATTTTAAGAAATTTTGTTTGACTGCTAACAAAATCGTTCGAAGACTTTTTCTTAAAAACTCATGTATTAAAACCATTAGTTCTTCGAGTTGCTTTTTAAATTTTCTCATGCGAAGAAAATTTACTTCGAAATAAAGTCTAGTTATTAAAAGCGTATTAGGAACGTAAACGTTCGTTGGGCTCTCCTGGCAAATTCTCTAATATAAGCAACGCTTGCTGATGTTTATTAAAACGTACGTATGTATGTATTTGTACATATGTAAGTCAATTTTTTATATAATTATATTTTTATGGTATAAATTGATACACTTTCAGGAAAAAAAGCTTTAAATGAAACTTTAAATGCATATTTTACTAAATTGAAAACAAATTCACCAAAGGATTTGAACTTTTTGTTTTTTCCCTACAGCATACATATTTCAAAGTATTGAAAAACATGCAATCTATTTACATACATATGTACTCGTGATTTTATTGTGAATTTCAATTGAAGTAAGATATTTTCCCCAAAATTGTGTCGGCATTATCTCTAAAATTTCTGGCAGCTATGTATAGTAATGAATTAAAAAAAAATTTCAAACAAAAAAATTCATGCATGACTGTTGACATGTAGACCAATTTTCGGTTTGGCCGAAGTTGAAGATGTTGCCTCTCTTTATTTGGTATTTTATATTCTTTTTGTTTTGTTTTGTTTTTGATTTGATCTACGCGTTTTTTTTATAACATTGTTGCATATTATTAAAAATACACAGATTTAATATCTTTAGATTGGAAACATTATGATCATTATTGTAATCGTAAACAGTATCATTAATTGCGACAATTTGTTTTATTCTTATTTCTAACTTAAAACCTTCTTTGTTTTTACCTTTATGAAAAAATTATAATTTGTTCATTCCGGTACTTAGCATCTTTAACTCTATTTGTTTTATTTTATTAAAATCAATATTTAAGTCATTATTTTCTTCTGGTGTTAGTATATTATTAGTCATAAGATTATGGTTACCCGCAATAATATTATCCTGTATATGTTCAATTTGTTCTTTTAAAGTTTTAATTTTTAACACTAAATCAAGATAAAAAATGTGTAAAAGAATATCCAAGTTATTCTTGTGCATTGAATTAATTTTTCCTAAAATGATATATCTCTCTGATTCAATAGTGTTTTTTATGTTAGTCAGCGTTTCATTGAAATGATTTGTAATTCTGATTTGTTTATTGGCATATTCTATTATATTATGATAATTTCCGTCTATAATTTGTAAATGCTTCTGTATCGTTTCCTCATCTTCGTCATCCATAGTCCCTGTCATCCATTCGAGACCAAATCGCAAAATATTAGTTAAACCTCTTTTAGTTCTACCCAATTGTATAGTAGGAAATTTTGCTTTAACCCTGGGAAGTTGAATCTGCAGAAGTTCTTTATTAATGTCAGACTGGTTTATACTATTTTCAATGTGGGTAATTATATCCTGAATTTCAGTAAAATAAATCGTGTGTATTATTGTTGTATATGTTTTAACCATTGTTACCTCATCTAACTTAATTTCCGCATATCCACTATTGTTTTCACTTATGGGCTGAATCAATAAATTACTCATTACCGGTGTCATTAATAGGATCAGAATCGTAAGGCGTAATATATAGTGAATCTGTATTTAAAAGGACGTTTAATGTTAGCTGGGTGGATATTATCAACTCTCAGTTTTCTATATCGAGGTTCATATTTGTGTCTGTCAAAAATAAATTGTTCTCTATTTAAATATCTCTTGGTCATAGTCCTTTCCTTAAAGTCTTTCAATCAATTATACAATTTTATTTTAACTGTTTAACACCGTAGAGTGAATAGACCTTTACCAATCTACACATTTATATACTCACTCTTGTACCTATAATTCCGATCTTTGAACTTCTAATGTTCTAGGTTTGGTAAAATGAACTGCAATATTTTTTTCTCTTAAAAAATTCTTTATACTGATGGATGCAAATTCATTGTCCGTAATTATTTTGTTTGGTCTTCCTCTCATTGATATGTAGAGCCTATTGTTCTCTGCTATTCTATAGCTATTCCTATCTTCTCCATATAACTTAACTGCATATTTTAAAAATTTGTCAATGAAAGATAAAAAATTGTGTTTTTTATTTGTGTATACGTCCATATGTATTATTTCATGACCAGTTTCATCCTTATGGTATTTTGCTATATGTCTATATAATTCATCCTCATTCTGTATTACCTTAGCATGGTATACACAACAGACAAGCCTTATCGTGTTGCCGAATATTTCAATTAGGTTTAACTGTACCTTGTTGTACAAATTATCAGACAATTCGGTATAAATGCCTGTTTCCAAATTTCTGTTTCTTCTAATTATATATTATCAAATATAACATTCTTCTAATTATATTACTCATTGTACACTATATGATATCTTTAGAATTAAGAAAAAATTCGTTTACTGCCGACAGTTTGAGTCTCACTAGTCTTTTTATCAGTCAATATAATTTGTTTATCAAATCTATCTACAGCTGTGGCCAAAATAAAAAAAATTATCAATCAACTCCTATTGTTGCGAATGGATAGTCGCATCCACACTCATTCGATCATCTGCCATGAAAGTATTACCTTATGATGTATCTATACAAGTCATAAACTCTGCCACAATGTTTTCCTTGCCCCTAATGTAATTTATTTTAAAGTCAAATTCCCCCAACTTCAGTAGAGTCTTTGGTTAATACACTTACCCTTGGTTTTGGAATGAAGCCAAACCAATGGTTGATGATCCGTGTATAATTCAAGCTGCCTGTCATAAAAATACAATCGAAAATAGTTTACCGCCCATAAGATAGCCAATAATTCTTTTTCTATAGTAGCGTATTGTTTCTCATGGTCATTTAATGTCCTACTTGCATATGCAATTGGGTGGTTTTCCTGGGACAACACGGCATCTATTGCGTAGTCTGGGTATCTAAGTATTGATAGATTACTGATCAACCTCTTCAACTTCTCAAAGGAATCCTGATAATTGGGATTCTTGAGATTAATTTTCGTATTTTTCTACAGATACTTGGTTAAACTTTGTGCAACTTTTGCATAATTCCTGATAAATTTTCAATAATACCCCATAACTCCCAAGAAAATTTTATCTGGTTACTTGTTTTAGGAAGCTTTAGCTTCTGGATAGCATCAATTTTATTTGGGCTAGGTCTTAGACCTTCCTTTTTCAGAATGTGACCAAAGTATTCAGTTTCTTTTGCAAAAAAAAAAAAACGCCTTTGTCGAACTGTACCTACAGGTTATGTTCTCGCAATTTTTGGAAAATTTTTTGATGCTTTGTACATGTTCTATTAACAATGTACTAAAAATTAAAATGTCATCTAAATAAACAACGCGAATTTTATTTATATATTCTCTAAGGACAGAATTCATGAGTTGCTGAAAGGTTGCTGGAGCATTTTTCAATCCAAGGGGCATTCCGTTGTATATTCAAAGTGTGCCAAGGGTGTCGAAAAGGTAGTTTTTTCTGTCATCCGCATTTACAAGATTCTGGTGGAACCCCCTAGCTAAATCCAATATTGTAAAATAAGTAGTATTGTAAAATAAGTAGATTTTCCCAATTTGTGCAATATATTTTCTGTATTGTGTATTGGAAATTTATCACCCACTGTTATTTGATTTAATTTTCTGTAGCCAACATCAATGCGCCACTTCCTTCTGCCTGACTGGTGTATTTTCTTTGGAACAATCCAGATAGGGGAATTATATGCAGAATTGCTTTCCACAATTATTTTCTGTTCGAACATTTCTTGGATCTGTCTGTTAATTTCATCTTCGTGTATTTTAGGATATCTGTATATCTTAAAGTATTCAGGTTTTTCTGTAGTGGTAATTATTGAATGCTTCATCTCATGAGTATTAGTAAGTAAATCACCCTCATGCAACAACGAATCACTATTTTTTTCTTATAATATCATGAAGGAAATTCTTTCTTTGTAATTCATGTCGACTCTAAAAAGTTTTTCAATGTCCTCTTTATCAAAATTTGAAAATTTCTGTGCATGAATTTCACCGTAATTGTAGGGACATGTATTCATGAAGTAAATTTTCTTATCATTAATTTGAACGTACCGTTCTCTTAAACAAATTTCCGCCCCTAAAGGTTTTATGATATTACTAGCATACCCGGCGAACTCCGTTTCACCACCCTCGTTTTCTGTAAGTAAAAAATGAAAGTGAATCTAAAGTAAATACTGAATCGAAGCATTATACGTGTCCGCAAATTATCCGTTTCATTGAAGTGCTCTTTGGTGTGGTTGTTTACATTTTTTGTTTTTTGGTCTGACGTTAACACAAACAAAGCGGATGGTTTCCCAACTCGTGAACACGCAACGTATAGCTGCCCATGTGAAAAACAATGATTTTCTAAATTTATCCCGCAAATACGATTGGCCTTGCGACTTGGTAATTGTCATTGCGAACGCAAGGCGAACCGGAAATTGCAATCGTTTGAAGTCAAACGGAAGATTAGTCGGAATCATTGGTATTCGAGAAATACATACATTTTCACCTGCGTACTTTCCGTTAATAATGGTTGCCTCGATCAAATTAGGCATAAGTCTTTTCATGATTCCTAGACAACTAGGCAGTTTGTAAAATTCACAGTTGGTTGTTTACTTTTCTTTTGCTCTTAATTTTTTCCAATTTAATATACGTTAATTTGTGCTTGATTCTTTTAATAAATATCTTATGATATTTTAATAAAATATTATTAAAAAAACTTATTTGAGATGTATTTGTGTTTAAAAGATTTCTAGAGAACTACGGAGTTTGCAAACTGCACAGTGGGTCGTTTACTTTTCTTTTACTGTTAATTATTTTCTTTTAAAACATAATAAATCATCTTCTTCATATATATATATATTAACATATATTATTTAACATATGTAATTTAATTATATACCTATAGGCTCCCAATGGTGTATATGGCTTACAGCCTGGTTTTGATGCGGTTTTGGGAAGAATTGATACTAACTCAAAAACTGAAAAGTCAAATCATATTCCATTTGAGCAAAGTATAGAATTTCAAAAATTACGTCCAGGTTCTGGGCATCTCGAAGTAAGAAATAAAATGGATGGCCCCATAAAATGTATTGAAATTTGTGATGTAAGCGTAAAATGTAATGAAATAGTGCTGGTACAAGATTCATTATGGAGTCACGCATCTGTGATTAATAAAGGAATAATTAGTAGTACAAACACAGTTCTGCACGAATTATTGGTAAGTTATTTTATATATAATTATAATACTGATAATAACAAGAATAATGACAATTAAAACGACCTGATTTATAACTAAAACTTATAAATTGGCGAGGTAGGGAACAATGATTTATGTTTGCCAATCAATTCAAATATGAATCCGGGATGAATAAAAGTTAAGAAAGTTTTTTTTTCCAATTCAATGCAGCTTTTATTTGTTAGGTTTGGTTAATTTTTCTGCAGGGTCTAATAGTAGATATGTATTTAACAGGTTTTCAAACCAGATTCTTAATAACTATAAAAGCTTCTTAACAGGTAAGTATTAGTTGGGTTTTTTAATAATTAAGTATTCACAGGCTTCATTGATAGATAAGTAATAATTTCATTAATAGATAAAAAAAAGGTTTCTCTTAATTTGTGCATAAATATTTAAACAATTTTCCTTTGAGTTTGCAGTTCTTTTAGTTCTTAGGTGATGTTTTCATCTCGACGGTTGGTTTAGTAGTAATCCCTTTCTTTTGTTTATAGAAATGAAACCTAGATTCATTATAGCTTTGTTGTCGCTTCTGTTGTATTTTAAATCAACTGTCTATTTTTATTTGTTTTTAATGTCGCTGATTTTAGAAGAAGTTCTAAATTAAGTTTGGGCAATTGTAATAATAATAATAACAACGACGATAGTGACAACGATAATCGCTGTACATTTATAGGAATATACAATTGAAATAGAGCAGTAATTTTTTGGCCACCAAGGTACTTTGGATCAATAACCATAAAAAAATTATTTTTGTATGCCTTATCTTATTATGTACTACAGTAAGGCGGTCTTTTGTAGGGAGCAGCAATTCTTTAGTTGCTTAGAATTAATATTTGGTGTTTAAATATTAATTAATATTTTGCGAAAAGTGTAGAGAATTAAGAGAACTATAGGGAATTATTTTAAACGAGTTTGAGAGAAAGAGACAAGTCAAGAAATAATATATGTACAACATATAAACTTGGTGGATACACCCCTTTATAATAATAGATAAAATCAGTGTTATCAACAAAAACCTATGTAACTCAAAGTGGAAACATGAGACATTTATTATATTAAAGTCTATGGGAAAAGATAAGTGCCAGAAGTGAAATTGTACAAATAAAAATAAATCAGCTACAACGAAGTTGAAAGAACTGAAAGTTGAGCAGCTAAATAAGGAGCTCAATAAGTTGGATCTTACTTTCCGTTGTAAGGTGGAACTACAACGGAGGTTGATTGATGAATTTAAGCAGCGTGACATTGATATTGGGACATACGAATTCAGAGACAAAGAAGAAACAGACGTATGTACCCCAGCAACAAACAACAATGATTTAAATTCAAAACTTGCGGCTATGATGGTGAAAAGGGATGCAATTCAAGAAAGCTCTAGAGCCAACGGATGGAAGCTGTGGAACATAGAGTCAACGAATTTGACGAAAAATTGTCTGGTCTAGAGAGAAAAATTGACGAAGAATTTCATGAACTAAAAACGCAAATGGACGACCTGCATATTCGAGAAGGATCGGTGAGAGTCGCCTCTGAGTATTCCAGCAGGATAAACACTCCTAGCTATGACGGTAGCGCACCGTTTAATTTATGCAAGTTCCAGTTGCCAGCACAAATGAATGGAGGAGAAAGCTATTGAGCTAATTCTGGCCTTAAAAGGTGCAGCTGCCGAAATCCTCGAAAGCTTACCGGAAGGCTACAGATATAGTAACGAGGATAAAATGGTGGCATTACAACGAAATTACGGACGTGATCATAAAAGAGAGATCTATAGAATGGAGTTACGAGACAGGATGCAAAAGGCAAATGAGATGCTGCAAGATTTTGCCATGGAGATTGAACGTTTGGTGCAGCTTACATATCCAGGTGAACATCATCCATTCCTGGATCAGTTTAAAATTGAAGCATTTGTGAATGGTATAAGGGATCCAGATATTACATATGTAGTTTGTACAGCGCAGAAAGCATCCTTCATCGAAACATTCTCGTACGCCTTGGCCCAGGAGACCGCCAAAGTTATCTCAAAGCCACAAGTTTACAAAGTACGACAAATTGAGGCTGATACGGAAAGTTGTGAAGACAAAAGAAGCGAAATAAAAGATATGATTGAGTAGCTACTGAAAGAAAGAAGTAAGTCGCACTCAAAATGCTTCAGCTGCGGTAAGGTCGGACATTTTCAGCGCAACTGTAAAGACAAGGTCAAGATCTGCTTCACTTCCAAGGGTAACAAACGGGCAAACAATACCAACACTACGAACTAGTACTGAGGGGTAAGAGCTAGCTCTCACAGCCGATGGCCCCGCAATCTACATTTCCATCATACAGCAGAAAAATAATTACCTTACTGTCTGCAGGTTGATCACCGGAAAGAAGCAAGTCCTCACCATAGACGCAGGAGTATGTCAGTCCGTAATAAGGTCCGATTTAGTCAAAGGGGTAGTGGAGCCGTTAAATAATGTACAACTGCGCACCGCCACTGGGAATTCAGCCATTGTCTATGGAAGAGCCAGAGTACGAATGACTACCGGCAACATTAGCGCAGATCACGTGTTTGTTGTCGCTGATATAGTGCATGAAGTTATTATCGGTGCAAATTTCATTATAGCTCATGGTATTAATCTGGATATGGGGCAGCAGATAACGATCTGGCGCAACGTGGGGATCCCCTTAAATGTTGGATATGAAAGCAGCGACACAGTAAGAAATTATTTGCCATGAACGCCAAAAATTACCACCTCTGGCGGAAACTATAGTTTGGGCACGTGTGAAGGCGGATTGTGTGGACAACCAGTTCTGAATGGTACAACTAGAAGACGTAAGGAACGAGGTCATAACAGCTAAAGCTCTCGTGAAATGCTGCAACAATGGGAACGTCCCTGTGAGAGTACAAAATTTGTCCTGCAGCGAAAAAACAATTGGAGAAAATACTGAAATCGGTCGTTGTGAGCCGGCAGGAGCCGTAATTTAGCTGTAGCTGAAGAGTGGTATTTGCTAGCAGAACAGGTGGATAAATGGGTAGCAGAACTAAAACCTCCCGAGAAAAATAAAGCTAAGCAGTTGCTAAATAACAAACGGCAAGGTAGAACAGCAGTGGTAAAACATGAAATAATCACTGGCGAAACGAGGAGCACAAAACAAGCACCCAGAAGTGTTCCCCTTGCGAACCGAAACGAGGTCAAAGAACTGAATAACGAAATGGAGCGGAACGGAGTTATTGCGCTATCTTCGAGTCCATGGAGATCGCCGATAGTGCGATGGCAGCACTACATTTTGCGTCGACTACAGAAAACTCAATGATATTACCAAGAAAGGCAGTTATCCGCTACTAAGAATTGACGACACCTTAGACACGTTGTTCAAAACGAAATAGTTTTCTACCTTGGACTTGCAGAGTGGTTACTGGCAAGTGGAGATAGCCGATAAAGACAAGGAGAAAAACTGCCTTTAGCGCGAGCAATGGTTTAAAGTGATGTCATTTGGGCTCTGCAATGCTCCAGCTACTTTTAAGCGCTTAATGGAACGTTTGATTAAGGGCTTAATTAAAAGACTTATTTAGTATATCTGGATGACATAATCGTGATGGAAAAGACTTTCGATGAACACCTTAAAAACCTGGATGAAGTTCTCTTGCGTATAGCGGCTGCAGGACTTAAATTAAGTGTTAAGAAAAAGAGGTCAAAAACTTGGGACATCATGTAACAGTAGAGGGCATACCAACTGACGAGGATAAAATATTGGCAGAAAATATACGAAGTACAAAGTTTCCTGGGGTTTTGCACATCCTACAGTCGATTCGTGCCGAACTTTGCTCAAGTGGCTGCCAGCTTGCATGAGTTGACCAGAAAATCGCAACCATACCACTGGAATGGGGCAGCAGAAGACGCGCTTCAGAGTCTCAAGGAGCTTTTGTATACAGCACCAGTTCTCTTCTCTCTGGGCATGAATTTATATTGGATACAGATGCAAGCGGTTACGGAATAGGACGAGTGCTTTCTCACGCGATTTATGAGACGGAAAAAGTTATTGGTTGCTATAGCAGAGTATTGTCCATGCCCGAAAAAAATTATTGCGTAACACGAAGGGAGCTGTACTGGGATGCGTTAAATATTATCATAAATACTTATATGGTCAACACTTTACCATAAGGACGGATGACTCCGCATTACGTTGGTTACTACAGTTTAAAAACCCCGAAGAGCAGCTTGCACGCTGGGTTGTATGTCTGTAGAACTATGACTTCGTTGTGCACAGGAAAGGCGGAAAACACAATAAAGCTGATGCCCTTTAAGATGCCCATACAACGTAGAATGCAGGCACTGCACAAAAGTCAAGGAAAAGAAGTCGATCATTGATGTGAGGCATATCCAAATTGACACACAAAAATACTGGTTTGAGACCCAAAAGGGGGATCCCATTTTGTCAAAAATTATTTCGGCCAAACTGGAGAACATAACATGAAGCAATTTCACAATGGTCCCAGCGGCGGCCATCTGGGTGTAACAAATACACTGGAAAAGATAAAACAGCGATTTTGCTGGGTAGGTTGCCCACGATCTGTAGATGAAGGGATAGCTAAATGCGAACAGTACACAGCGGCCAAGGGTCCAACAAAGAAAAGTTGTGGCAAGCTATAACAGTACAACGCAGGTGCCCCTTTTGAGCGAATAGCAATGGATATCTCAGACCCATTCCCCGTCAGTAAGGCTGGAAATCGTTATCTGCTTTTAGTGATGAATTATTTCAGCAAATGGCCCGAATCGTATCTCATTCCAAACCAAGAGTCCAAAACTGTGGTTGAGGAATTTGTGAACAATTGGGTGTGCCGATACGGTGTTCCAACAGAACTTCACTCCGATCAGGGATGAAATTTTGAATCGGCCGTATTCAAGGATATGTGCGACATCTATGGGATCGGAGAGACAAGAACAACACCACTGTGTCAACAGTCTGATGGAATCGTAGAAAGTTTCAACCGCACACTGGAAGAATATTTCAGAAAAGTCGTCAGTACACACCAAAAGGATTGAGACGAGCATGTACCAAAGTTTCTTCTGGCATACCGATCGGCTATTCACGATTCAGCATCATGCAGTCCAGCAAAATCAGAGTTAAAGCTACCAGCCGACTTAGAATTTGGTGCTAAACAGATTCCTGCACACGACGATAATGAAACTATTCCTCAGATACGAGAAGACCTGCACGAGCTTCATGAGTTTTTCCGCAATCGCATTAAAATATTCAGCGACAGAATAAAAGGATTTCCAGAAGGACAACTGGTTCTACTATTTAACCCACAACGAAAAAAAGGACTGTCTCCTAAATTTCAAACCCACTTGGAAGGACCATACAAACTGATAAAAATATTAAATGACGTGGTTTATGAGATACAGAAATATCAAAGTCCGATGTCTAAGATGAAAGTGGACCAGTTGGAGCGGCTGGCCAAGTATGGCCTAGGGAAAATTGAGCCCCTTCGGGAGGAAAAGGCTTAAGTCGATAGTAGTGTTACGGTCTTGCTTAAGTTTAAAAAAAAAATAATTAAATAATAAAATAAACTACTGGGTATGATGTTTATTAACTGCATGGCTTGCTAAAAAAAACGCAAGACAACAACAAATTTCTAGTTACAAACTGCGTAGAAATAGTACATACGCAAAACAACAACAATTAGATGTGCTTTTTACCAACTGTGTGGCTTGCTAAGAAAACTTATGCACGCAAGACAACAAAAAATTTCTAGTTTCAATCTGCGTAGAAATTTTATACATGCAAAACAAGAACAAGCGTCCGAGTGGATAGTTAGTTAGTTGAAAAATAAATCTCGTGAAGTAAAGACGTAAGACGTGTATATATATATATATATATATATATATATATATATATATATATATATATATAGATATAGATATAGATATATATGTTTCTCAGAGTTCGATTAAAGAGCAGAGTTTGTGGACATTCGATTTGAATTTTTCTACATTGAAAAAGACAGGAAAGACTTCTGGAAGGAGTTTATTCTACATAGAAACTCTTCTGCTAAAAAACGAATTTTCCCTGTAATGCGTAGTGCGATTCAAAGGCCAATCAACCAGAAATGGATGTGCTTTCAACGAAAATTGGGTCAAAAGCAAAAACGTGCGAGTTTCGGGACCAAGTTCTCTAATTTCGTTTGAGCCTTTGCCATTGTAGTAACGATAAAACAGTGAAATACAATTTACATTGCGTTAGTGTTCTAGGGAATCAATAGAGTTGAATACCCTACCGTTCCCATTGAGGCTCTTGGCCCTCTCCTATACACGGTCAAGCAACTCCAAAATAGACCTTGGAGCACCGGCCCAAATTATTAGAAATGCTCAACGCTTATCACAATAAATTACAATTTACAATAGAAAAGGAACGCAATAAACAAACTCCATACCTGAATTTGAAAATGATAAGAAACGGTAAAAATATAATCACTGATTGGCACATGAAACCGACAGTTCCAGGAGACTGATTAATTTTAACTCCTCTCAGCCTCTAACGATGAAGACAAACACTGCCACAAATTTAGTTCACGATAACTTCAGGAAGATTGATTAATTATAAATCCACTCCACTAATAATATTAGAAATGCTCAACGCTTAGCACAATAATTTACAATAGAAAAGGAATGCAACAAATAAATTCCATACCTGGATTTGAAAAATATAAGAAACGGTAAAGATATAATCACTAATAGGCACATGAAACCAACAGCTTCAGGAAGACTGATTAATTTTAACTCCAATCAACCTTTAACGATGAAGACAAACACTGCCACAAATTTTTTTAGAAAAGATAATTATTAGTGACAAAAGTTTTAGATTTAAAAACATTAGCAAAATAAGAGAGATACTAAATATTCATAACTTCCCAATTTTCATCGTAAATAATGTAATTAATAAAATAATTAAAACCAATCAGAATGAAGAAAAAGGAACAAATTTTTATAGTGTACCGTTTGTACCGAAGTTGACAGAAAGTAAAACTTTGAAGGATAGCTTTAACTATATATTGTCAAAATTTTCAAAATTATGTAAAAAGGAAAAAAATGCGCTTCGACAGAATTTAATAAAATATAAATACTCCTGAGGAAGTCGACAACCTTATCGATCAAACGTTGAGTAAAAGATGAAGTAAATTGTATTATTTGCACCGCCTTGATGGATTAATGATCACAATTAACCAAAAAAAAAAAGACAAAAAGATCTTTACTATAGAAATATTTACAAAAAAAAAATTTGTTTCATCATAGTTTTTGGCTGTTTAGAGTTTACTTTTGCTCCAATGTATTTGCAACTGAAAGTTCTAAGTTTTTCGATTTCTTTTAAAGCATACAAAGGAGTTAAGAGTTCTTTGAATAAATTTCAATTTTCGATATAACTTCACCAATTTTATCTCCATGTCCAGAACGTTCCTTACGAAATATTAGAGTTTTTCTAAGATAAGTTCGATCTAAAAAATTTGGCCAATTTGGCCAATTTGTCACTTTGTTTTCATGGACTTCTTTTAAATCAACATATTTTTTACGAAATTTCTATTTTAGCCCCTATGGTCTATAATCTCAGAGCTTTTCCACTTGTTTACACCAACTAATCAAATGGCAGGTAGAATAAAGTTTAAATATTTTTTACAAATTTTTAGTTTATAACCCTATTATGTTGCTATACATAGTCTATTAGAATATTCCTTTGTTTTGAAATTTTATTCAGTAAAAAAAAATCAAAAAGTTTTCTTTGCAGCCCTAAGCAGAATTTGATAACTTAAAATTAAAAATCGCCATCTCGTTTAACGTTGCCTACAAAGTAAAATAAAGTTTCGTAAAAAGATGCCATGGCTCGTTCAATTTTCAAAGTATAAAAGAGCGCCTGATAACAATTATGTATCTAATGTATTAAACGCATTTTAGAATAAATTTTTTTCATTTTCACAGATTAAGCTCACGTTGCCAAAAGGATTGGGTATTTCGATAATAACAAGATCACCTTACGAGGAATTGGCTTATCTAAACCTAGAGGACTTAGATTTCAATTTAATGTTATTGCCTGCAACGAAGTCTTTCGATTTAAAAATAAAGGACATGCAAATAGATAATCAGTTATTGGACGCGCAATGCCCAGTACTGCTGCATACTTGCAAGTCAACCACGGAAAATACCAATAAAGAAGCATTATATTTCAAAACGAAGATACTACAAAGTCCAAATAAAAATGCTGTTATATTTGAATGCTTTATACTGGAAGTAAAACCTTGTACTGTGATACTAGAAGAAAAGTTCATTCTTAAAGCAGCGTTGTTTTTATATAATAAAAGCCATTGGCACATAGAAGAGGAGGATATTAGCACAAACATGTACCGTATTCGTGAATATCCATTTTCGGAAAACGCGAAACGGTTTTATTTTGAAGAATGCTCAATTGGCTCAACCCAAGTATGTATAACATTTTTCATATATTAAATATTGTACATATATATATTATATATCTATATTTAATATATATTACATATATATTTTATATATATATTTAATATATATTATATATATTTAATACTTCCTCAGGAGTATTTATATTTTTTCGACCTCTTTTTTTATATTAAATAAATAAGATTAATCTTAACAATGGTGTTTTTTAAATAAATTTAGCACTGTATTTTCAATATTTCGCTTTCCTTTGGAAATCTTCCTCAGGAAATTGATTTTTATAGTAACAAAAATTATTAAAAATTTGAAAAAATTTTTTGAAAACAATTGACAAAAACATATAAAATAATTTTCTTCTTCAAAATTAAAATTTCAAAAATGTAAATATATATAAAACAAGGAAATGGAAATTAAATAACAAATTCTTTCTTATGAAATAATTATAACAAATTATGTGTTTTTTGAATTAAATACCTATAACTCTGCGCCACATTGTCTGTGTCTGTTTTGAAATTTATTCTCCTTACATTTGGTACATTAACAATTTCTAATATTTCTAACATATAACTTATAGTTTTTTTTTATATCTAAATTGATGTTTCTTCAAACTTTGGATAATGATTATATTTCTTACAATGCGAAGATAAAGATGTTTTTTGTGTTGAAATATTCCTATATTTTTGGTCACGTCTGTGACCAGCTAATTTTGTTCAGTTCACCTGGTCATTTTCTCCTCATGGTATTATGTATACTACATCAGATATTTCCATTTTCCCTATTTTATCCTTCATACTGCTAAATAATTTATTTTATGTGTTATATGTTTTGTGTGCAGTTATATATCTATCTGTGTCATATATTTTAGACTCTCTTAATCTTTCTGATATTCCAGGAACATAAGTTAATGATTTATAAATTCTTGGTTCTGCGGTAGTATTTCCTAAGTTATGCCTATGACTACCATATTGTCTAATAATTCTGTTAGTTAATTCTACTGGAAAGTCATTGTCCTTAAGTATATCTCTTATTGTGTCCTTATTCTTCAAATGAAATTCTCTATCACTTATAGTCAATATTCTGTCTTGATTTTTTTTCGCCGTGTTTACTATCCACTGCATCCTCCGAAGTTATACAAAATTAATCATCAACATATTTTGCATCTCCATTTATAGCTGATATTGTGATGGAGGAATTACTAAATTCATGTATTAGTAAAATGCATATTAAACCGAAGATTATCACAAAATATGTAGATGGTTTAGCTTTTTGAAAATAGTCGGAAAATAGCCTTTTTATAAACAAAAATTAAATAACTTACTTAGAGTTTCAAAAAAGTTGTCCGGCATATTTTTCAAAATAATGCTATTAATTCCATCTAACCCTGGTGATTTGTTGTTTTTTAATAAAAGTATAAGTGACTTTACTTCAGCAGTATTGACTAATTTAATATTGGAGTTATCTAGATGTGTTATATTGCTAAGATTTAATTTGCGACTATAGGAGTTATTGTGAGGATTGATTGATAGTAATAGTATGAGATATTACAAAGGCATCAGCAATACCATTAGCTCCATCAGCGCCAGTATTAAGTACTGATGTAGTGCCTTTTTAGAACTTTTGTAATCTTCCAAAACTTTTTGGAACCGGTAGGCAGACTTGAAATAAAATTGAACCAGCGCTCATTCCTATCTTTATTTAAGTGATAATCAATTAACTTATTCAACAGCTTCAGAATAGACTTTATTCTAATTCTATAGTTTAAGTCACGACACCTCTGGTATTTGTTGTTGTTTTTTTTTTCTGATTTATTAACAGTTTGCTAGTGCTAGAAATTTGCCTCTGCCATGGAATCTTTTCACCCACTGGAATTTTTGAATAACTTTGTCTGACAACAGAAAAAACTTTCTCTAGAGACCTATCTCAACTCTCAGAGTTTGTTACAGTGTGGTCTAGGTTCTGAAGAAAAATTTCATTAGCCACCCAGTTCCTAATTGATACCCAGTCAGCACGATTATATAAAGAAAATGTCTGTACAAGGTTTTCTACCTGACCGTAAATGTGGCAAGAGATAGGCACATGGTCCGATTGGAAAACATTTCGAAACGAATCTAGGGAAGAAAAAGGGAATTTGTTAATCGAATATCTACAGTAGATGTTGCAGGGGTAATATGTTTTGCCTAAACCGAGTAAATGAATTCGAGCAGTTTATGCAGTAGTTTGAGTGCAGTGGTTGTAGAGCTCTCTACCAGCCGAATTGTTGGTTACGCAGTTACAGTGGGTATGCTGTGCGTTCAAATCAAGAAATGTGAAAAGGTCGGCAATGAAACTGGTTAGTAAATCCAAATCCGTTTTAAAACATATCGATCGGGTTATACGCAGCAGTGGTGACCACTGGAGATCTGTTTATCCTGACTTGTATGGAAATATTTTCGATCACACTCATTTTAATTTAAGGTAGTAATTTGCGTTCTATATTTTCCCTCACCGCAATTAATACACCACTGCCATGTGTAGTAAGGTCTTCCCTATATTTTCTGTATCCACCAAGATGGAATTTGTAGTGCGGTTTCAGGAATGGCTCATTGAGCAGTAGCACATCTATATTTTTACTGCGCTCAATCTGTTCTAGTTGTGAAATTGATGATTCGGTTGTTATGCCCTGCGCGTTCCTATGCATAACTTGTACATTATGTATTAGTCTGGTATTTTATTGCATGTTTCAGCATGTTTGACACTACTGAATTGCGTCGACAGCCTTGAAAATATTTCCAATAATTTTTCGTTGGATAAATCATCTTCGCTATCGTTAGTTACTTTTGACTTTTGATATCTCAGAATACGTTGGCCTGCTGTCGAAACGATAATCGTGCAACGAGCATTCTTTTTATTAACATCCTACGATATGTTGGATTTTGTATGTGTTGTATTAGACCTAGATGTTATTCTTTGGCGGATAGCTAGGTAATCTTTGCGGCAAGGGCATTTTGAGTCCTTTGCTCTATGATTGACATTTCTGTAATTTCTTTTCATACAGTTTCGGCAATTATGAATGACACTACCTACCCTCTTTTATGGCTTTATCCCTTGGGCATGTTGCAGAATCATGATTGCATGTACAAGCTACGCAGACTACTGTCTGTTACAGTTCTTTGCACCTTGGCCATACATAGAGCAGTAGTATTCTCAAGTATATTGCAGAAATACTTGATATTCTTACCTCCTGTTGTCGATCGAATTCAATTAAGTATAATGCATCCTCTGGAGTAGACCTTTTCGTTATAATTTCTTTAACACTTATTAGCTTTATGTTGTATGAGTCTGCCAGCTCTTTACAGATTATCTTAAGTTCAAATTAAGGGAGACCATATAGCATCAGTTTAAAATGTCTTGCGTCTTTTATTTCATTCGTATAGAACATAAAATTTCTGTTTTTGAGGGTTTTTTTGGCGTCGCTGGTTTCGCAAATTATTTTTGTACCTATGGACATTCTTTTGAATATATATTTCTCACCCATCATTTTATAAACAATTGAGAAACTGTGTGCCGCATTGGTGGACTTTTTATTTTATATAAAATTTCCTCTTGGGCTTCATCATCAGACACCAACTAAAATCTGTTTGCGTTTATATCAGACTCTTTAGAGTGTTTGTATTTGAGATTATTACCCCGTTTTTTTTTTTCTTTTTTGAGGGAACATCAAAAACTTTACAAATCAGCTAATTAATTAACTCCTGCTATTACACATAGAATCCGTCATACGTTGTATTTTTCAACTGACAAATAAGTTAAAATACACGTTTTCTTAGCAGCGTTGTTACAATCAGTACGTCTCCGTCAACGCAAAGTACGAAAGTTGGCCAACTTTTAACTTTTGACGTACGTTGAGTACTTTGACATTTTTCAGTTGCTTCTTCTTCTTGTTTTTTTTTTTTTTTTGCTTTCGCTCTATTGTAGCAAAATATTGTTACGAATATGTCTTGCTTAAGTTTTAAAATGAAATAATTAAGCAATAAAGCAAACCACTGGCTATAAACTGCGTAGAAATTTATACACACACAACTACAATTGGATATGCTGTTTACTAACTGCCTGGCATGCAAGAAAAAAAAATAAATGCATGCTGTTTATCATCTAAATGAGCAAGACAAAAACTAATTTTCCAACAACAAATATACATGTTGTTTACCATCTGCGTAGTTTTTGAAGAAACCCTTTTCTACAAATAACAACAAATGTATTGAAATAAATCCCAAGCAGAAACCTTATCAGCATAAAAACAACTACTATACACACTGACATACAGGCGCCTATACATCGAATAAACAACATACAACAACAAAATGCACACAAAGGGAGTAGAAGATTCTTAAATCTTCTAGATTCTAATTGGACAAGTATAAATAGGGAACCGTTTGAGTGGATAATCAATCAGTGTAAAATTAAACCTCATCGAGTAAAGACGTGCATTTTAAGTAAATTGTTCTGTGTCAACTTTGTGTAGTTAAAGTAAATATAATTGTTTTTAATTTAACAATTCTAAAAACTGGTGTTATTTATTTTGCAATAAAGAACTCACAACGAAACGTTTATAAAAGGCATAAACGTAACAATATTTTTAAAATAAATTGTAAATGATAGAATAAATAGTGGAATACAAAGTAACCATTAATAGAAAGTCTAAGATGTCGTCTAACTCCATTTCAAATGTGCACTTTAATAAAACTTTGCTGAAAAAAAATATAAAATAAGACAAACAAAAAACAGCTGATTTCTTATCCGTCAACAAAGTACTCATTGTGCCAACCTCATTCGTCGTTACTTTGACTTCAGTTGACGTCAAAGTATAACGCATGACGCATTCTATATGCCCCGGCCTTTACACCTTGAGGCAGAGATGCCACATGTTTTGATGTATAATATTTCTTATAACAAATATAAAAATAAAACTGTAAACAGTTAAAAATCTTATTCTGCAAGCTAATGAAATAAACAATACTTCATTTGAATCTAGCAAATATGTTTGTTTTTTGTTTGCTAGAATTTATTTATTGTTGTATCGTTAACATAATCTAGAAATTATTAAAATTATACCTAATTAAACCCAGCCAGCTGAGAAAAAAAATTATATGCACGATTGATGTTATCCATTTTGATTCATCTCTGATTCATAATTTGATTCATTTATATTTTAAACTCGAAGTTTTATTACATTATTTGCCGCCTTTGATTTTCTTTCAAGTTTGAAGCTGAATTGAAATCATGTTGGCTTGAGGATTTGGTGTTTCCAGTTTAAGCTTAGGCTACAAGTTTTTCCAATAAATCGGTTTAGTTTCACTGCCTTTAATTTTATGTGTGTTAACTTTGATTACATTTACCTTTTCAAATTAGGCGTTAATCATTGTATACACCGAGTTATTTTAGCTCTGAGAGGTGTTGTATCATTTAAATTATTAAATTTTTCGTCGAAAAAAGCTGTGCCGTAATCTTAAATGTCGAAGAGTGGCTCGTTTGCTAGTGGTCATATCCGAAGTATGCAACGAGTACAAAATGGGTACCAATACAATATCAGAGGGAACTCTGATGCACTTAAATAATCTTGTTTTGAGTAAGCTTAGCGTATATATATATATATATATATATATATATATATACCGCTAATTATCGAAAAGTTTAAAAATAGATGATATTGTATATTTGGAAAAGTTTTCTCAATTTTGAACACAGCGAAATTATTTTGGCTCTTTTAAACTAACAATCGCTTCTGCATATTTTTTCAATTTTAGATTTTTTTATAATTATCGAAAAAAAAATCTAAAAAGTTCTGTAATTTTTAAAACATTACAACTAGTTTTCATTTTATCATGCTCAATCGGAGCTAAGGGCATTTGCGGGAACATTTTTGAATATTCCCAATTTTCACGTTTTTAATAGCGATAACGATAATTTAAAATGATTAAGATATTACCAGAACCCTGAAAAATTGCAACATTTATTATTACAACCAGCCCATTTTTTTATTGTTCAATAACAACACTGCATTACATATTTTATATACACATTGACAGCCGTATGCATTCAAAAAACGTTTTTACTTTAAAATACCTTTGTTAACTTTAAAGTAGGAAAAACCTACTTTAAACCTACAATAAATGGACAGTTTATTTTTATTATTGAAGTTTAGAAACAAAACAAATTGTGTTTACAATAAACTGAGCCGTTTATTTTAAAAGTGGCATAAGTCACTTTGTTTTTGTCATCTGTTTTTATACATTTTATAGGGAATATCATGGTAAAATTGAATCCATTGAATTTTTAGCCATTTTAACTAGTCTGTATTTACTTTTCTTTCTGAAACGGATTTTTCTAATGATTGTGTTGAAATAAAATCTTTTTTCTCGTTTTTCTATTTTGTTGTTTACATTAATCACTATGTGCAATAATATGCTTTTGAGTTGTGATATTCTCAGATATTTTATACAACACGAAGCAACCTTCTGAGAATAAAAAAACAAAATAATGCTAATTATGTGTAGTATATTAGATATCACTATAATATAGTTCAGTAAACTGCACTTTTCTTTCGTACTAATAAAAATAAGTCCAATAATCACAACAATACTTCACACACACTTATTACATGTTTTCATTTCTTTCACACTAAGCTCCGTAATTAATTTCCTGAGTACAGCGACTAACGCCACTTTCAAAATAAACATTTTTGTTATACCGTTAATTATCAACACTCATCTCAAACAAATCTCAATATTTCTCAACTTATTAATTTCAAATTTATTAAAAATGAAAAAAAAAATCTGTTCAGTTGTGACTTATGCCACTTTCAATGTAAACGGCTCAATTGACAGTTGTACTTTGTTATTCCAAAAACTTTAAAAATGTTTATTAAAAACAAATTGCAGTATACAAATAGTAATAAAAACTAAAACATAACATCCCATTCAATATAAAACATTTTTACATCTTTGTTTTGCATTTTACGAAAATATAATTACATACAATTAATTATTTAAAACAAAAGTTTTATTGATGTACATATAATCAAAACAAAGATCGTTATCCGAATACTTAGTTTTTTAATATGAACAAATTCTTTGTAGTTCTTCGTAAGCCTTGCAAATTAACCGTGTTTGGGTTCTCTGTTTTTTATTAACAAGATTAATAAAAAAACGAAAAAATATGTTGATTTGGCTAAAAACAATTAAAACATTTTTTATGGATATAACTACCCGGATAAATAATATTCATTTTTATACATCGTTAACTACAAAGTGACAACTGAAAACAGTGGCATTGCCAGAATCAAAACAATAATTTTACTAAAACATACATTAGCTAAAGTACTGTTTTTGAATAACATTTTTTAACAAACGTCTGTTAGCCTTAGAGCGTTTAACTAACATGTACTTTAAAGCTCAAGTAAGCGTTTTTTATGCATACGGCCTTTATTCTTACAAATTTATCCTTAGATGAATCGAGGGTACAAAATGTATCATGTTTTACATTTTTTCGTGCGGTATGTTTTTCAAATAGAACGATTTTTTAAGAGAACGAAATGATGTTCAGAGTTTTATACATACATATGTTACAAATGTTGTCAGAAAATAAAACATCATAAGTTTTCCTAGAACACTATGCAAATTAATTTTTGTAAGTCTGTTTTGCACTGCAGCCGTCGTAACGAGGCAGAAAATAAATCTTAGTCGGGTCAGAAATATCTATATTGAGTGTTGGAATTTTACTATTATCTAGATCGGTCAGAAAATCTGCACAACATAATTCCAAGTGAGACAATGTTGTCTTTATCAAAAGCGTTATTTTTGTTTTAAATACGAAACACTGGAAACTAACTCAGACAATTAATAGAAACCAGAAATTCGATATAACTATCCGGCGAATAGTTTGTCTGTGGGATTTTTTAGTAAAATTCTGCAATTTCTATCTTAACGAGCCACATTTGCCACATAAAATGTTTTGATTTTATAAGCACTGCTTAACCATAATCATAAGCCTAGCAATGACCGAAAAATCTCTCTTTTTAACTGCTTATGAACAATAACAACACATAACAAGAAAAATTTCAGTAAATCAGAAATAAAGCTTTAATCAAAACACGGATCACCAAAACCCAAACAGGACATCTTAAGCATTCTGAAGCAAAGCTTTCATGAGAACAAAGATTTATGAAAGCTCTAACATTATATAATGTAACAAACGTTTTAACTGATACCAACCACAGGTACAGTGGGGCCATTTGACTTTTTTTATTGCAAAAATCATTTGTTTTAAAATAATAAACATATTTGAAAATGTTAAAAAGCTTTTAAAGTAATATATATATATATATATATATATATATATATATATATATATATTCGAAATGTATAAATTTCAAATATAACCTCTTCCGCTTAAAAATAAATAACCTTGACGGCCTTAGCCCCATAAATTTTTGAAGTTACCAAGAAATTTCTAATGGTTAAAAATCACTTCAATTTTAAAGTCTTTAGTTCCCAAATAAGTGCTCTCGCATTTTGGCAGGCACTGTGAACGATGCCATTGTTTTACTTTTTTTCACAAAAACCATATATTTAAAGTAATGATATTTTTAACATTTTAAAAATTCAGAAAAAAACGACTTTTATATAACACGTTAAACTTACATTATACTCTTATTTACATTACAGATACACATTTTTGAAATATTTATAATATTAATGCTATATAATATATACCAGTGATGGGCGAACTTTTTGGGTGGCGGGTCAGTAAATAAAAAAATCTTGCGGCGGGCCATTAAATTAAAAAAAATAACATAGAGGGTCATTCACTAATAAATTATGGGGTTGCTGTTCAATTAAAAGTTCAGTTTAAGCTATATATTTATTAGTTATATTACGTAATATTTTAAAACAAGAAAAAATTTTTATAAGATACGGTTATTTATGATTTTAAGATTTTCCAGATGTATGGGAAGCGTGGATCTGTTTCTGACTTGACATAATTTCCTGAAAATCTGGTTCCAGCTGGGAGGATGCGACTTTTAATAAATTAAATAGACTCTCGTCTGACAATCGGTTTCTTATAGAATTTTTTCTGCATTTCATTACTGAAAAGGCCTGTTCACATTAATATATGAGGAAGCAAACATTGAAATAATTTTCAGCGCATGATTAATTAGCTTTGGAAATTCATGTTTTGGAAGGATTTATAGAAATTAAGCTTATCTGTATTTAAAAATAGCTGTTTTAAATTATTATTACATTGCAATTCTATAATTTCCAATTGTAGATCAGATGGAACAATCTCAGGATTAACATTAAAAGGCATTGAAAAAATATCTAAACATGGTTGGATTTTTTTAAAAGTCAGCAAGTCTAACCTCACATTCTGAATACAGTTTTAATAAAGATTGTGAAAAGACTTTTTTAACTTCTCTTCACTCACACGGCTCAAAAAATTAAGTCATGGAAAATGAGTCAAATCATTTTTTCCCAAACATTTAGAAAATATAAACAATTGAGTTTTAAAAGACCTCAAACTGGCCCAAGTTTCATCTATAAATTGATTTCTTCCCTGTAACTTCTTGTTCAGTAAATCCGTGAAAAAAGCAAACTCGATGCACCAATTCTTATCCTCCAATATTTCCCACTCATCCCAAATTTCAGTTTTGGTTTTTAGAAAAACTTTAATTTCTTCGAGAAGACTCCAAACTCTCGAGAAGGCATGCCCACAACTCAGCCACCTGATCTTTGTGTAATAAAGTACATCTAAAAATTCTGCATCAACTTCCGATAAAAACTCTTGAAATTGTCGATGTAACAAACCACGGACTCGAATGTTATTAATTAATTTTAAAATAATATTAAGTACGTGGTTTATGTTCCTCTTGATCGTTAGGTCTAGATAATTAATTCTCCCCTCAACTTCTTTTCCATTGTAAATTTTTGTTCTCGTGTCTTCTATTCAAGTAATCTAGAATTTGCTCATCGTTATTTCGTTCTAGTATACATATGATGTCGTCGACATATCTTGCGTAGAATATTACTCCGAAGTTGGTTTTTAATTCCTTTACGTATTCTCCTTCTAGGTTCTGCATAAATACTTGCATGAGGGTGGCAGATGTCCTGTTATTTATCTATATATATTATTGTTAAATTTAAAGTAATTCTGTTCTAGTGTCGCTTTTAGTGTGCTTGTAAGTATTGCCAGTTCCTTGTTTTCCGTTTTGTTTTTACTGTCCTATGAACAATGTTTAATGTATCCATTACCGGAATTGATGGATACAAGTCCTTTACGTCAAAAGAGACCAGTTTTCTTTTCTCCGTTAGCTTTACATTCTCCAGTTTATCAATCAGTTCTGTAGTGTTGGCTATTGTATGCCTATATTACAGGTCTAACGTGTCTTTTAATATTGTTTTTTATAATTTTACTTCACAGTTTATTCTTTACGTCACGAGATTTACACTTTTACTGATTGCTGATTAATCCATCGCTGGCCCTTATATATTTGTTGCGCATGTTGTCTCAAATATTCAAGAATCTTCTAGATCTCACATACAATAGTTGTTGTTGTGTTATACGTTCAGCTTTCTATATTAGTTGTTGGTGTTTTATGATGTTTATGTTTCTTCTTGGAATATTGTATCAGAAAGTTGTTGTTCTCTTGTGTGTACAATATTTCATAGAAAACTACGCATTTTGGACACAATACAATCGGTCTATATTAGTTGTTTTTGTTTCATGCTTTTTCAGTTTCTTCTTGGAATATTGTATAAGAGAGTTGTTGTTGTGTTGTGTGTACAATATTTCCCAGAAAACTACGCAGTTTGTACACAATATAATATGAAAACATCGCTTTTTTTTGCTAAAATTGTCAATTTATATCTTTTTTAAAACATAATGTAAATTTATTTTTTGGGCATAATTTTTTAATAGGTGATTAATTTTTTTTTTTAAACGCTTGTCGGGCGGGATTGAAACCTCTCGCGGGCCGAATGTGGCCCGCGGGTCGTAGTTCGCCCATCACTGATATATACTAATGTTAAGTTATTTAGTATACTTTTTTTGTTTTGAAAATAGTATAATATTGTTTACTAGTTACTTCTATTTATAAAAATCATTAACATTGAGGCTAACCGGTTCTGCCGATTTTAATGGAATTGTTAATTACAAATATTTGTTTGTAAATTTTCAAACAGTGCCGAAAAAATTTCCATATTTGAAAACAATTTTAAATTCGTGGTCAATTCAAAGGTTTTAAAGAAATAAAATGCTTCGGTCAGCTATAATGGCCGCATTGGTGAATAAATAGTCAGTTTCATCAATTGCGGTTTCCGGTCTCTTTTTTACGTTTTAATTGTAAATACGAACCACAGTTGCTATGAAATGGAGCATGCCCAATATGTAGAACATACTGACAACTACACTCTTAGTGTCAAAATTCCATGCGTAATGATGAAAATTTGTTCTGTTTCGTGGGCGGAGAATACTGTAGAATACTGTAGTCGTAAATTCCATAAAAGAATAACATATTGTTACGTTTATACCTTTTATAAACGTTTTGTTGTGAGTTGTTTATTGCAAAAGAATTAACACCAGTTTTTAGAGTTTTTAAATAATAACAATTTTATTTACTGTAACTACACAAAGTTGACACGGAACAATTTACTTAAAAATGGACGTCTTCGCTCAGACGCTTCCCCTATTTATACTTGTCCAATTAGAATCTAGAAGATGTAAGAATCTTCTACTCTCTTTGTGTGTATTTTGTTGTTGTAGGTTGTTTATTCGTTTTAAAGGCGCCTGTATGTCTGTCTGTATAGTTGTTTTTGTTTTTATGCTGATAAGGTTTCTGCTTGGGATTTATTTTAATACATTTGTTGTTGCTTTTGTTAAAAAGGGTTTCCTAGAAAACTACGCAGATGGTAAACAACATTGTATATTTGTTGTTGTAAAATTAGTTTTTGTCTTGCGCGTTTAGATGATAACAGCATACTTGTATTTTTGTTTCTTGCATGCCAGGCAGTTAGTAAACAGCATATCAAATTGTAATTGTGTGTGTGTACAAACTTCTACGCAGTTTGTAACCAGTAGTTTGCGTTATTGCTTAATTGTTTTATTTTAAACTTAAACAAGACACATTCGTAACACTGCCGCCCGCTTAAGCCTTTTCGTCCCGAATAGGCTCGATATTCCCTCGGCCATACTTGGCCAGTCGCTCCAGGTGGACCACCTACATCTTAAACCTCGGATTTTGATATTTCTGTATCCGATAAACCACGTCGTTCAATTTCTTGATCACCTTGTATGGTCCTTCCCAGTGTGTTTGCAGTTTAAGAGACAGTCCCTTTTTTCGTTGTGGGTTATATAGTAGAACCAGTTGTCCTTCTGTAAATCCTTCCGTTTTTGCTGCTCGATAATATCTAGCTTTCATTTTGTCGCTGGACATTTTGATGCGATTGCGGACAAACTCATGGAGCTCGTGCAGGTCTTCTTGTATTTGAGAAACATTTTCATTATCGTCGTGTGGAGGAATCGGTTTAACGCCAAATTCTAAGTCGGCTGGTAGTTTTAGCTCTCTCCCAAACACGACTTTCGCTGGACTACATGATGTTGAATCGTGGATAGCTGATCGTTATGCCAGAAGAAACTTTGGTACATGCTCGTCCCAATCCTTTTGGTGTGTACTGACTACTTTTCTGAGATATTCTTCCAGGGTGCGGTTGAATCTTTCTACCATGCCATCTGACTGCGGATGCAGTGGTGTCGTTCTCGTCTTTTTGATCCCATAAATATCGCACATTTCCTTGAATATGGGCGACTCAAAATTTTGTCCCTGATCGGAGTGAAGTTCTGTTGGAACACCGTATCGACACACCCAATTGTTCACAAATTCATCTACAACCGTTTTGGTTCGGAATGGGATACGCTTCGGGCCATTTGCTGAAATCATCCATTACTACTAGCAGATACCGGTTTCCAGCATTACTGACAGGGAATGGGCTTGCTATATCCATTGCTATCCGTTCAAAAGGGGCGCTGGCGTTGTATTGTTGTAGCTTGCCACGACTTTTTCTTGTTGGACCCTTGGCCGCAATACACTGCTCGCAATTAGCTATCCAGTCGGCTACAGATTGTAAACAGCCTACCCCGTAAAATCGCTGTTTTATCTTTTCTAGTGTTTTTGTTACACTCAGATGGCCGCCGCTAGTACCATTATGAAACTGCTGCATTATATCTTTTACTCGGGAACTTGGCACGACAATTAAGTCCGTTGTAGTTTTTCCATCTGCACTTTCCCAATTTCGACATAGGCAACCATTTGCCACTTTAAAGCTTTTCCACTGAGCCCAGTATGATTTTGCCAGCGGGCTTTCTGCCGATATTTCGTTACGGTCCGGTTTTATGTTCTCTAGCTTGGCCGATATAATTTTTGACAAAATGGGATCCTTCTTGTGAGCCTCAGACCAGTCTTCTCCTGTGCCAATTTGGATTCGCCTCACATCAATGATGGACTCCTTTTTCTCGACTTTTGTACAGTGCCTGCATTCTACGTTGCATGGGCGTCTTGAAAGGGCATCTGCATTATTGTGTTTTCCGCCTTTCCTGTGCACAATGCTGAAGTCATAGCTCTGCAGACGTTCAATACAGCGTGCAAGCTGTCCTTCGGGGTTTTTAAACTGCAGCAACCACCGTAATGCGGAGTGATCCGTTCTTATGGTAAAGTGTTGGCCGTATAAGTATTTGTGGTAATGTTTAACACACTCCAGTACGGCTAAAAGCTCCCGTCGTGTTACGCAATAATTGTTTTCGGGCTTGGACAATACTTTGCTATAGCAACCAATAACTTTTTCCGTCCCATTAATCGCCTGAGAAAGCACTCCTGCTATTCCGTAGCCGCTTGCGTCTGTATCCAATATAAATTCGTGTCCAGCTTTCGAATAGGCGAGGACTGGTACTGTACACAAAAGCTCCTTTAGCCTTTGAAACGCCTCTTTAGCTGCCCCACTCCAGTGGTATGGTTGCGATTTTCGGGTCAACTCATGCAAGCTGGCAGCCACTTGAGTAAAGTTCGGCACGAATCGCCTGTAGTATGTGCAAAGCCCTAGGAAACTACGTAGCTCATGAAGATTTTGTGGACGAGGCCAATTCTTTACTGCCAATATTTTATCCACGTCAGTTGACACGCCTTCTGCTGTTACACGATGCCCCAAGTATTTGACCTCCTTTTGAAACAGCGCACATTTCTTAACACTTAATTTAAGTCCTGCAGCCGCTATACGCTTGAGAACTACATCCAGGTTTTTGAGGTGTTCATCAAAAGTCTTTCCCGTCACGATTATATCATCCAGATACACTAAACAGGTCTTCCAGTTAAGCCCCTTAAGCACACGTTCCATTAAGCGCTCAAAAGTAGCTGGAGCATTGCAGAGCCCAAATGGCATTACTTTAAACTGCCACAACCCATTGCTCGCGCTAAAGGCAGTTTCCTCCTTGTCTTTATCGGCTATCTCAACTTGCCAGTAACCACTCTGCAAGTCTAAGGTAGAGAGCCATTTCGTTTCGGACAACGTGTCTAAGGTGTCGTCAATTCTGGGTAGCGGATAACTGTCTTTCTTAGTGACATCATTAAGTTTTCTATAGTCCACGCAAAATCTAGTGCTGCCATCTTTCTTCTTTACTAGCACTATCGGCGAGCTCCATGGACTTGAAGATGGCTCAATCACTCCGTTCCGCTCCATTTCGTTAACCAGTTCCTTGACCTCGTTCCGTTTTGCAAGGGGAACACTTCTGGGTGCTTGTTTTATGGGCCTCGCTTCGCCGGTATTTATTTCATGTTTCACCACTGCTGTTCTACCTTGGCTTCTGTTATTTAGGGCAAAGACGGCGGTATGTTTTCTTAGCAACTGCTTCGCTTTATTACTGTCGGGTGCTTTTAGTTCTGCTACCCATTTATTCACCTGCTCTGTTAGCAAATCCCGCTCTTTAGCTGTCATTTTGGAGCATTCTGAATATGTCGCACAATTAATTACGGCTCACGTCGACCAATTTCAGCATTTTCGCCAATTGTCTTCTCGCTGCTGGACAGATTTAGTAGTCTTACAGGAACTTTCCCATTGTCGCAGCTTTTTACGAGAGCTTTAGCTGTTATCACGTTATTCCTTACGTCTTCTGGTTCTACCACCCACAACCGGTTGTCCAAACAATCTGCCTCCACACGTGCCCAAAATATAGTTTCCGCCAGAGGTGGTAGTTTTCGGCATTCGATCGCAAATAGTTTTCTTACTGCGTCCCTGCTCTCATATCCAACATTTAAGGGGATCTCCACGTTGCGCCATATCATTATCTGCTGCCCCATGTCCAGATTGATACCGTGAGCTATCATGAAGTCTGCACCGATAATAACTTCATCCACTATATCAGCGACAACAAACACGTGATCTGCGCTGATGTTTTCGATAGTCAATCGTACCCTGGCTCTTCCATAGACGATGGCTGAATCCCCAGTAACGGTGCGCAGTTATACATTATTTAACAGCTCCACTGCTCCTTTAATTAATTTGGGCCTTATTACGGACTGAGATGCTCCTGTGTCTATGGTGAGGACTTGCTTCTTTCCTTGATCAACGGAACCGCAGACAGTAAGGTTATTATTTTTCTGTTGCATGATGGAAATGTAGATTGCGGGGCCATCGGTTGTGGGAGCTAGCTCTTGCCCCTCAGTGCTAGCTCGTTTTAGTTTAACGGTGACTCGTGCGATTTGGTGTTGTTTGCCCGTTTGTTTTCCCTTGGAGGTGAAGCAGATCTTAACAGATCTGCAGTTGCGCTGAAAATGTCCGACCTTACCGCAGTTAAAGCATTTTGCACGCGATTTACTTCTTTCTTCCAGTAGCTGCTCAAGCATTTCTTTCATCTCGCTTCTTTTGTCTCCCTAGCTTTCCGTACCAGCCTCAAGACGTCGCACCTTGTAGGCTTGTGGCTTTGAGATAACTTTCGCGGTCTCCTTAGCCAGTGCGTACGAGATTTAATATCTGGATCTCTTATGCCATTCACAAATGCCTCTATATTGAACTGATCCATGAATGGATGATGTTTACCTGGATAAGTAAGCTGCACCAAACGTTCAATCTTGCAGCGTCTCATTTGCCTTCTGCACCGTGCCTCGTAACTCCATTCTGTACAGTTCTCTCTTATGCTCGCCGCCGTACTTGCGTTGTAAGGCCACCATTATGTCCTCATAATTATTCCTACAGGCTCCTGGTAAGCTTTCGAGGATTTCGGCAGCTGCACCTTTTAAGGCCAGAATTAGCTCAATAGCTTTTTCTTCATTGTTCCAACTATTTTTGCTGGCCACTGTTTCGAACTGGAACTTAAATACATTAAACGGTGCGCTACCGTCATAGCTCGGGGTGTTTATCCTGCTGGAGTGCTCAGAGACAACTCTCACCGGTCCTTCTCGTCTTTAGTTCATGCAATTCTCCGTCCACTTTTCTCTCCAGGCCTGACAATTTTTGGTCAAATTCGCTGACTTTCTGTTCCACAGCTTCTACTCGTTTGCCAAATATTTCTGAAATTTCTTGAAATTTTTTATTTACCTCACAAACGAGTTTTTCTCCGTTGGCCCTAGGGCTTTCTTGAATTGCATCGATTTTCGCACTGTTGGCTCTAGAGGTTTCTTGGATGACACCTAGAAGTTTGTCATTTGTGGCATCAATTTTTGCCATCATAGCCGCAAGTATTGACTCCAAGCTTGTATCGGTGTTTACTGATTGGTTACATACCTCAACCACTTCTTTGTCTTCGAATTCGTATGTCCCAATATCGATGTTTTGCTGCTGGAATTCATCAATCAACCTCCGTTGCAATTCCGCTTTACTTCCCGTTGTTGGCAGATTCAACTTATTCAGCTCCTTCTTTAGCTGCTCAACTTTCAGCTCTTCCAACTTCATTGTAGTTGATTTATTTTGTTTTTGTTTTTGCAATTTTACTTCTGACACCAGTTGTTACGTTTATACCTTTTATAAACGTTTTGTTGTGAGTTTTTTATTGCAAAAGAATTAACACCAGTTTTTGGAGTTTTTAAATAATAACAATTTTATTTACTGTAACTACACAAAGTTGACACAGAACAATTTACTTAAAAATGCACGTCTTCACTCGCTGAGGTTTAATTTAATGATTGACTATCCACTCAGACGCTTCCCCTATTTATACTTGTCCAATTAGAATCTAGAAGATGTAAGAATCTTCTACTCTCTTTGTGTGTATTTTGTTGTTGTAGGTTGTTTATTCGTTTTATAGGCGCCTGTATGTCTGTGTGTATAGTTGTTTTTGTTTTTGTGCTGATGAGGTTTCTGCTTGGGATTTATTTCAATACATTTGTTGTTTGTAAAAAAGGGTTTCTTAGAAAACTACGCAGATGGTAAACAACATTGTGTATTTGTTGTTGTAAAATTAGTTTTTGCCTTGCGCGTTTAGATGAGAAACAGCATACTTGTATTTTTTTTTCTTGCATGCCAGGCAGTTAGTAAACAGCATATCAAATTGTAATTGTGTGTGTGTGTGTGTGTGTGTGTGTACAAACTTCTACGCAGTTTGTAACCAGTAGTTTGCGTTATTGCTTAATTGTTTTATTTTAAAAATTAAGCAAGACACATTCGTAACAATATAAACCTCATCTCAAATGTTGTGTAAAAGAATTTTTACTTTATTCTAAACCAATTAAATTAAACACGGAATTTTTTGGTAGTCGTTTGTTTCATGCAAGTTCAAATAAGAATAGAGATTTTTTTTATTTAACTGTTGTATTGATTTTGTAAGCAAATAAGGTAAAGGAAATACAAAAGAATTTACATTAACAATGCTTTGCACCTAATAAGTACATATGTACATACATATGTATGTATGATGTTAGTGATGGGTAATGAAAACTTATCTTCTCCAACATCGACTAGTAAAATAGTCTTCAAACAAATTCGTGAATGAATTTTACAAGTAATATTTTCTTGCTAAAGCTTACAAACGAAAAATAACTCCCTCCTTTCAATAAAACTACGTTAAAAATTAATCTTTTCATATTGTAGTGTGTGTGGGCTCACGCCTTGTCACGTACCCATCACATATAGAAATAAAAAGGTTTAAAATTAGACAATTATTTTAAGTTGCATTAAATGCAGAAATGTATACTATAGATTTGGCCAACCTGTAATTTAAGTTAATTCATATCGTGGGAAAATCAGCAATCCACACAATTTAGTTTTAATTAGGCTTACAACTATATTAGTAAATAAGAATAATTTTAAGTATAAATAAAGAATTCTGTGCCAAGAAGGGACAGATTTTAATTGACAGGCAAAGAACTTGCTTCGATAAAATCTTTAATTTGCGCACCTTTCGCTGAATAATAACAAGGAATGTTGTCGTATCTCCGCCGTATAAACATAGAGATATTGGGCGCTAGACGACAAGTTAATTAGCGTTTCCTCTTGCTCAATAATAAAAAGGATATAAATTGGCGTATCTCCGCCGTATAAACGTAGAAATATTGGGCGCTAGACGCCAAGTTAATTAGCGTATCCTTTCGCTCCACATTAAAGGATATACCTTTTTTTTGTTGCTCGTATATACATGTGTCTATTTGGAATTGAATCAATTAAAATTCCAATATCATTACAATATTACAAAAGAGACAACAATTTTCCTTTAAATAATTAGCGGTGATTGTTTGGATTGCCGTAAAATTGTGGCAAAAATAAAAAAAAAATAATAATGGGAAGTCTTTCAGTAAAGTTTGAAAGTTATGAAATGTAAGAAATTTGTGGAAATATGTATATTTGAATGAAAAGTAAAATTATAAAAGTATCCCTCCCTCTGCTTGTTTTTTTATTTAAATCAAACTAAAAGAATTGAATGTTGTGTTATTTCGAGAAAATCCAACGCAAAGTGCAGTTAAATCAAACTGCAAACTAAGAATAAAATGGGTGTTGCGGTTTATGAACAGTATAGTTGTTTAATTTGAAATTTTTACGGACACTAAAAAGCAGTAAATGAAAACAAAAGGAAATTTTACTGCAAAGACATAAACTGGATACAATTTTTTAATCATTTTAGTTAAAATGACGAATAAAAAAATAAAAATGTGAAATTTATGGTAAATTGAAAAAAAAACTTACGCTTGACAGGTGTTTAGTATTGATTATATACCACGTTAATATATGTATATTGTTGTTATTAGTATAAAAACGAGAATTAACCTGTTTGAAATAAATGCAGTAGGGAACTTTTGAACTCATAATAGCTTTTTAGTTTTTAATTTACGACTAATACAATACAAATTGGCAACGAGGTATTAATCAAAAAATAAAATCTTCCAGTGAAAATTGTAACGCGACATCAGTTGCCGTACTTGAAATGTATCAGCCCAACTTTGAAATAATAGAATGTTAGGATGGAGCATTCACTTTTGTGAGTTAAGCTCTTACATAGTTTATGCCATTCGACCATTGCTACTGCAAGTACAAACTTGATAAATAGTTACGAGATTAATTGATACTGGTAGATAACTCTGATTGGGGCGCCATTGTGAAACACAGTGGTGACATAAGGATATGTGGTGACTATAAGTTTTTAATGGATTTTAAATATCCTTTACCAAGAATTGAATTTCGCATCAATGGGGGGGGAGAAGAGGTTTTCACAACACAAGATTTATCGAACGCTCACGCTCACCATCAGCTAATTCTAAACGACGACTCACTTTTATTATGTCCTTTGATTAAACATATTGGAACGTTAAAACTTAAACGACTACCCTTTGAAGCATCGATTAATTCTAGACGTCGACTCACAGTTGTTATGCTGGTTAAGTTAAAAGACCAGCAGCCATATTCCAAAAAACAATGGAAAATTTATTAAGCCGCCTCCCTTAGGTAGTATTTTATCTAGATGACATCATTGTCACATTGATGATATAATCAGGCAACGTTCGACCAAGTTTGGCTCATTTCAAATCAAAACTTACAATCATATTAACGACGAATTCTTCTAATAATGGGTGGAAGTCTATCACATATACTTCCTGATTGTGTTAAACTCATTACTTTTGTATCTAGAGCAGTGATGGGCGAACTACGGCCCGCGGGCCGGATGTGGAGAGGTTTCAATCCGGCCTGCCGAGCGTTTTTCAAAAAAAAAATTATTCACCTATTAAAAAATTATGCCCAAAAAATAAATTTACATTATGTTTTAAAAAAGATATAAATTGAAAATTTTAGCAAAAAAAATGCGATGTTTTCATACTATATTGTGTGCAAACTGCGTAGTTTTCTGGGAAATATTGTACACACAAGACAACAACAACTTTCTTATACAATATTCCAAGAAGGAACTTAAAAAGCGTGAAACAAAAACAACTAATATAGACCTATTGTATTGTGTCCAAACTAGGAAATATTGTACACACAAGAGAACAACAACTTTCCAAGAAGAAACATAAACATCATAAAACACTAACAACAAATATCGAAAACTGTACGTATAACATAACAATAATTATTATATGTGAGATCTAGAAGATTCTTGAATATTCGAGACAACATGCGCAACAAATATAAAAAGGCCAGCGATGGATTAATCAGCAATCAGTAAAAGTGTAAATCTCGTGACGTAAAGAATAAATTGTGAAGTAAAATTATAAAGTTGCCAACGTACAGTTTTATTTGTGTAATTAAAATAATAAAGTGTATTTTAAATATAAGTGCAATAGTAAAATAGTCTCAGTTTTTTACCCTCATAAATGGCAATCGAAAATAGAAAGAGAAAAATTGATTCGGAATATAACCAAAAACCTGTTTGTCTTATTTGCCAAGAACCGGTAGCTTTACTAAAAGATTATAATCTCGCTAGGCACTTTAATTCAAAACATCTTGGGCCGAAGTACCATAAAGTGACAGATGAAGACAAGAAAGTTCATTTAGAGGAATTGAAAAGAAAAATATCTAGTCAGCAAATGTTTTTTAAAAATCAAAGAGGAGTCGATGAAAACTTTGTAATAACCGAAGAACTTGCTTGTTTGAGATCTTTGAAAGGAAAGACGACAGGAAAAATAATTTATGATGAATTTAGAGAGCGGATGGAATCTCTAAATGCCCCAATTTCCAAATTAATTAATTTAACAACTGATGGAGCACCTAACATGGTGGGAAAAAATACGGGGTTTGCAGGAGTTTATAAAAGTCAGAATCCTGAAAGCGAAACAATTTTTTTACATTGTATAATTCACCAAGATGTTCTTTGCAAGGCTGCCTTGGATATTAACCACGTACTTAATATTATTTTAAAATTAATTAATACCATTCGAGCCCGTGGTTTGTTACATCGACAATTTCAAGAGTTTTTATCGGAATTTGATGCAGAATTTTCAGATGTACTTCATTACACAAAAATCAGGTGGCTGAGTTGTGGGCATGTCTTCTCGAGAGTTTGGAGTCTTCTCGAAGAAATTAAAGTTTTTCTAAAAACCAAAACTAAAATTTGGGATGAGTGGGAAATATTGGAGGATAAGAATTGGTGCATCGAGTTTGCTTTTTTCACGGATTTACTCAAGCACTATAATAAACTGAACAAGAAGTTACAGGGAAGAAATCAATTTATAGATGAAACTTGGGGCAGTTTGAGGTCTTTAAAAACTCAATTGTTTATATTTTTTAAATGATTGGGAAAAAATGATTTGACTCATTTTCCATGACTTCATTCTTTGAGGCCTGTGAGTGAAGAGAAGTTAAAAGTCTTTTCACAATCTTTATTAAAACTGTAATCAGAATTTGAGGCCAGATTTGCTGACTTTAAAAAAATCCAACCATGTTTAGATATTTTTTCAATGCCTTTTAATGTTAATCCTGAGAATGTTCCATCTGATCTACAATTGGAAATTGTAGAATTGCAATGTAATAATAATTTAAAACAGCTATTTTTAAATACAGATAAGCTTAATTTCTATAAATCCTTACCAAAAGATAAATTTCCAAAGCTAATAATTCATGCGCAGAAAATTATTTCAATGTTTGCTTCCTCATATATTAATGTGAACAGGCCTTTTCAGTAATGAAATGCAGAAACAATTCAATAAGAAACCGATTGTCAGACGGGAGTCTATATAATTTATTAAAAGTCGCATCCTCCCAGCTGGAAACAGATTTTGAGGAAATTATGTCAAGTCAGAAACAGATCCATGCTACCGATACATCTGGAAAATCTTAAAATCATAATAAACCGTATCTTATAAAATGTGTATGATGTTGTAAAATAATACGTAATATAACTAATAAATATATAGCTTAAACCGAATTTTTAATTGAACAGCAACCCCATATTTTTTTAATGAATGACCCTCTATATTTTTTTTTTAATTTAATGGCCCGCCGCAAGATTTTTTTAATTTATTGGCCCGCCACCCAAAAAGTTCGCCCATCACTGATGTAGAGCATTGTCAGCATGCTCTACCTTAGAAAGGAAAGCGTTGTGTATAATTCTTTGTATTATAAAGCTTCAACAGTATTTACTGGTTGATGTTTTGTTTTTAAACTGATAATCGTCCATTATTTACTATATTTGGTAAAAACAAAGCAAATAATTTATATTCATATTTATTTGAGTGTTTTTATTTATTATGCATTTGATTCGGCACATGAATCAATGAATCAATATTGCATTTTATTGAAGCGAAACAAATATGTGTTAGCAATAAGTTATAATAAGTTAGAAGGGTTAAGTAGAAATGTAAAATAGGTATAAAAAGGGGTGCATGCCACAAATAAAACAAGATTCGGAATGATAAACTCAAAGTGGCAATAACTGAGAAGAATATGAAATAAAACACATTATTTCATATTCTTCTCATTGGGCTGTTGTCAAGCCGCCTGCTTTCCAGCTGAATCCCCTAACAGCTGCTTTTCCACTTCCCAAAAGATCAGCCGTAGACCTCCTCGCTGAGTAAGGTTTTTATCCAGCATTTCAAATCTATTTCAAAGATTGTTATAAAAAACTGAATCTGATCCGCATGGAGTATATATTGTTACGTTAATACCTTTTATAAACATTTTGTTGTGAGTTCATTATTGCAAAATAAATAACACCATATTTTAGAGTTTTTAAATTAATTACAAGTTTATTTACTTTAACTATACACAAAGTTGACACGAGGTTTATTTTTCAACTTACTACCTATCCACTCAGACGCTGCCTTTTTATATTTGCCCACTAGAGGTCTAGAAAGAATCTTCTAGTCCCTTTGTATCACATTTATTTGTTACGTTATTCATTCAATGTATAGGTGCCTGTATCTCTGGGTATATTTTTGTTTTTATGCTGATAAAGTTTCTTTCTGGAATTTATTTTAAGATAGTTATTAATGTCTTGTGTACATAAGTTTTCTTAGCAAACTACGCAGTTAGTAAACAGCATACTTAATTGTTATTGTTGTACGTGTATAAAATTTCTACGCAGTTTTTTACTAGAAAGTTGTTGTTCTGTTGCATGCATAAGATTTCTTAGCAAGCCACGCAGTTAGTAAACACCAGACCCAGTTGTTTTATTATATATAATATTAATTAATTGTCTTCTTTTAAAACTTAAGCAAGACGCATCCGTAAGAATATTTTAACTTGTGAAGGAAACAGGTTTTCTTTTATTGGAAAAAATGACTTATGCAGCAAAAAGATAAGAAAAATTACGCACAAAGATATCCATCCCCTCTTCCCGTAAATAATAAAATCTGTCTGTTCTATAAGGGAACACTAAGAGGCTTGCGCGATTAGTTAGGAGAAAAAAAATTATAATACCAGGCTTTCTTAGATACTACTGCAAAATGCATATAGGATTAATATCCTATCAAATGAGTTATCAATTTTAATATAATTTTTAGATTCACCTCTGCAAGGAATTAGGTAAAGTTCCCTTAGTTGATTCGTGCATTATTTCAAGCTATTTTTAAACAGGCATGACATGTTCGACATCGCGGAGTATTATTTGCAAATTGGCCAACAATTGTTGTATATTAATACGTTTTCCACAGAGAAAGTGGAGGAGAGGAATTCACGATATTTCAACCAATTTAACGAAATCCCGGCCTTCGCTTGTAGATCTTTTTTAAGTTTTCATAACAATAATGCGGATAATTCTTATTTTGAACATTTATCCTTTTCTTGGGAATAGCTTTAGAAAGCCAAGATCGGTAATATCAGGAACATTATGTAATCAGTTGCCCAATAAGTCTATGGTGGACACAAGATTACAATAAGCTTATCTTAGACAACGCCACCCAGCGTTCCCTAAGAAATCGCTCGTGGTAATTCGTTGAAGCCGCAGTACTGCTTTTCAAATGTTCAAAATCTTGGCAAAAGTCTTCAGGCCAGATGTTTGTAACTTATGTCTATTTTTCTCAATAGTTTAAATAGAATTTCAATTGGTCTGTGTATCCGAGCGCTCAATAGCCTAGTAAAGGGTACAAAATATCATATAGAATAAAGCAAATAACTTAAATGGCTTCCTAGGATTGAACTCTAGTATTAGAAAGCAGCGCTTCATAAATTCTTTAAATCGTTCTTACTTACTTTCCTAAAATCGCATTTGCAATTTATCTGTATGTAGTTTAATGAACATTATTATGGTTAATAAAGTTACATTGCCCTATAGGTCAAATGACAGCTTTTTCTGCGCTAAATTCATGTAAATCACAGTGATATTTTACTATTGTTGTTGCTGTTTTTAATTGGACGTGTGATATTTTTTTGCGTTAAAAATAAGCACCGTTACACATTTGTGAATCAAAATCAATCAGTGCTACAGTGTTCAATAGTGCAAATCAATTTTAATTTTTTTTCTTGCTTTGTGTTTATTATGATAATTATAATTTAAATGGAAAATAAAGAGACGGCTAAGTACTACTGTTTTTAATTATAACTGCTTTATACTTATGTCGATATACTTGAAAGGAACTCATTAGACATCATCTTAAAAGGGTTCAATTTTTTTTTAACTTACATTCCGTAAGCGTTTAAAAATTTGACCCCACTTGACCTCTTTCAAATTGAAAAAGTAGATTAAATATAATGTAATGAGTTAATTTAGGTTTGTGACAAATTCCGATTATTTGCGCAGATCGTTTGAAATATGGCGAAAGGAATGTAATAAGAAGGACAAGTTTGATGCAGTTTTCAAACACGCTGTTGACAAAATCAATCTTAATACAATTGCCGATGAAATTGATAAAAATATACAGCAAAAAATACATTTTTTTTGCGTAAAATTGGCTCAAAAGTGGGGAAAATGTCGCAGAAAGATAAATGTCTTCAAGTATCAAAATTATACGTGGCTGAATTCTGAATTACATTTTGTGGTAAGTGATATTTCAAAAAAACCTACTTCTACCGGTGTTGGACGTCCAGCAATCCCATTCAGCGCAAGATCAGAATTTGGAAAAAGAACATCGGCTCGTAGACAAGGTGATTCCGATTTGGCTGCAGTGCTGAAAGAAAGTATTAAAAGCCCGACAAGGCCATCAAAAATGCGAAAAATGTGTAATCAAAATACCAAAAACCCAATTCCACTTTCTGCGGATGAGGCTTTAGTTTTCCTTCTTGAATACAATTTTTCAAAAAAACAATATAATGCAATACGCAAATCAAGAAACTGCGATATTTATCCACACTATAATAAAATTACAGCCGCAAAATTAATTTGCCGACCTCAGGGTATAACAGCAAATTAACGTTTGGTAAAGCTTCGTTGCAATCTAGTTTACTTCATACGGCTCAAAGAATTGTTGAAATGCAAAAAGAAGTAGTTCAAGCTGTAATTGAAGCGGAGGAGACAGATTTTTTAGGCTCCGAATTAATATTAAGCTACGGGTTTGATAGTAGCACTGGTCAAGCTCAGTTTAAGCAAGCATTTAATGAGCCAATTTCGTCAAAAACTGCTATGCCCCCCTTTTAGCTACTTCAGTTATTCCCTTAAGTTTAATGTCCTTACCGAGAAAGCCAATTTAGAACAACAACACGCCGCAATCTGTAAGATTTTGTTGTCCCATTAAACAGGAGTAAGTAAAGGAGACAAAAGAAGTTGTTCAAAAGAAGACCAGGACTTAAAAAATTGAATTAACGCTTTGGCCAGCATTCGGATATCAATTGGTGAGGGCAAATTTGTTGAAGTTTCTTTAAAATAATTTTGAACAGTAATTGATGGAAAAGTTTTGAACTATATAACTGAACCGACATCAAACCAGGCTTGTCCCATTCGTGCTGCTACACCCAAGGACAAGGCAGATACGAGGAGATAATAAAGTAAATATCTTAAAAAGAAAAGCAAAAATACAAAACGATTTTTGGAGAAAGCTTGGTTATGTTTCCACATATGACGGAAACACTGCTCGTCGAGCTTTTACTGGGCATGATATTTTTCTGAAATGACGGATGTTCACAATGATATATTTCGATTCAAAATCATTTTGATTTGCCTATCCTGTCAGCTTAAAATCGATTCAAATAAATTTGAAATATATTCCTTTGAAACAACAAAACCTTTTCAGGAGCTATATCCCTGGTTACCAATAACTGCCACGGTCCATAAAGTGCTCATACACTCAAAACAAATAATAAAAAACAGCGCACTACCAATAGGTTTTCTTGGACAAGAAGCAATCGGTTGCATCACGCCCGCAAAAACAGCCGTGCCAATTACCTGTTAGATGAATTTAATAGGACTGTCGATACTTCAGATTCATTAATTTTCACAACATTTTTAACCAGACGCTTACAAAAGCGTACACGTTCTTTACTTCCAACTGAAGTTATTGAGCTATTATGTTGCAGCGAGTCCTTAGAAGAATTTCAGCTTAGCAACCAAGGCGAAGATATTGATGATACTGATGAAAAACTCCTTTTTGATTTAAATTTACAAAATGAAATAGATTTAAGCAATTTCTAAATGTTATACTATAATTTTTAATAAATATCTTTTTTCTTTTTTAAGATCTTTTTTATATATTTTTTCTTCTCGATATTTCGCTTTCCTTTGGAAAGCTTCTTCAGGAAAAAATTTTATATTTTTGAAAACAAAAAATTATTAACAAATTGAAAAAAATGTTTCAAAACATTTGACAAAAACATATTTATTAAAGATAAATAAAAAAAGATCGGTTAAAAAAAACTATAAAAATTATCAAATAATTATATAAGTTATAATATAATATAATATAATATTATTTCTAAATGTTATAACATAAAATCAATTCAATGTATTATGTTTGTTTTAATAGTTGAAAAAGGGTTAATTATTGGTCATTAATGGGCTAAATTTTATATTTTTAAATAGGGTTAAACTTATGGAATTCTTACAGGCTTTGGTTTGAATACCATGTTTTTGTAGTAGTTATTAATTTCACACAGACCTATAATTGCATTGCTAAAAGGCTTCTGTATGTTTTACTTGTCCTGAAAGTCTTTATGGGGTGGTATGTGTGTATATTGTCCAACGGGGGTTGATTTATTTGGGTATGATTTTACGTCAACCACCGTAAAATTTAAAGAACACTGAAGATGGCCTATAGCCGAAACCGGTATGTTCCCAAACTAAATTTGACGCGAGTTGACGTAAAATCATACCCAAATAAGTCTTTATAGGGTCTTTGGTGGAAATAATGACAGATATTCTTTGGCCCCAAATAAGACGACCGCCATTATACTAGACGCTGACATTAATTCATAAGACTTCAAAATCTGTTATAAATCCACTCACAATTGCTGTACCGAATTGGCTCACTCCTGATCAGTGCAACCTGGGAATCATGTATCCAAATGTTACTTAAATAATTCATCATAACATACATAATTTACATATTTCGCTAATTGTTTCAAGCTTTTTATTGTAATAATTTATTGAAATAAAAAAATGTTTGTCATAGTTCGAGTTATGTTGTTAAAATGATCATCATGAAGTTGTAATTTAGATTATACAAAATCAAAAACTTTATCATTGTCTATTAAATTAAGAATGTATAATTTAATATAGTGGTTTGGTTAATTTATTCCATTCACAAAAAAGACGCAGTAATTGAATTTTTTTTTTAAATATAAAGAACGAGTTACAATCAAAATAAAATTAAATACATTTGTCAACTTTTTTAAAAACGCTATTTTTACCGTACTGCAAAGGGAAGAGTTTTAATAAAAAGCAATTTTTTAAACGTTAATGGCTTCTGAAGACTTGAAAATTACGTATTAAAATATTTTAATTATTATTGTTTATTTGTTAATTAACGCTTTTATTTATTATGCCATTTAAGGTGCGACTTAGTGTTTTAACAGCGTCAAAATTGAGCCCGGAGCTTTTAAAAATTAAAAAATACTTTGGATTAACGCTTATAAAGTTTGAAGATGCTGTCATCGAATTTGACAAATTTTCGGATAGAAACCATTTTGAAACGTTGGACATTTATCTTAAATCACTTAAAGCCCATTATTTCACTCAGCTGAAGTGGCACGCAGCATCGATTCTAGGTAGCGTTGATTTCTTGGGAAATCCACTTGGATTTGCAAATGATTTATCTGAAGGAGTGTCGGGACTTATTTTTGAAGGATCAGTAAAAAGTTTACTTAAAAACGTTACTCACGGCTTATCCAACTCTACAGCAAAGTTGACGGAAACTTTATCTGATAGCCTCGGAAGAGTTGTTTTAGATGAACATGATAATGAAACGAGACAAAAAATATTAGAAGTAGCACACCCTACTTCAGGAGGACATATAACAGCTGGATTAAAGGGTTTTGGGTTTGGAGTACTTGGAGGTGTCACGAGTATTGTGCGTCAAACTTATGTCGGTGCTCAGTCTGATGGACTTCCAGGATTTATAAGTGGTCTCGGCAGAGGTATTGTAGGCACAGTTACAAAGCCTTTAATAGGCGTTCTGGATTTGGCATCCGAAACTGCTAGCGCAGTTAGAGAAACCAGCAGAGGCTCTCACCATTACCTCCCATGCCGCAAGCGATTGCCACGGTGTGTAACCGGAGCACCTGGTGGGCTCTTGCCATTTTATTCATATCGCCAAAGTAAAGGACAACAATACCTTTACATTATTAATAGACGGAATTTTGGAGAGAAACTTATATTTTACGAACCAAATCTATGTTGTGATAAAGAAGCTCAGTTAAGACTTTTAGTATCGACAGAATATGTACGAATTTTTTCGAGATGCGACGAGGATCCAGCTATTATGTTTGAATCCCACTTAAGTGAAGTTTTATCATGTCACCCACTTACAACTAACACAACGACACCAAAAAAAGTTCTACCCAGTTTTTACATTGAAATATCAACTAATGTACCTAAGGTCACACGACCAAGAGTGAGATGTCAAAATGAAGACATTGCAGAACAAGCTTCAAGATGTGTAAGTACGAAATTATTTAAAATTTGTTTTTGTAACTCGAACAATAAATGAAGCAAATTTGCTTAAAAGTTAATTTTTTTTTATGAAAGACTAAATTCTTAACACAAGTTTTAAAAATAATATTGCTCAACCAGCCATATGCAGTATTATTAGGCTTTATCTATTTAGTGTTTGATCTAGAAAACAATGTCCTTTTTCACTCCTGAAACCATATACTGTAAATCACTTATTTGGTTATTTATCTGAAAAGATGGGCGTGATTATCTGGGGAGAGTGCACATTTATGCATGTAGTTTTTTTTCTTATTATTTTTTCTCCGTCCCTTGAGTAATATTTTCAAATAAGAGAAACCTGTTTCCTTCACAAAATTCGAAATGTGTATACGAATGCTTGATCGAGTTTATTATTACAATATTTTCTGAAATATATTCGACATGCTTGATAAAACACTCATAGCTTCGGCATCGTGGTAAGTAACAAAATCTCTTTCTAGGAAACGTACTATATATACTATAGGTTTGTTCGATCGCTAAGAGGAAAAAAAAAATATAATTCCGTTACGCCCATGCTTTCTTAGAGTTAAATAACATACTCCAATCTGACAGTAGTCCAATTTTCGATGACTTTATCCAACATTTATGGCTATCAAATGTTTCCTTCAATAAATCAATTATGGCACGATCTGTGTGACATGTTGCGCCATTGTTGTTGTTGAAACCATAGCTCCTACACATATGTTTGTTCATTTAATGAGCGAAAAATTCAGTAATCATGGCTTTAAATCGGTTACCATTGGGCCAGTTCACATTGGATTAATATTTGTTTCGCACAACTTTAGTTCTTTCCAAAACACACTAGACTAATTATTTTAGCACAAAATTCTATACGTATACACATCTTTGTGTGTATTAGTGTGCTTATTCATTTCATGTTTGTTTTTCGTTCGGTGTACACCACAGTATACGCATTACAAAATAAATATGGCTGTAAGTGATCATGAAATGTTTGTTTCTAATTTTATTTTATGTAAAATTATTTTTATTCTTAATTGACCTTTTTTATTTTAATTCAATAAAAAAAATTTTTCAATTTGTTAATCATTTTTGTTATTAAAAATTAATTTTTCCTGAAATATTGAAAAAATATGCATATCGTTAAAATTTAATTAAAAAGACGTTTAAAAGATTAACACATATTTAATTTTCTGTAAAATATAAAAATATTATAACAAAAACTTGAATTCAATAATAAAAAATAAATAGCATAAAATCTATTTATCTACTTTTGAATTCATATTCATATTTACACTACAATAGCCAACTGAAGACTAAAAATCGCTCTGCAAGAAAAAACACACAAGACCTGTGTTTTCATAAATGCATGTGTATTAGTTTTGTTTTCGTTGTGCGGCGTTGAAGCTGATAGAAAATTGTTTCAACCAAAAACTACCCCCCTCACCGAAAATGCCAACAAACTGCCAGCACAACTAATCCAATGTGAACTGGCTCATTGACTGTAACGTTCTGACCAGCATAGTCTTTAAAGAATGATTTCACTAGCCCGTAAAACACACCAAATTTTTCTGGATGTAATGGTGCTTCAACATACACTTGAGTATTGTCATCACTCCAAATACGACAGTTTTGATTATTAACGTATCCATTTTAACAAAAGTGAGTTTCATCACTAAACAAAATTAGCTTATGAAAATCGGGATCATTATGAAAATCGGCACATTTGACAGCTTGACAGCTTATTGAAATCATTAAACTTTTTTTTATATTAAAAAATATTAGTTATTTTATTATTTATTTCTTCAATTTTTTCAGATCAATTATGCAAAAGCTGTTTTCGATGAGCGTGAGCTTTCTGTAGCTAAATATTAGCAGTAATGTTAACAAATATATTGAAATGTAATGAGAAAAATAATAACATTGTGTGTGTAAATATTTTTTTATTATTGATAAATAACTAAGAGACAATATCGTTTTTGTAAAAATGCAAACTTGATTTTTTATACTCAATTAAGCGTGAAGAAAAAGGTAAGCTGTTTTAGATAATCCTAAATTCATAATATTTTTGAATTTTAAATTTAGGACAAAGTAACGGAATATCGACTATTTATATTTAAAGGTGTAAAATGCTATTTTATGAGCTGCAATGATAGAAAATTCATTTCAACACGCATTTGAATATTATTAATTGTATTATAATAATTTTATTAAGGAACAATTTTGTTTTTACAACTTAATTTGTTTGTGGCAGGAGAAGAGGAGAGAAAAATATTGAGAACATATAAAAATGTGAAATTTAAAAAAATTGTACGATATCTCAATTTTTAAGTATATGTCAAATATTTCATTTTCAAATTTTTAGGATATTCTTTTGATTCCTGTAATGTTTAACAACAATGTACAAATGAATTTAGAAAATGAAGAATAAAAAGAATAAGTTGTTTTATTTTATTTATCAACTTGCAAAATTTCAGCAGCAATAAGAAAATAAATTGGAAAATGCCATATGATTTTAAAGCCATAGATACTCAATTTACGGAACAAATGCTTAAAGAACAAGAATTGATGCAAATCATTATAAGCACCACACAAAACACAAAACGTACTAATGTTGCACCTTCCGTTGTGGTACCACACATTCCACTTGAAAAAAAAGAAAAGGTAGGATTCCTATTTTCAGCACTTTGCACTTTATTCGTTCGTTAAGGGTGTTTTCCAGAATTATTTAGTTTGTTAAAAAATTCATTTGGTGTAACAAGTCTCAAAATATAAAATTTTCTGTAGTAATTGCGAAGTTAAAATTTCTCTGTTACTTAGCATCAGAGCTGTTAAATTTGGATTGCGATTAGTAATTCATTAGATAATATTTTAAAAGACGTGCGTCGATAATCGTGGCCCATTTATATTTTGAGTAAAAGAAAAAACAAACGATTTCACTGAGTTAAATATAATGCTTTCTTTATTAAAATTATTTTAAGTATGAACCACGAGATTAATATTTTAATGTTTCTGTTCTTTGCCAGTCACGAGCACAGACTACACACAGACGCGACACGACGCACTATATATACCACAAACTACTATCTCTTTTTCGCAAAACTCTGAGTCGCGAGTTTTGTTTTGATTATGTGTTTCTAGCACAAAAAGGAATTAAACAAATTTTACGTGAACAAATAAGGGTAGGTTTTTTAAAAATAGTTTAATATTTATTAATTTATTGTATATTTATTAATTTATTGTATTGTATAGTTTGTATTTATAGGTGTAGTCTGTGATTTAAAGGACAAGGCTGTTTAATTGTATAGTTTGTGCTGTTATAAAAATATTGGCAAATAACATGTAAGTATGCAACCTGCAAAAATGTTAATTAATGAGGTTATTAATGTTAACACTTTCTTTTAAATTTTAGGAGTCACCGATGCATTAAAGGATGTCCGCCTGGAGAAAAGGTGCATACATTTCCAAAGGATTCTAAAAGGTAAGCTAATTATTTAAATTATGTGAATGTGTGTATGTGTGTGTGTCTTAAGAGATTAATATTCTTTGGGATTGTGACTTTGAATTATTTAATAATTATAAGAAGTGGAATAAAAAATAAAAGGGTGGTTATAAAAATAAATAATTTTTATAATCCCATTGTTTAATATTCCACGTTGTGTTTGTACGTTTAGTAAAAAAATTTTAACATCCAGATAATCTTTTTAGCTTTTCATTTTATCTTTATTTAAGCATTAAATCATGTTTCTTTTTTTAATTTTAGATCCATGGAAGGAACGTTGCCAGGTTGCAAAAAGTCGCTGTATATTTACATTTACTCTTTATTATTTTTATAAAAAAACATTAAATAAAAATATTGACTAAACTGCTAAATTAAATCTTTTTAATGTAATCGTTTAATGAAGACATTTTTACTGCTGTTATGTTATACAAATGCAAACAATTTTTTTTTATTACGAGCAACTCTAAATACATAATAAGCAGTGTTAAAAGGTCATAAAAGTAGTCTAATCCCTGCCCAAGTTCCCATATTGATAAACCTACATTCATCTCTAGTGCTAGTTTAATACGCTGATTTAAGGAGTAAAGTGTTGGATAAAAACATAATGGCGACCAGTATTTGTCCTGTAAAAAAATAAATTTAAATGAGCACTACAAAAAACTACAAAAAAAAATATTACCTTATGTCGAAATAGTTCTCCATCATTTTCATCATATGATAAACTTTTTTTAATATGGCGAAGGAGATCTAAATATTGACTGGCAACAATTGACCCGCCGCCATTAGGTGTATAGTCATTGTCATACATGTTTAGACCCATAAGAATCTTTTGACGTTTTTCTATCACATCATTTGTATTATCGGGAGCTATATGCTCAATAGATTGTTTAATCCAATGAAGAGGAGCATTGGCGCCAACACGCTGAATCGTTCAATAATCGTACGTCATTAATGAGAAGGCATAGACATGCTTATATAATTTATCCATATGATATTCATTGAACATATTTAATAATTGAGGACGATAAGGTGGTATAACCAAAATAAGTTTCAAATTATCTTTAGCTAAGGCCTTACTTATCGAAATTGCAAGTTTTTGTAAGAATTTATTGGCAACTCGACCGCCAAGCTGAAGCCAGTATTCGAGCACAATTCCGTCCTATTTTTGATGTTTCGTAATCTCTTGTTCAGACGATAGTAAAAGAGTAAAGTCATTGTCGCTAAAGTGTTCAAATATAAATCGAGGAAGAACTGAAATTATAGTACTTTAATATATGGCTGAATCAATATAACTCAAAAACTTACATTGAATAGATCTCTGGTCATTGCTTCCATTGGTTCTTATCTCTTTCATTCATCTGGCATCAATATCGTGGAGGCCATTTACTTTATAGTAATCAGATTGTTTTACAATCTGAAACCATATCGGCGATATAATATCAAACTTATTGCCAAATGTTTTTGCTACTTCATAACGATGAGAATTCCACTGAAAAATTTTAGCAAATAATCAATAGTTGAAAATTTTTATTTCCCAAACTACCTACTGGTGTCACAAATCCCATTACAGTTCCATTGAAGCGGCGAGTGCCAGTATTTTCATAATATGAATTACTATTGATGAGAATTTCTTTGGCCGATGGTTCCTTATTTAAAAGGTCCAAGTCAAAAACGTTCTCGTTTCTCGGACCAGTTTTGACTTTTAGTGGTTTAGGTATTTCTGTGATTTATCTCCAGGAGATATTGTTGATTTCACAGGCTGTGGTTGATTCGACCACACTTATTAAAAGACAAACTCAAATTTTAAATATAAACGATTAGATTTCTTAAGATCAAGAAGACAAGAATAAACAAATTGTGCACTGGGCAATATTTAAGAATATTTCACCAGATAAATACAAGCTTTTTTCTAATATTTCTTTTATATTGTTTGTTAACACACAATGTATTTCCGTCACAGTGCACCATTTTTGCGTTCATAAAACACTGCATGTTTCATGATATTTTTACTTTTATATGTTTTACTTTACTCATAAAACCAATTAAAATCACATTTTCACTTCATTTATCATGTATTAATAAAAATTAAGGAAATAAAATTACTTTTTGCTGCAAAAATTGTTTAATACTTGTTGTTCTTCAAGTTTTTGTTTTGTTTATTTTCCCATTTTCTTTTACTATATTTGTACTATCTGTCACTATATTTGTCTCTTTCTTGAGAACTCTGAGAAAACTTGATTTAATTTTTTCTATGTGCCAGTTTCTTCATGTCTGCTTAGCCTGTGCTTCAAGTTTTTGTTTTGTTTATTTTCCCATTTTCTTATACTATATTTGTACTATCTTTGTCTCTTTCTTGAGAACTTTGAGAAAACTTGATTTAATTTTTTCTATGTGCCAGTTTCTTCATGTCTGCTTAGCCTGTGGTCACGAGTACCACGCGATAACTTGTGATGTTTTTTTTCCAGAATATATTCTTTTTTGCCAAAAAACAGTTATATAAAATGCGCGTTTATTTGCCTTTTTAGAACATATAAAAACCACATGTATGATTATATAAGTAGTAGATTTTAAAGTAAAGTAATAGGTTATAAAGTAAAGTAGTAGATTATAAAGTAAAGTAGTAGATTATAAAGTGGCGATAACATTGCCCCCGTAGTTTAACAGAAAGTATCCTCGTCGTCAAATTCTGCTGAGGAAGCCACGTCCAAAACTGCAAGTTTAACTACAGGCCTTTCCATAACGCCGTGTGTTGTAAGCACTTTCGCACTTCTGACTTGTCCGTCTTTTGCCAATCTCGTTTCAATAACTTTTCTTCGTGGCCAAGTATTTCACGGAAGCGAAGGATCAATTACAATTACCAAATCCCCCTGACATATTGCCTTTTGTCTGTCGAACCACTTAGAGCGGCACGTTATCGTAGGCAAATATTCTGTTAGCCATTTTTTCCAAAAAATATTAGCGAACTGTTGCGACAGAAGCCAGTTTTGTCGTAGAATTATCATTGCAGCTGGATAATGGTTTCAGACCACTGGAGCTACCCACAAGAAAATGGTTGGGAGTCACAGCTTCCCTTGTTGTATCATCCACGGGAACGTAGGCAAGTGGCCTAGAATTTGTAATATTTTCCACTTCTAGTAGCATACTTAATAACACCTCATCACTTGGAGATCTTGAGGGCATTATTTTGTACAAAATTGTTTTAACGGAGCGCACCAAGCGTTCCCATGCACCTCCCATATGAGGAGAACATGGCGGATTAAATTTCCAAATCGTTGTGGAATTTTAATTTTTTTAATACTTGGCAGAAAGTTAATCCATAGGGTCCATTTGCCTATTAATTCGGGGGGAATTTCCTCATCTCAGTCTACTTTTCGCCGCCATACTTCTTGAAGTAAAATTTTTACGTACATAATAATGTTGCCAATTAAACCCAGTGGATCGTAAATCGACCGTATTAATCGAAGCATCTCCCGTTTGGTTGGCTTAACTTCTCTAGAAAATATTTTGTTTTTGATAAATCTTTCAGAAATTTTAAAAGTAATAACACGCTCTTGATGTTCCCAAAAAAATCCCAGAACTTTTTCGATTCGATTTTCCCCAATGAGATTTAAACACTTCGTAGTAACAACGTTTTCCTCTGAGATGGCATTCAAAACATCTTTGTTATTAGAAATCCAATTTCTAATATTAAAGCCAGCTTGACGACGAATAAATTTAACGTCTTCAATTAAATCAATAGCCTCTTGAGAAGTGTCGACTGAGTACAATAAATCGTCTACATAATGGTTCTCCTTAATAACTTCTGCAGCTTTAGGAAATTGATTTTAAAATTTTTCAGCATTTAAATTTTTAACGTATTGAGAAATGCTTGGGGCACATGTAGCCCCGAATATCATTACGTCCATAACGTAAACTTCAGGTTCTTTACTTTGATCGCAATTACGCCATAAAAAGCGTTGGGCATTTCTGTCTTCTGGACGTATAAAAACCTGGTGGAACATGTCTTTAATATCTCCGCATATGGCAACAGCGCTTTTACGAAATGAAAATAAAATAGCAGGAAGCGATGCTAGCAGATCTGGGCCTTTTAATAGGAATGAGTTTAAAGATAAACCATTTGTTGTCGCTGCGGCATCCCAAACGACTTCGTGACTTCCCTGGTTTATTTTTATTAAAAACAGAAAAAATAGGTAAATACCAAATTTTACCAACAATGTTAATTTCATCTGTGTTCAGTTTGCGGATATAACCTTTTCGTAAGTAATTTTCAATTGTTGTTTTAAAAAACTCCTGAAGCTGAATATTTTTCATTAATTTACGTTCAAGACAAAGCAATCGTTTCATTGCCATAGAAAAACTATCTGGTAGATTCATAATATCAAATTTCCACAACAGAGGAGTTTCATAATGACCATTTGCCCTTTGGCGTGTATGCTTCTCCAAAAGATAAGAGCCCTTTGATCATCTTTACTAACAGTTGGGTCTTTAAAAGATATTCCTAAGCTATCAAGGGAATAAAAACTTTTGACCATTTCCTCCAGATTGACATCGACTTCACAGTCGCATTTATGAAAATTTAAAAAATTATCTGATTTATTCTTATCATTAACTGCACCGTAAATTAACCATCCTATTTTTGTACAGACAGCGACTGGCTCGTGGTGAGCACCCTGTCTTGTTTTAGTTGAGATTCCCAAGTTAAAGTTGTTAAGACCAATTAAAATTTTTGGTACACCATTTTGATAACTTTTAATTGGCAAATTGCTTAAATGTGGGAATTGATTTGCCAAACGTTCATAATTTAATGACTGTGTAGGTAATTTTAAGGATGTCACAGTATTCACATTAATTGTTTTAGTTTTTTTGTTTTGGCCGGAAATTTTAATTTTTATCTTTTACGAATTATTTTCCAGTCTTTCTATTCCTTCAGTCCATTTTAGGCACAGAGGGCTGATTAATCCGCGAACTCCCAGTTCATCAACTAAGCTTTCGTCTATTTAGCTTATAGACGATCCTTCATCGATGAATGCAAACGTATTTATTTCCTTTTTATCGCCGTAAATTGTAATAGGCAATATTTTAAACATAATTTGCATTGAATTGTTCGTATGTGCATTAATAACCGCAGCGTTGTCAGTATTTTGGTTGCTGTTCTTATCATTGTTATGCAAACCTTTATTAGCATTACTATGCAAAGAGGAATGGTGATAATATTCACAACCATCTACACCACACTGCACTTTCTTTTTGCATTCGCCACTATGCTTGAATAAGCATGTTTTACATAGCTTATATTTTCTTATAATGTTCCATATTTCACTGCGATTAAGAGACATAAGTTTTTTACACTTTGCTATAGTGGTACACTTGTTGTCGTTACAAACGTAACATTTGCGATAGTCGGTATGTGTATTTATATATGAACCTTTATTATTATTGCTGTTTGTTTTCTTCTTTTCGGTGTTCCTATTTACACACTCAACTGTTATATTACTAGCTGTTATACCTAGGTTAAAAAGCCATGCATCGAATTCATAAAGATTTGGTTTTTTGTTTTGACTTAACAGTTGAGTTTTTTGCATTGCCCATTGCATTTGATATAAGGGGGGTATCTTTTGGATTAACTCCTGAAGAAGTGATGAGTTATTCAATTCATCGCCTAAATTAGCGGCAATTATAGTTGATAGCAAGCCGCGAACGTTTATGGCCAAAGAGGTAAGAGTTTTTAAATTATTTTCGTCAACCTTCAGTGTTAATTTTATTCTATCTTTTACATAATTTATGATTTTTTCTGGTTGACCAAATAACATGTAGAACATTTGCATGATGCGAGGTACATTAGATGGATGCACTAACATATGCTGAACACTGCGGTATGCATCTCCTTTAAGAGCCTTGCTAATACGTAGAAGATTTTCGCACAGGCCGCACTTGACCACTCGTAGGTGGAGTAAAATATCGGCCATTCATCGGGTTGGCCAGAAAATATTGGGAGCTCTTTTGGAAGTGACTGCCATGAACTAAGGTGGCTTTGGTTTAAAGCAATTGGGTGCTGAAGTTGAAGTGATGGTTGTAGTGTGGTATTAATAAAACTATAATTTTGTGGCTGTGAAATAAATTCTTGTGGAAGTGATTTAAATAAACCTTGTGGATTATTATTATTATTATTATCAATTGTATTAAAAGAAGTAAATGCTGGTCCTTTTTCGCCAGTAGTGGCAGTAGGGAATTTTGGAAGCTGCATTCTTTGGTGACAGAATTTATTTAGAGCAGTATTTGTTGTAAAGTTTGGTTCACCATATATTGTTCTAGGAGGATTTATAGAAGCGAAACCGACCGGTTGTTGTATAAAACTTGTAGAATTTGTTCTTATTACGTTTGGGTCGCTGAAATTCGCCGTACAATGCTAAACATTCCTAGCAGAATTATTTGGTATTGAAGTGGAACAATTAGTTCGCCCCAGCAAAGGCATATTTTGCATTGTGCTGCTGAGAGGTTCAATAGACTTTTGAATACCACCAGTGTCAGGTTATGTACAGCGCTTGTGTCGAAGACTGGTGGTTGATTATTTATCTGTAAGTTGCTACTATTAGTGTGAATATTATTGACAGCATGTTGTGCAAGTAAAGCAAATCTATCAGAAGTTTCATTTGTTAAATATGCGGCTCGATTGAGAGTAGAGTTACTAACATCATTAGTGATTGTGGCCAAAGTATCATCAGATCGAGATTTCGCGGAGGAGGTAGCATTGAGACCTTCAGCTTCTTCAAGAAGTTTATGTTTTCTATCTATATATTCCGTATTGAATTGCCGCTCTTCTTCTAGCCTTTGCAGTTGTAACTCAAATAATCGAGACTGCGAGGCACAAAAACGATTTGAAGCCCTACTTGAGATGCTTAATGATGGTGATTGAGACCGTATATCTGTACAAGAACGACATTTAAAAGTATCGTCTTCAGCAGCCTCCACACAAATTTTATGAAATTTATTATGGCAGACGCGGCATATAATCATGTTTTCGTCAGAGGGATTTTGGCATTGTGTGCAAATTTGATTTTGCTGATCGGTTGACATTGAAAAAGACATTTGTACTTACTGCGAGATTGGCAAGTTAAGCAGATCTAGAAACTTCTTGTTTGATGAATTATTGTTTTTGGAAACAGTAAAATCCACACAGGCTAGCAGGCTAAAGTGCTTGAGGTACTTCTTGTTTAATGAACTGTTGTCTTTGAAAGCAGTGAATTCCACACAAACTAGCAGGCTAAGGTGTTTGAGGTACTTCTTTCGATTCAGTAAATTCCACACAAATTAGCAGGCTAAGGTGTTTGAGGTACTTCTTTCGATTCAGTAAATTCCACACAAATTGGCAGGCTAATGCACTTGAGGTACTTCTTGTTTGGCGATGGCCGCAAATGAATTTCAAGATGAAATTTATTATGCAGCTGTGGCAAAATAAATTTCTTTAATTATAAAAATAATTTTAAATTGTTAAAAGACGTGCGTCGATAATCGTGGTCCATTTATATTTTGAATAAAAGAAAAAACAAACGATTTCACTGAGTTAAATATAATGCTTTCTTAATTAAAATTATTTTTAGTATGAACCACGAGATTAATATTTTAATTTTTTTTTCTTTGCCAGTCACGAGTACCACGCGATAACTTGTGATGTTTTTTTTTCATTTATTTGGCTTTTTTAGAACATATAAAAAGCACATGTATGATTATATAAGTAATAGATTTTAAAGTAAAGTAATAGATTATAAAGTAAAGTAGTAGATTATAAAGTTAAGTAGTAGATTATAAAGTGGCGATAACAGATGGTATTGATTACATAATTTTCTGTTGAACAATTCGTGATTGTTAATTAATTATGTTTACAAATAATCCAAAAGTAATCAAGATTATTTAGGATTACGAGAAAATAATCAAACATAATCAAAAGTAATCAAAAAATAATTGACTACTTTCAAGGAATATTTTTGATTATTTTTTAAAAATTTTTTAATTTACATCATGTTATACATACACTTTGGGCTGTATGCATAAAAACTTAAAGTAGGTTTAACTGCCGTTGTTAAGCACAATTTCCTAAAGTTGTATTCAAAAAACGCTTTTACCTTAAAATACCTTTGTTAACTTTTAAGTAGGAAAAACCTACGTTAAATCTACAATAAATTGACAGTTCAGTTTTATTATTGAAAGTTCAAAAACAAAACAAATTGTGTTTACAATAAACCTAGCCGTTTATTTTAAAAGTGGCATAAGTTACTTTGTTATTGTCATCTTTTTATTTTAAATTAGTTTATAAAACATTTTAATTTTTAGCCATTTTAACTAGTCTATATTTAGTTTTCTTTCTGAAACGGATTTTTCTAACGATTGTGTTGAAATAAAATCTTTTTTCTCCATGTTGTGTACTGTGAAGGATTTTTTCGACAGGGGGCTATTACTACTGTTACTATTTTGTCCTTTACATAAGTCACTACGTACAATAATATGCTTTTGAGTTGTGACATTCTTAGATATTTTACGCAACACGAAGCAACCTCCTGAGAATAAAAAAACAACAAATTATTAATTATGTGTAGTATATTAGATATCACTATAATATAGTTCAGTAAACTGCACTATTCTTTCGTACTAATAAAAATAAGTCCAATAATCACAAGAATACTTCAAACACACTTATTACATGTTTCCATTTCTTTCACACTAAATTCCGTAATTAATTTCCTAAGTACAGCGACTAACGCCATTTTCAAAATAAGCATTTTTGTTACACCGTTAACAACAACACTCCTCTCAAATAAATCTGAATACTTCTTAACTTATTAATATCAAATTTATTAAAAATGAAAAAAAAAACTGTTTAGTTGTGATTTAGGCCACTTTCAATGTAAACGGCTCAATTGACAATTATACTTTGTTATTCCAAAAATTTTTAAAAATGTTTATTAAAATAAATTGTGGTATACAAATAATAATAAAAACTAAAATATAACATGCCGTTTAATATAAAACATCTTAACATCTTTGTTTTATATTTTACAAAAATATAATGCTAATTAACTATTTTAAACAAAAGTTTTATTGTTGTACATATAATCAAAACAAAGCTCATTATCCGAATAATTATTTTTTTAAAATGAAAAATTCTTTGTAAGTTTTTCGTAAGCCTTGCAAATTAACCTTTTTTTGGTGCTTTGCTTTTTATTAAAAAGATTAATAAAAAACTAAAAAAAAAAGGTTGATTTTGCTGAAAACAATTAAAACATTTTTTATGGATCTAACTACCCGGATATATAATATTCATTTTTATACATCGTTAACTACAACGTGACAACTGAAAATAGTGGCATTGCCAGCATCAAAATACTAATTTTACTAAAGCATACATTAGCTAAAGTACTGTTTATGAATACCATTTGTTAACAAACGTCTGTTAGCCTTAAAGTGTTTGTTAACTAACGTGTACTTTAAATCTCAAGTAAGCGTTTTTTATGCATACAGCCGTTTATTTTGAAAAATTCGCATTTACAACGTAAAACATTCTGAAGAAATAAAACAAAATAATGAAACAATCAACAACAGTTGTAGTACTTCCTAAATCAACAAAAAAAAAAAAGGAAAAATACGTGAATAAAATAATAATGAGAAACAAATACATTCAGAACACATTCAATTCCCCAAAAAGAAAGTTTTATAATTTAGATATATTTACAATTGGCCTTCATTACACCTAATTTTTCAAAAGAAAACAGTCATTCATCTGGAGCTGAAGACGTTAAAAAAAATAAATGCATCCCTTAGTAAATCATATTTTTGACAAATCTCGTCAGCACTTGCATTATCATTGAAATAGCTGAAGAACTGATGTTTTATTGCGGATCGTTGGTCAACTTTAATCTGTTCTTGTGCCGCTTGTGGAGAAGGGTTTACTTCAATTTCATCATCTGCAAAGTCACATCTTTAAAGTTAAAAACAAGAAAAATGTACGCATAAGTTCAACAACTTTAGTGAAATCAAAAAAATCGGGCATAGTCGATACATTATAATTTTCGTTATAAAATTAAATGTTTTACAATTTTTGGCGTAAAACTGCAAAGTGTGTCTAAAACTCTTCTGGTTATATTCTCGACAGTAAATTCCGGCAATTCTAGACATAATCTCTGCAACACCTTGAGCCATTTAAATTTGATGCTTTGAGAAAGGGGCAAAGAACAATCAATCATTGCATGTAACAGTTGACTATCGAACTTAGGTTGCGTGTTACCGCCAAAAGGGCTTCCCGCTTTATAACTTTTGTATATTGTAAAAAGTTCACTGTGCTTGACTTGCAAGTATTTGATGAAATTTGAAGTCATATCACCGCTTCCTCTTATCACTCGACATGCAGCACACTTTGCACTAGTTGTCTTATCGGAAATCTAACAATAAAAATTATAAATACATTGCATGGTATAACAAACAAAACAAAATATTAATAATAAAAACAATAAATACCGCAAGCAATTGCTTTCAAATGCATATAAAAGAATTTAAGAAGAATGCAGAATTATGAAGAATGCAAACAATTATCAATTATCAAATCGATGAACAACAATAATAATAACAAAAAATGAAAAAACAAATAATTAAATAATGGTAAAATTTCATGTAGACAAATTTATTTGCGACAATGTCGCCAAATAAAAAAAAAATAATCAAAAATAGTCGAAAATAATCCTTGAAAGTAGTCGAATTATTTTTTGATTACTTTTTATTATTTTTGATTACTTTCTCGTAATTTTTATTAATCTTGGTTGTTTTTGGATTATCTGCAATCGTAATCAATTTGTAATCGTGGGAATCTGAAAATAATCGTAACATAATCATTACTTTAACTTTCAAAAAAAAATAGTCTAATTTCTAATTATTACGATTAGCAATCATTACTTAACAGCTATGCTTAGCATCTCGTAACAAGAAGATATGAGAATTTTTAAAGATACATGGAAAGCTTGTAGTCATATACATCTACGAGGGTTATCTAGACAATGTAAATTTTTTGTAGCGCAGGTTCTAGCAGCTTCGTTATTCTCGATTACATTATCGTTAACATACCACACGATGCAGTGTAGCGCAGCAGTTCTGCAAAACAAAAATGCATCTCTCATTGATGTATAGCTAAATGCTGAGACTCTTAAAGCAAAAATAAAAACGGTACCTACAATAAAAAAACAATAACTTCTGAAAGCGTTCGAAAACTTTAATCATGTTCTGGTTATTTAAAATTTCATAATACAGAAAATAAAAGTGTGCATCAAGAGTGGGAAAAAGAGACGAATGCATTTCTTAATCCAAAATCACTTTTAAAAGAGAAAACAAAGCCTAAAATAATAAAAACAACATTGATGCAATGGATAAATTTGGTGATATTACTACCAAAATTAAAATAGGAGATCCAAAAAAATTTTATTGATGAAATAAATTTCAAAACGTATAGACAATTTAATGTCTTCATTACGTACAAAATTATGTTTTGTACCAGTGTGATAAACAACAAATTACAATTCTCGGTGACTAAATGGGAAAATTAACTAACTTGGCAAACTGGAAGAAAAATTATTATTGGTTGTGGTAAAAAAAAATTATTTGGTTTCGATCTGCTTAAAGCTTCTGGACTTAAAATGAAACAAGTTAATGGCGTGGATTCTGAAGAAAAACTAAGAAAAAATTTGCAATCAAATCGAAGAAGTTTTTAAATCAGGACATGGTTAAAAAAAATTCCAAAGCATGCATAAAATTAACGCAATTTAAAAGAAATCAAAGGGCTGAACAGAAAATTAATCATCCTATAAAATTTAAAGAATGGGCTTTACTTATAGTTTTAGCGATAAATTCCAAGCTAGCTTTCAATACTCAAATTGATATTGAGCAGCATCCGCTGCTACCACGCGAACATCTCTGCCACGTTATATGGCACCAGAATTTTTTTTTCTAAAATCGACCGTATGCTTCAGATAAAACGTGATGAGCTTGTAGTGCCATCTCTGTACATATTATTAATAACAGTAAATAAGCTACCCTGTAACTTAGATTGAGATTCGATAAGTTAAGTTAAAGAAGCTGAATATTAAAGGGGAGTGGATGATCAACCGTCAAAGTACGACAACGGTCTTTTAATTACTTTTATATGGTGACTGTGACAGGACATTTACATCACAGCTTATACAAGCAACAGAAAAACTAAATTTTTATTAAAAGAGATGAAAAGTTCTAAAATAACTAAAGAACAATTTTAAGAAATAACTAAACGAAAAACAATAAGAAAGTGGTTGAAGATTTAAAGTAAAAACAAAATTTTTATTATATTTTCTTGTGAGCTGTCCATCATTTGCCTTTGTCTACTAAACGTGTTAATAAATATTTCAAGACTTAAAAATTAGGAAATAAAAGTTGATAGAGTGTGTCTATCATGACTAACATAGCTGTATCGCGTATCAAGCGTGAATTCAAGAACGTTATGCGCAGTGAAGAGATTGTTCAGTGTTTCATTAAAATTTAAATGATTAACGATAGTTGGACCAAATTACGCGGAGAAATAACGGGACTAAATATATATGTAAATAATAATAATAAATAAATATATTAAATAAATGAAATGAATAAATGAATTAATATATTAAAAACACCTACCTAAAACTTTGCAAAACTTGCATAACCTAAGAACTTAAAAATCTAAAAACTTAAAAATGTGCCACAACCTAAAAAAAATATAAATCATAAATTAAAATATTCTATCAAATATAAATATCATTTTAAATTTAAACATTGAAACCATTTTTTCCCCTTTCGAAACAAATGTCAGAATTTGATAACACGACTTTTAATGGACTATAATCGAGATGGGAAAGACTTTCGATGAACACCTCAAAAACCTGGATGAAATTATCATGCGTATAGCGTCCGCAGGACTTAAATTAAGTGTTAAGAAATGTGCGCTGTTTCATAAAGAGGCCAAATACTTGGGGCATCGTGTACCAGGAGAGGGCGTATCAACTGATGAGGATAAAATAGTGGCAGTAAAGAATTGGTCTCGTCCACTAAATATTCATGAGCTACGTAGTTTCCTTGGGCTTTGCACACACTGAAGGTGATTTGGGCCGAACTTTGCCCAAGTGGATGCCAGCTTGCATGAGTTGACCAGAAAATCGCAACCATACTACACTCCAGTAGCAGCAGAAGAGGCAGTACTCACCTATCCGATAGCTGAACATGAAAATATACTGGATGTAGATGCAAGCGGCTACGGAATAGGAGGAGTGCTTTCTCAGGGCGGAAAAAGTTGTTAGTTACTATAGCAGAGCAGCTTGCATGCTGGATTGAACGTCTGCAGAGCATTCTGCACAAGAAAGGCGGAAAACACAATAATGCAGATGCACTTTCAAGACGCCCATACAACATAGAATGCAGAAACTGCACAAAACTCCAGGAAAAGGAATCCATCATTGATGTGAGGCTTATCCAAATTGGCACACGAGAAGATTAGTCTGAGGCCCAAAAGGAGGATCCCATCTTGTTAAAAATTATATCGGCCGAGCTGAAGAACATAAGACCGAACCGTAACCAAATATCGGCAGAAAGCCCGTTGGAAAAATCGTAATGGGCTCAGTGGAATAGCCTTAAAATGGTAAATTGTTGCCTATATCGAAATTGGGAAAGTGCAGATGGAAAAACTTCAACGAACTTAATCGTCGTGTCAAGTTCCCGGATAAAAGATATAACGAGACAGTTTCATAATGGTTCCAGCGGCGGCAATCTGGCTGTAACGAGAACACTGGAAAAGATAAAACAGCGATTTTACTGGGTAGGCTGCTCACAATCTGTGGCCGAATGTAGCTAATTGCGAGCAGTACATTACGGCCAAGGGTCCAAAAGGGACAGTTGTGGGAAGCTATATCCATTGCTATCCCTTTTGAGCGGATAGCAATGGATATCGCATGCTCATTCCCTGTCAGTAATGCTGGAAATTGGTATCTGCTAGTAGTAATGGATTATTTCAACAAATGGCCCGAAGCTTATCCCATTCCAAACCAAGAGTCCAAAATGGTTGTTGATGAATTTGTAATTAATTCACAGTATTCCAACAGAACTTCACTCCGATCAGAGATACAATTTTGAGTCGGACATATTCAAAGAAATGTGCTTCATTTATGAGATCAGAAATACGAGAACGACACCGTTAGGCCGATTTCTGCACACGACGACAATGAAAATTGTCCCTCAAATACAAGAAGACCGGCAAGGGCTGCATGAGTTTGTACGCAATTGTATTAAGATGTCCAGCGACAAAATGAAAGCCAGGTATGATTGAGGAGCAAATACGGAAGTATTTGCAGAAGGACAACAAAAAGCACTGTCTCCCAAACTGCAAACCCATTGGGAAGGACCATACAAGGTGATCAAGAAAGTAAATGACGTGGTTTATCGGATACTGAAATATCAAAGTCCGAGGTCTAAGATGAAAGTGGTCCACTTAGAGCGGCTGGCCAAGTATGACCGAGGGAATACTGAGCCTGTTCCGAACGAAAAGGCTCAAGTGGGCGGCTATCGTTACGGATGTGTCTTGCTTAAGTTTTAAAAGAAAATAATTAAGCAATAAAGTGAACTACTGGGTATGTTGTTTACTAACTGCGTGGCTTGCCAAGAAAACTCATGCACGCAGCAACAAATTTCTAGTTACAAACTGCGTAGAAATATATATATACACGCAAAACAACAAATTTGTGTTTACTAATTACGTAAAAATATGTTACACACAAGACAACAACAAACTAGAATGCTGTTTACTAACTGCAGAGTTTTCTAAGAAAACTTATCTACACGAGACAACAACAAATATCTTCAAATAAATTTTAAGAAGAAACTTTATCAGTATAAAAAAAAAATACATAGATACATACAGGCGCCTATACATTGAATAAACAACATACGACAACAAAATGTTATGCAAAGGGAGTAAAAGATTTTTAAATTTTCTAGACTTTTAATGGACAAGTATAAAAAGGCAGCGTCTGAGTGGATAGTCAGTCAGTTGAAATATAAACTTCGTGAAGTAAAGACGTGCATCTTAAGTAAATTATTCTGTAGTGTCAACTTTGTGTAACTAAAGTAAATAAACTTGTTATTAATTTAAAAACTCTAAAAACTGGTTTTATTTATTTTGCAATAAAGAACTCACAACAAAACGTTTATAAAAGGTATAAGCTTAACAATATCTTTGTCTAAAGTCTGGTAATTGTAGCGAAATAGCAGGTGACATTGATTTCGAAGTTTTTGTCGCGGAGCTAATAGACTCTTTCAGTGATTCGAAACATGATGACATATTTGAATTTTTTACCAACCCTCTGATGACGAAGAATTTCTGATGCTTGACTCTATTTACAAGCTTTTAATGGTGAAAAGAGGAACAGCATTCTGAATTACTTGGATGATATTAAATATCAAAACCATTGTAGAATATCAAAAAAAAAAATTGATGCTTATAAACAGGCAGTTTGGCATGTAGTTACCGTGACTTGTCTAATCGTTTTAATTTGTCAATATCGTCTGTGAGTAGAGCGAATCGGCTACTTATTTTTCGAATTAATGTGGATTTTCTAAAGTAACAGGTAAGAAAACAAAGCAAAATATTTAAACATTAAAAAAAGTATTGCAAATTTCTGCTTTTTGTTTTCTTATTTTTGCTATTCTGCAGATTATATTGACGGCACTCATATAGTTATTGACCCTCCATCTAAATGTAAGGATGAGTATATTGACCGAAAATAATGTAACTTTACATATGCAGGGAGTTTGTAACGAAGATAAAAAATTCATCAACATGTTCATTGAATTTCGGACTCATCTCATGATAGTTGGGTTTTTAAGAACTCTCCGTTGTATCGAAACTTAGAAATATTTTGCGGAGGTAAGCAAAGACATTTTTTAATATTATTTGTATGGCAGATTACTATCTACTGGCAGATTCCGTATAAAGACAATGAGCATTTATCAAAAGCACAAAAAATTTTAATGTGAAATTAAGTTCTGGCCTTTTTTAGGCAACTTTTTTGGCAAAGTTTTAGGCAACTGTACTATTGCAAATTAAGAGGAATTAAAAAGTTGTCATTTTATAAGAAGACGATTTGATATTTGAAAAAGAAAAGATAAAAGCTAAAAATTTTGGATACTGAACGATCTATAGAGACTTTTGTTTTTACGGAGTAGCTTTTCCCAAGCTTTGGCCGCATTTGCTCAATGAATGACAACATAAGTTTAATTGAAGCGTTATGTCAATTACTTTTATCCTACGAGAATAATATATGTATTCATATATTATAAAAATCTATTGATTTATTAAATTAATTATTATGTTTGATTTTTTTTTATCAAAATAAATTTTATATTTTTTATATTTTTCAAATATTTCTTTTCTTTTCAGTTTGAAAACTAAAAATAAATTGATTATAAAATATTTCAGTTCTATGATTAGAATATTTTTTATACAATTGAGTTTTTACAGTTACAAAGAAAATTAATTACATTTAAGGAAAATAAGAAATATTAATAATCTATTATTTATACAGAGATATATGGGTTGAGTTATAGTTTTAAATTATATTTACTAGATATATATAACTCCTCCATCCTTTGAATAAACATTACTCCTGGAATGTTTAATATTTTTTATAAATATAAATATGTTTACAAAAAATATATAATAAACAATAACAATTACAATCATTAATTAAAATATAATAAATTAACAGTTAATAAAAGAAATAAATTAACATAAATAAAGTATTTTACAATTGTTTTCTAATAACATTATTGTTTTGAATAATTTCTACCAGTAATTTTTCGATCAAATTTAATATCTGGTATTTTATTTTGGTATTTAAAGATTCTTTTAACAACTTGTCTATCTCTCTTGCAATTTTTTTCATCAACAAAATTTGTTTTATTCTTTTCTCTAACTTCTTTTATAAAATATCTAGGTTTTTTTTTTAAGTTATAAAAGCCTAAATTCTTTACAAATTCCCTGTCTTTATATTTATGACAATCTTCTCCGCCATTGTTTATTTTCCCAATCCTTTTAATTTTCTTTTCATGCACGATATTATGCAACTTTTGCCAAATTGATTTATCAACCTTATTGTGTAATAATTCATTAGGTTTAACACTTGTAGTACTGTGAATTGTATCATTATATATTTGAACAGCTTTATACACTTGAGCTTTATTGTCAATCTTATGTGTTCATTTAACGTAAGATGGAAACGCTCAATATCTGCGTTGCCCGTGTGAATATTTGGAGATGTAAACTGATAATCTATATTCTCTGATCTTAAAAAGTCTCTAATTGTAGCCGTATTGAATTCATTGTCTGCTGCAATTTTATTTGGTTTTCCTAAAATAGCAAATCTTTCCCTGATCTTTTCGACAATAGTCAACGAATTTTTATCGTTCAAATAATGAATGGATACATGCTTTGTAAGTTTATCTATACAAGTTAAAAAAGTTATATTTTTATTTAGGAACCATATATCTATATTGTTGCAAATAGAGTAACCATTTAACATAACATGCAACACTGTATTTATTGTATAAGTTTACATACACCCCTGCAAGTTATTATTTTCCCTTTTTTTATGATACTATAACTTCCTGTTAATAAATTTCTATATACATTTTTGTACATTAAAAAACACGCGTTTGCTTTATCGTAAATAATCCGTGCTCCTGCAACAGGTTATGAGCCCAGGAGCGTAATATTGACCGACGATAAGTTAAAACGGTTGCGTACTACTAACGCGTGTAAAAAATTTTGCTTTGTGCGAAATTAATTGCAAATTACATAAGTTGCAATCATAGGTCACATTTGTTGTAACAATATAACTAGAATTATTAGTTATTGAAGCGCATTTGTTGCGTAAGCTGTAAGATGTCAAGAGATGAGTTCAGCATTGACAAACTGCGAGGTAGCGAAAATTACCATACATGGAAATTCTCCATGCAGAACGTGCTGGAGCTCAACAATTTGCAAGAGTGCATTACCGAGCCAGTCACAGAGAAGGATGAGGCTAAGCTGCGGAAAGCCAAATCGCTGTATCCACACATTCAAGACCAGACAACGGCAGCCAACATTTGAAAAACGCTGAAACAACTGTATGAAGACACAGGTTTGACAAGGAAAATTGGATTGCTACGTAAGTTAATCACCATACGTTTAGAAAATTGTGATTCAATGTCAGATTACGTTAATGAATTAATAAATACCTCACACAAATTGAGCGGTATAGGGTTTAGCATAAGCGGTGAATGGCGGGGAGCTATCATGCTAGCAGGCCTTGGCGAGGAATTTCGACCTTTCATTATGGGTATTGAAAGCAGCGGCGTCGTAATTACTGGTGACAATGTTAAGATGAAACTACTCGACAGCGACTACAGCAAGCCCACTATGGAAAGTGCATTGTATGCGGCGAAGAAGACAAACGGCAGAAACGGGGCCAAATTTAATTACAAGTGCTACAACTGCGGTCGCAAGGGTCATATTAGCAAGGAGTGTACAGCCAAGAAAAAACAAAGTGGAACAACAGCAAATGCATTTCATGTTCTTATGAGTCGTGAGAGCAGTCGCAACACAGGTGATTGGTACATCGATAGCGGAGCATCGCGACATATGACGTTTGATAGTCACTGTTTAACGGATGTTACCAAATCCACGATAAATGATATCTTGGCAGCAAATAATGAACAGATGAAAGTTGATGGTGTTGGAAAAGCTAGGCTAAATATTTGTGGCAACGATATAGATGTTAATGATGTTTTGTTGGTACCCGATTTATCTACAAATTTATTATCTGTAGCTTAAATTGTAAAAAAGGGTAACAAAGTCATTTTCGATAATACCGGTTGCGAGGTTCTGAATAGAAGCGGCCAAAGCCTTGTAAAAGTCAACAGTTCCTGCGGCGTGTACAAAATAGAGGCAAAAGCAGCACAGTGCCTACTTGCTAAGCAAAAGGTTAGTCCAATGACCTGGCATCGACGTCTAGGACATTTAAATTTCGCTGATATGTGGAAAATGAAAAATTGAGCTGCAAAAGGCATTGAGTTTGATGGAGAGCATAGTGAATTGTTACAGTGCGAAGTGTGTTGCAAAGGAAAGCAAGCAAGAATTTCATTCAGACACACGGGTAGACGTGCAACTGAATTGCTAGAGTTAATACACTCTGATCTATGTGGACCGATGGAAAATAAATCGTTTAGTGGCGCTAGATACTTTTTAACCTTCGTGGATGATTTTAGTCACAAAACTTTTGTATACATGCTAAAAACAAAAGAAGAAGTTTTGGATAAGTTCAAAGAATTTAAACAGCTCGTTGAAAACCAGAAAAGCAAAAGAATTAAATGCATCCGCACTGATAATGGCCTTGAGTATATAAACCGAAATTTTAAAGACTTCTGTGGCAAAGAGGGCATTTCACATCAGACTTCGTGCACGTATGCACCAGAGCAGAACGGATTGGCAGAGAGGATGAATCGCACCATCGTGGAGCGTGCCAAATGCATGATTTTTGATGCAGATCTGCCGAAAACGTATTGGGCTGAGGCAGTCAACACTGCAGTGTATGTCATAAATCGCTCAGTGTGTTCAGCCTTAAACGGTGGCATACCTGAACATATTTGGAGTGGACATGAGGTTGATTTAAGTAACATACGCATTTTTGGATCTACTGTTATGGTTCACGTGCCAAAACAACGAAGGCTAAAATGGGATTCAAAAGCAACAAAAATGGTATTCGTTGGCTATAGCGAATTGATAAAAGGCTATCGTTGTTATGATCCAAAATCAAGAAAGTTGGTTATTAGCCGTGATATATGTGTTTTGGAAGATACCAAAGACATGCTACAAGTTTCTGCTGGTGAAGAGAACACTGATTCAGTGGGGGACGACAATGACGAATCGATAAACGTGGATGAAAGTATCGATGAGTCTGTGAACGTAACTGAATTCTTTGATGACGGCGGTGATGAGACTTATATGCCAGACGAAGAGGTGTCTCCGGCAGAGGTAATCAGAAAATCTGCTCGTGACCCTGTACCACGAGATTTCACAAGTCATGGCTACGTATCTCATATGGCAACTTTTGGTCAAAGCGAAAGCGAGCCCACTACAATTGAAGATTCCTTAAGCCGTAGCGATCGTCAAGAGTGGAATAAGGCAATAAATTCGGAACTGGAGTCGCTCATTCAGAACAAAACCTGGATTTCAGCATCGTTACCGGCAGGTCGTAAAGCTGTCAAGTCGAAATGGGTTTTCAATACGAAACGAGACATGGATGGCAAAATTTTAAAATACAAAGCACGTCTTGTAGCAAAGGGATGTTCGCAAAAATATGGTATTGACTACAACGAGGTATTTTCACCAGTAGTTCGATACCCATCAATACGATTCTTGATAGCTTTATCGGTGAAACTATATATGAAAATTGACCAAATGGATGCAGTAACGGCCTTTCTTCAAAGTGATTTGACTGAAGACATTTATATGGAGTTACCCGATGGCTGTGGTGCCGATAGCGGGAAGATATGTCAACTAAAGAAAGCGATCTATGGATTAAAACAGAGTGGCCGTGAATGGAATATAAAGCTGGAAAAAACCCTAAAGCTATTTGGTCTGGAAAAATCGAAAATGGATCCATGTGTGTTTTATGACAAAAACTTACAGCTCATTGTTGCCGTATATGTTGATGACATATTGATATTTTAGAAGTCAGCTGAGTACAGAGATAAATTAAAGAAGGCGTTCTGCAGCACGTTTAAAATGAAGGATATGGGACGAGCCAATAGCTGTATCGGACTTAATATTACCTATGATGATAAAAGTGGTGGCATATATATAGATCAAGAAAAATACACACGCGACATTCTCCAGAAATATGGTATGTGGAATGCCAGTCTCAACTCCGAGCGATGTTAATCAGAAACTGTCGAGCAGTATGTGCGAGGAAGGCGAAGAGTTGAATGATATACCATATCAAGAAGCGGTTGGCAGTTTACTTTACCTTGCACAAGGCACTAGGCCTAACATAGCATTTGCTGTCAACGATGTTAGCCGGTACAACTCGAAGCATGGCAAAGCACATTGGATAGCGGTTAAACGCATATTCAGGTACTTAAAAGGGACTCTTAATTTTAAACTCTTTTTTGGTAGAGAAGGTGAGCTTCAGGGTTACACATACTCGGATTGGGCCTCAGACGTTGACAAAAGGCGTTCATGCACAGGATATGTATTTACTTTGTGCGGTGGTGCTATATCATGGAATAGCAAACGACAATCAACTGTGGCACTTTCAAGCATGGAAGCTGAGTAAATGGCGTTAACTGCAGCATCGCAAGAGGCTATATGGCTGAAGCAATTTGGGCAAGATTTTGATACATACATCAAGGGCAACCCGGTCCAGATTGCGTGAGACAACCAGAGTGCCATTGCAGTAGCAGAGTCAGATTGTTATCGAGCAAGATCAAAGCACATTGATGTCCGATATCATTACATTCGCGATCGCATGAATGATGGTACTAAAAGTGGAATATGTACCGACAGAAGAGATGATTGCCGACAGCCTAATGAAGGCCGTACCACAAAACAAAACTATGGTTTGCGTAAGAGGCATGGGAATGCAGAATTGTACAGTATTGAAAATTAAATTATTAAATGACTTTTATTGAATCTGAAATTTAATATCTAAACTGAATTAAGATAAAATAATTTAATACTTCAATAAGTGGGGGTGTTGCAAATAGAGTAACCATTTAACATAACATGCAACACTGTATTTATTGTATAAGTTTACATACACCCCTGCAAGTTATTATTTTCCCTTTTTTTATGGTACTATAACTTCCTGTAAATAAATTTCTATATACATTTTTGTACATTAAAAAACACGCGTTTGCTTTATCGTAAATAATCCGTGCTCCTGCAACATATATGAATTATTTCATAAGATTTAATTGGAGTTTCAGTTACACAAAATTTTGTTTTAATAGGTTGTCTATCAAATTTGCACATATTGCACAAAACACAATTATTAACAAATTTATGAATTTCTTTTTTTAAATTTGGATAATATATAATATTTTTCAATTCTATGAATTTTTCTTCAATACCTCTGTGATTTTTATCATTATGAAACTTTTCTATAATATTCAAGAGATTTTCTTTGTCAAAAATACCTTTTATAAATTTAGTACATCGTACAAACTTCGTTCCAGGTACATTAGAAAAAAAATGAATTAAAGTTTGTTGCAAATTTTTATATATTTCAAAATTATCACAAAAAATTGCAACTGTTCCTTTAATTGGAAAAATTTTTGTTAAAAATTCTAGTAATTTTTCCTCAAAGTAATATTTTAATGTAATTATATGTCTTATATTTTTATTAAATAAGGTTTTAGTTTCATGTTTGTAAGTATGTCCTAAAGAAATAATAAATTGATTTTTATATAAGTTGATAGGTGTTTCAGAAATAAAAATATGATCATTTCAATTTTCTTTCCCACTGTGAATTGTAGCTAAATCAGAACTGGGATTTTGTCCTTCTTGTAAAACATTAACCTCTAAGCGACTAAGATAATCTGCTACTTGATTAGTTTTTCCTTTAATATAATCTATTTCAAAATCATACTCATTAAGCTGTATCTTCCATCTTTGTAGTTTTATATTTGGTTCTTTCAAGGAATTTAACCATACCGAGGTCGATGATCCGTTTGAATTTTAAATTTTCTACCAAATAAGTAGGGTCTAAAATATTTAACCGACCAAACAATTGCTAATAACTCCTTTTCGATTGCACTGTAATTAAGTTCATGTTTATTTAATGTTCGAGACGTATAGGAAATTGGATGACCATTTTGTGAAAGCACTGCCCCTATGGCTCCATTTCTAGAGCATCAGTAGTTAAAACAAACAACTTACTAAAATTTGGGGTATGCTAAAACCGGACTAGTACATAAAATTGTCCTTAATTTATTAAAAGAATCAATATAATTCGGATTATTAATATCAATAACAGATCCTTTTTTTAAATATGATATAATTGGAAGGGCTATTCGGCTGTAATCTATAATAAATTTTCGATAGAAACCAGACAACCCCAAAAATGATCTGATTTCTTTTATAGTTTTTGGTAATGTAACTTTTTAATTACCTTAATTTTATCGGGATTTGGTTTAATACCATCTGGTGTAATTACATGACCTAATTATTCAGATTCTCTTCTAAAGAAATTACATTTATCAACCTGTACTTGAAGGTTATAGTCGAATAATCTTTTAAAAATTTTCTTCAAAGAAACTATATGTTCTTGAAGTGACGTGGAAAACACTAAAATATCGTCTAAATATACAACGCAAATGTTATTTATAAAGTCATGAAGAACCTCGTTCATCATCCTTTGAAAGGATGCAGGTGCATTTTTTAATCCAAAAGGCATACGCGTAGATTCATAATGTCCTGTTGGAGTGGAAAATGCCGTTTTGTGTCTATCTTCAAGTAGAATTGGAATTTGATGAAATCCTTTTGCCAAATCGAGTATGCTAAAATATTGAGAACTTCCTAACTTCGTAAATAAATCTTCCATATTTGGAATTGGGAATTTGTCCTCGATTGTTACATCATTTAATTTTCTGTAGTCTACTACTACTCTCCATTTTTGTTTTTCAGAGTTATCTATCTTCTTGGGAACAATCCATATAGGAGCATTATATGGACTTGATGACTTCGTTATAATACCTGAATTTAACATATCACTTACTTGTTTTTCCACTTCAACCTTATGGATTTCGGGAAAACGATATGTTTTACGATATACTGGCACATCATTTATCGTAGGAATTTTATGTTTATATTTACCAACAGAAGATAAATTTTCACCTTCAATATAAAAGACCGATTTAAACTCTCTAATAAGTTTGTTAACTCCGTTATTTCCTCATTATTTAAATTTTCCGTTTTTAAATTGTGAGTTAAATACTCTATTCGTGGCTCATTGAAATTTATATCTAGAGTTATTTCATTAAAATAGGATATGTCATTTTCGTTATATTGTTCTGCATTTTCTTCAAATATTAGGGGAATTTTTTGCATTTTCAGTCAACAATAACATTTTTTTTTTAAATCAATTTTTGCACCTAGGGATCTCAATATATTACAACCTAAAATACCATCAAAATCAGCAAAAATTTCAGTTTCTAGCATTTCAAGTTTATAATTCGGTAAATTAAATTCTTTGAAGAATGGAATTGTGACCTTTGTATTAGTAATTGTTTTGGAACAAATAGTATTTAAAATAACAGGATTCGCTAATTCGGATCTAAAAGTTTTATGAAATAGTGCTCTTTTTATGAGAGTGGTTGCTGAACCTGTATCAATTAGTAATTTTATGGGGATAAATTTAGACTTAACTACTATGCAGGGTAAATTTTTCTGGCAAGTATCTGAAAAATTTGACATTTCAGTACAATCAACGTCCATTGGAAAAGTTTTATTTATACTATTTTGTGCACTTCTAATCGAAATTATGTTACTGTTTTGATTTCTGTTGCTTTTAGTATTATAGTTTCCATCTTCATTAAACTTTAGATTGTGATTAAAATTTCCGCTGTTGTAAAAGTTTTGAATAAAGTTTCTCCTATTAGTATTTCCTCCATTAAAATTTCCATTTTTATTAAAATTTCTTCTTCTTAAATCTTTTACAAATTTACTACTATTTTCCGAATTACTATTACGAGCAAGATTTTTACATTATTATTAATGAAACTATTTCCACCAAAATTTCTTGAATTGTATGAGTCATTTTTTGGAGATGAATATTGTAAATAATTTTTGTTAAGGTTATTATTAAAGAATTTATTTCGATTACTACAAACATTTGGTGAAGAAGATTGTAAAAATTGTGAACGTTGGGATTTATTCATATAAAAGTAATTAGTTTCAACAAGAATTTCTTTCGCTTTTAATAACGAGTAAGGATTTCTAGATTGTGATATTAATTTGGGTTCATTAGGCAATTTGTTAATGAAAATCTTTAAAACCATTTTTTCGTTGTTTTACAACTAAACCATTGTTCATTAGTTTGATTAGCACTAGATTTTAAATTTAATCTTGTTTTTTATGTTTCTATATAATCATAAAATTGATTTACAGTGGTTTTTAATTCGGCTGTCTTAATTTTGTTAATAATACTTTCTAAATATTCTTAATATTACCTTAATTTCCTCCCATTTAGTTGAATTGTTGTTGTTTATCAGCGAGATATTTGCCTCCCCTATAATTTTGTTGCGTATTCTTAAATCAAATAATTCCATGAATGCTGGCTCAAGAAGATTTCGAACTGCTTCAACATTCTTTATAAACATTTCCAGTTCTTCTGGTTTTCCATCGAACATCAGCGAGTAGATCAAAAGGAATCATTGTTTTTACTGCCATTTCCTCCGGATAATTTACTAATAGCTGGATTAGTTTCTTATGATTGGAATCTTGAATATGAGATGTTTTTGCTGTTTAAGGAATATAACTTCTTCCTCTCTTTAGTTATATTATTATGCTTTATATGTATTATTTTGTTTTTTATATAAATTTAATTTTTCATTTTATTTAATTAATTTAATTTTTCATTTAGTGTTGGTCCGTTATTCGACTGCGCCAATAATATATGTATTCATATATTATAAAAATCTATTGAGTTATTAAATTAATTATTATGTTTGATTTTTTTTTTATCAAAATAAATTTTATATCTTTTATATTTTTAAAATTTGTCTTTTCAGTTTGAAGACTAAAAACAAATTGATTATAAAATATTTCAGTTCTATGATTAGAATATTTTTTATACAATTGAGTTTTTAAAGAAAATTAATTACATTTAAGGAAAATAAGAAATATTAATAATCTATTATTTATACAGATATATATGGGTTGAGTTATAGTTTTAAATTATATTTACTAGATATATATAATTCGAGGAGGGCGTTTGTTGCTCACCATGGGAAATATAAATACAGAATTTAATAAATTATTTATAAAGGATATACATATTTTTATATCATCAGTTTTATGTACAAGTTTTTTCAATTGAATGCTATCATTTTTGAAGAAATTTACAGACGTTGTATGTCAACTGTTGCCCAAAAATATAAAACTAATACTTGCTTTTTTTAACCTTCTTACTTTGTGAATTATCACATATGGGAACAAATATATCATCCAAGTTTTCTGTGTATTCGCTTTGGCCCGGTGCTAATCAAAAAGAATTATTTATTTTATTTGTGTACAAAATTTCGAATTATTACTCTTTCCTTGAATAAATGCTATATGACTGTATGAGCCTGCCTGTTCCATTACAACACCTTTGGCAACTTCCATCATATACCGCTTGTCTGAAAAATTAAATAAGTTTATTTACTTTTATAAACCTTATTTGTAAATAATTATTTTACCTTAATATTTTTTACGCGATTATAAGTGGAGAACAACATATTACCAAATTTTCCATTTTTAAATCTTTTAACTTTGTTGGCGCCTTTTTAATACTAAATGATATTTTCGCATAGAAAAAGTAAAAAATTTTCCGATCCAAAAATTTGGTTTTTAGTGTTCCCGTAATTTTAAATATTTTACTCTCTAATTTAACCACAAATAAACCAAAAAGTAAGTAGTAGTTGCTTATATTTATTTGTGGTCATAGATTATGGCTAGATAGGACACGGGGAAAAATTATCGCAAGTGACCGCCACAGTTAACCCTTTTGTTTTTACAAAACATCATGCTATTCAATTTGTATGCATCTGTCTCTTTTATATAAAAGAGTTAATGAAGTTTATTTGTTTACATTTTTATTTTACAATTTTATGCAAATTCGTGCAAATATTTAGAAAATGTTGGTTTTTAGCCATAATTTTCTAATATTTGAGCCAATTTGCTAGTCAAAAATACAACAAGTGAATCCGTATGCAGAGGTGTTATAAAACAGCAAAGGATATAAGGAGAAAGCTAAAAAATTTGAGTATTTTTTCCTAAGGAAAAAATGTTTCTTCCTAAGGAACAAATTTAAATTACTTAATAAAAAATTTCATCTTATTTTTTAGGAGCCGCAAATCTATAATGAACTGCCCAGACGTAAGGAAACTCCACCGGTTCCCAAAGAATCCAAGAAGGTAAGTTTTCTTCAAGTTGTTTTATTGATTTTGTGTTATTGACGAACGTTCGCTTATAAAAAAACAAGTGTATTTAAGTGTGCGGTTCCATTTGCCAATTAAATACCGTCCAATTGGAATTGTGATCGTTGTGTAAAATGTGCTTTTTTCGTCCTAAACAACAAACTTAAATAATTTAATTACACATTTTATCTTATTTTTTAGGAGTCGCCAGTGTATTAAATAATTACAAATATTTGCCTGTTTTATACAATCATTTTTTGTTGGCTCATCTTATTTTCCAAACGCAGAAGTCAAACGCCAAAAAGCATTCAATGAGCTAACTAAAGCTTTACTGGACCATTTAAATTTTTGGTATGGACAAGTTTTACATAATATTAATTGTCTTGTTCTAAATATACTTATTTCGTTTCTACTGTGGCGCAAGCATACATAAATCAGAAGCGTTTTGATGCGGAAGCGAAGCAGTTGCCTGTAGGAGCTACTAATTTTGCAAAACAAACTCAACAATGGTTGCAAATTATATAAGTTTAATAGTGCTACCAAAGAATTGGGTGACGTGGAGAATTTGGCCCGAAGTATTGAGTCTGATATGCAAGTAAACGTACTTAAGAAATTGCCTACAAAAGTAGCAAACAAATTCGGCAACAAATACAAGGTAATTTAACAGCGGTGGCAGATAATCGTTCCACATCATAAACAATTTTTTAAATATTAAAAAAATATCGCTATATTTTATATATCTACGGTAAAAAAAATACCAGCTTTATTTGTAATTATAAATTTAAGACTTTTTGTTCCTTCAATGAAATACAAATAGTTTTACAATATTTACAACTAAATTATTTTATTTATTTATGTAATTAATAATTATAAATAAAAAGTAGAAAACATTGATTTGAAATATTAAATTTTGCCTGGAATAATATCGAATATTTTTAAAAAGTGTTAACATTTTTAAAATTCAGAGGTAAGTGTAGCTACCCTGTGTACGGTTAGTTAGCTTCTCTTTATTTAAGACTGTCATGCGTGGTGAAGAACCACATTCCACAAGACGTGATACTGTTCATAGCAAAACATGATGGATCTAGACTAGACAAGGTTGAAAAAAACCATCTTTTTGTGAAGTAAAGGGATAAACATTAAAATTTACAAAAACTATTTCAAGCTCTACGGAATATCTAAAAAAAAGAGGAAAACTATAAAAAAAAAATTTTCCATCTTAATAACATATTTTGTCACATATACATAATATTCTGCCTCTGCATTGAAAGTTGCAGAAATATTTTAATATTTAGGCTCCATAAAGTTCCTGTAAGTAAGAAGGTAATGCATATTCTATTTTCAGATAATACCTACCAATTGGTGTCCAATCCTGCTGATTTTCATCATTGCATCAGTACAAAAGTAACTTACTTTTTATTTTCAGGCAATGCTAAGAACTTCGGTTCTGCCAATTTTCCAAAAGCCAAACGTCAATGTGTGAATTTTCAATTTATCTCTCTTTTAGTTATTTTATAGCCCTCAAAAGGGCCTTTAAACGTTTTAATTTATCTCTTTTTTAAGTTTTTTATAGCTCTTAAAAGAGCTCTTCTTTGATATGAAAGCGCTGGATATATTATTTCCAGCCAAAACTTGTAGCCAGTTTCCCACGGCTGTATACATAAAAACTTAAAGTAGATTTAACTGCCGTTGTTAAGCACAATTTCCTAAAGTTGTATTCATAAAACACTTTTACCTTAAAATACCTTTGTTAACTTTAAAGTAGGAAAAACCTACGTTAAACCTACAATAAATTGACAGTTCAATTTTTTTATTGAAAGTTCAAAAACCAAACAAATTGTGTTTACAATAAACTGAGCCGTTTTTTTTTAAAGTGGTATAAGTTACTTTGTTATAGTCATCTTTTTATTTTAAATTAGTTTATATAACATTTTAATTTTTAGCCATTTGAACTAGTCTGTATTTAGTTTTCTTTCTGAAACGGATTGTTCTAATGATTGTGTTGAAATAAAATCTTTTTTCTTCATGTTGTGTACTGTGAAGAATTTTTTCGACAGGGGGCTATTACTACTATTACTATTTTTTTTACATAAGTCACTATGTGCAATAATATGCTTTTGAGTTGTGACATTCTTTGATATTTTATACAACACGAAGCAACCTCCTGAAAATAAAAAAATAATAAAATAATGCTAATTATGTGTACTATATTAGATATCACTATAATATAGTTCAGTAAACTGAACTTTTCTTTCGAACTAATAAAAATAAGTCCAATAATCGCAACAATACTTCACACACTTATTACGTGTTTCCTTTTCTTTCACACTAAGCTCCGTAATTAAATTCCTAAGTACAGCGAGTAACGCCACTTTAAAAATAAGCATTTTTGTTGCACCGTTAATTATCAACACTCCTCTCAAGCAAATCTCAATACTTCTTAACTCTTATCAAATCTCAATACTTCTTAATTTCAAATTTATTAAAAATGAAAAAAAACTGTTCAGTTGTGACTTATGCCACTTTTAATGTAAACGGCTCAATTGACAATTATACTTTGTTATTCCAAAAATGTTAAAAAATATTTATTTAAACAAATTGTAGTATACAAATAATTATAAAAACTAAAACATAACATGCCATTCAATATAAAACATTTTTACATCTTTATTTTATATTTTACAAAAATATAATTATAATTAATTATTTTAAACAAAAGTTTTATTGATGTACATATAATCAAAACAAAGCTCGTTATCCGAATAATTATTTTTTTAATATGAACAAATTCTTTGTAAGTTCTTCATAAGCCTTGCAAATTAACCTTTTTTGGGTGCTTTGCTTTTTATTAAAAAGATTAATATAAAAGAAAAAAGAAAAATATGTTGATTTTGCTGAAAAAAATGAAAAACAATAAAAACATTTTTTATGGATCTGACTACCCGAATAAATAATATTCATTTTTATACATCGTTAACTACAACGTGACAACTATAAATAGTGACATTGCCAGAATCAAAATAGTAATTTTACTAAAGCATACATTAGTTAAAGTACTGTTTATGAATACCATTTTTTAACAAACGTCTGTTAGCCTTAAAGTGTTTGTTAACTAACGTGTACTTTAAAGCTCAAATAAGCGTTTTTTATGCATACAGCCGTCAGTGTTTGACCAGCCACTTTCCTTTTACAAAAAATAATTTTTTGTTATCCTAAAACATGAAAACAGAAAAATATTTTCTTTTTATAGTAATGTAATTCACTTTCTATTTTTAGGAAGACTTACCATTCAGAGTACAAATTTGATCACTCCTGTAAACAAAAAGCAAATTTTGTTATTAACAAACTAATGAACACATCAATTGCAGCTAATACTTACCAATTTGTTTTCAGTTCTGCTTATTTTCCTGCAGCCAATGCTCCCAATTTTCCTTCAAATAATTTAATCTGATTTACTTACCAATTTAATATTATTAACAATTTTAAAGTTTGCCAACAAATATTTGTTATTTATTTTGTGGCTGTCAAATGTATTTTTGTTTAGGGGTGGGTACATATTGTATGTATAGCTGCTTGCTTTTTCTCATTGTTTTTTAGGATGCCACTCTATATCCGCTCTCTTCAATAAAGGGTTTAATTGCAAATGTTAAGCGCAAATTTTATACCGGTTTCGCCGATGTACCATCTTCAATGTTCTTTTTTCTCTATACTAGTTTCATTTTATTGTCACATGTTATTATAGCTCATGTTGTTCGTGTCGCTCTTCGTGTTAGTGTTATTCTTATTTCTTTTGTCTTTTTCTCTCTCTTTCTGTCTGCATCTCTTTCTTTCTACCTAATTTGTCTCTTCCTCTCTGTCTGTGTCTCTCTCTCCCTTTTCATTCATCTCTCTTTTTACCTAATTCGGTTCACGCTCATGCTTATTATTCGTTCGTGTTTGTATTTGAGTCTATTGGGTTTTTTTTGACATAATAATCTGTAATTGTACGTGTTAGAGGTTCCTTATTGCCTTGGTCTTGTGCAGCTGCGTAACATGTTTGTGGTCGGCTTATGTTTGTTTTCTTGTTAAAATGTTTCAATGGTTTAAATATTGTGTCTGACGCAGTGTTTATTTGTTCAATTATTATTTGTCCGTCAAATGTTTTTGTTTGTATATTTCCATGCTTTCTAACACGTTTAGTCTCCTTCCTTTGTGCTGTATAAGTAGCAGTTTAACAGTTGTTTTTATATTTCCTGGTGTACATTTGTTGTTGAATATATGGTTTGCAAAATTTGATTCTGGAGTTGATTTTGGTTCTCGTAGTTTTTGTTGTAGTCTCTAATGTGTTCCCTAAAACTGGTCTTAATTTTTCGTCCTGTTGGCACGATATAACTATATTGGCATGTACAAGTTAATTTGTACGTTCCTTTTTTACCTAGTATATTTGTCTCGGTTGTTTCATTCTGTGGTACTCTGCCTAGGTTGTTTCTTGTTCTGAATGCTGTATTAATGTTGTGTTTCTTAAAGAATTTTGCTTGTTTGTACACTAACTTTCCAATATATGTTAGTGTAGCCCAGCTTTTCCTAACATTCTTTGTTCGTATTAATTTTTGTTTCCTAATGTTGTCTACCAGGTATTGTTCTCATTACTTTCATATACATTTCCCGTGTTAGTGGTGTTCTTTCGAGTCTTGTGATTAACTGCCTGTCAGCATGCTATTCAATTTTTATGCATCTGTCTCTTTTATATAAAAGGGTTAATGAAGTTTATTTGCTTAGATTTTCATTTTACGATTTTATACAAATTATCTAGCTAGCCATAATTAAAGGTTAAAAAATGTATTTCTCTTTTGTGAGAGTTAAATTTCAAAGAGAGTTTATTATTCAAACTTGTTATTATCATCTCAAAGAAACACATTAATCTATGCTTGCGTACTTGTATGTATGTATTTTCATCCAAGTCAAAAATCCACCCATGCTTGAAGAGATCAAAAGCAACACACATACATAGCCGAGTATAGTACATTTAAAAAATTTCTTTACTGCTTTCATCAGCGTTGAAAACACATTCTAGTTATTAAAAAACGAAAAGATGTCTTGTTTGCATAGAATTTATATGCATGAAACGTACGTAAGATTGCATGTTGCCGATTATGTTATTATAGGGTAAAAATATGCAAACACCGGCCTGCACCGAAATATAATGCAACTTTTTTAGACATTTCAGTTATAACTGTTGCGAGATCGTAAGAAAACAAATTTTTTCTTTTTTGCTTACTATTTATTTATTTTTAAGCTTAATAATTCAAAATTTTAACATTTTCAGTACTCAATAATTTGTATTTATATGTTTCCCATATAGAATGAAAGAAATATACACAGACTTACACCTATTGATATTTTTAAATACTTTTTAGTTTAAGCGGCTATTATTTAATCAAATGCTGTCTGTGAACTTGTTTATTAAGGAAAAAATCGTGTTTGACAGCCGCTTGCTGGTTTGTGGGAACAATGCGCCTTAATTTCGAATAATATTTATAAAGACTAGACATTCTTGAAAACATGGAAATCTACAAAACAAAAACATTCAACGATGACATTATAAACAAACAGGTAAGCACGACGTCACACACAATTTTCACGAACCAGCCAGTTAGGACGGAAAATGGCAATATTATATTAATAATATTTATAAACATTGTAGGTGTGTAGTTTATGTGAGTGGTATTTCTTTAAAGGATTTTTATGGGTGGTATTGCATGTAATGGGTTTTTATTAGAGGTTATTACAAATTACTTCATTGACTTATGAAAATATTAGTTGCCAAGATTCAGTAAAAAATTTCAGGTAAATTCCATTCTAAAAAAACTTTTGTAGACTTTAGGTGCCGTTGTTTCCAATTCTCACAAGCCGGGCTTGGTCGTCTCGTAGCCGCCTAACATATAAAACTCTTCAAACAGGAATATTCGGTTAGTGTCCCAGTTGTAGTGAAACACTTACAGTGTTTAAAAATGATAAAAAATAGAAAAAAGCGAATTGTAATGCAACGCTCTAATAAAACGCTTTAAATAAACTTAATAAATTCATAATGAATGAAATAAGTCAAAATAGTCGAATAGAGTCGAATAGTGAGGACAAAAAGCAATTTACGTCATAACAGTCAATAAGTGTTCTTTACCGCTTTGTGGTAGATGCAAAAAAGTGATATAAATTTAAAAATCTTTCGTTTTCCATATTCTGATACCATATCGCTTAAAGCCTGGTTAGAAAAGTGCAACTTTGGCGAAAATCTTTTAAAAATATCTGGAAAGGCACTTTTCAACAAACTATAATGGAAATAAATACTTGAAACGGGGTGCCCTGGCAAGCCTAAACAACCGATAAAAACAAGATCACAAGTGCACAGGTTAAAAGCGAGGAAGTTAACTTATCTTTATTTATAACTCCGCCACGTAAGCGTAAGAGATCGGAATCACCATTGTGCACAAATTGATGTAAACGTTGCTGTTAATTGATCTTGATCAATTCAAACACATAAATTTGAACTGACACAAACATGTGACTTGAAGAAGATCAGCCATCAAATAAAAACACCTTTTAATTTGTGTATTATAATAACGACTAAAATATATTTATTTTTTACCTTCTTTTATATCTAATAAAAATGCTTAATAAAATGCTTACAAATGCTTAAAATAAAAAAATAGTTTATTTATATTCGTGCTTAGCTAGCTTAAATTGCATTCCTATATTTAAATGGTTGTTGAACTTTAGTAAAATTATTAAACTCAGAAAAAGGACACCAAAATAAATACTACAAACGTACAAACAAAATAAAGTAAATAAAGAAGAAGCAACATGTTCATTAATAAGCAAAATGAATGCAACAAACAACTATGCAAATTATTCTTAATATGTATGTAATATTATTAAAGAAAATGTAAATATGTACTTAAGTATGGTTAACATTCTCCGCCGTGTTGAACACGGTTCAATAATATAGTATGAATTGATGGTAAGAGGTTCAATTTCCTATGACGTCAAGTGTTACTGGTATTGATCGAACAGCTTGTATTGGTATTGTTTTTTGTTCTTTGTTTTTTATATATCCTCCAGAACAGCATTCTGTGTAACTTACTGAGTGATGATATTGATTATTGGAGTTGCAGATGTCTAAGCTTTTCTAATTGTGTATCATATTGCTGGTTTGTAAAGTTATTAATGATTTGCTTTATTTCTTGTGGCTTGCTTATTAATTTCAGATGCCTTAATTTGTAATAGACAGCATTAACCATATTTAGGGCTGCAAAATGTCCTTGTATAGTTACGAACTTAATTTTAAACAATTGGGAGCGATTTCCGTGATTAGAAAAAAATTTGCTTTACGTGCCACACACCTCAGATGACTCAATGTCCGTAGTGGTAGCAAAGATCCATTTGTTTTTTCTGATTTAAATGCTTCCAAAATACTTGTCCTGGAACATTCTGCAGATTGCAATTGTTTGCAGACTGGTTGTTAAGGTTAGTATGTGGATTTCTTTTGATCTTAGATTGCTTATCTCTGCATATGTACCTCTCACCATTGATTTTCAAGCAGTTTGATATTTCATCTGCCGTGAAATGTATGTAATCGTCTCTGTGAGCGTTAGTAGCAAAAAATGCCAAATCTGGTTTAATAGCGATATTATTCTGAATTGTTGGAACTGGTACTATTTTAAATACTTCAAAAGTTTGTTGAGTAACCAAAGGAATCTTTACTTCAAAAATTATCTTTCCCTTTGCCGCGGCTCCTTTGGAGGTCATAAGCTTATATAGTTCCAATAGGTTGTTGTCTGCTACTGGAAATGTATAAGACGCTGGATGATGGGCCTTAACTGTGTTCATTTCGTATTTTAATTGGTGAGGAGACAGTAACAGCGGACTAATTTTTCCTCTATGTGTAGCGGTAAGTACATTTATGATCTCAGCCTCGATTTTTTGCAAGCTTATTGCTATCAATGTTAAATGCGTTGATAGATTGCAACAATTTGCGTGTTGTTAATTTGAGAGATTCCTTAAATAGCTCATTCCTGTTTTGATCTGTTCTTTTTAAAATATCTGTTATTGTCTGCTTTGTGTTGTCTTCATCTTGTATGATTACATTAATGGTTGATTCAATAATTGATGTTTGGTTTCTTAACAGTGTCACAATATGATCCTGATCCCCTTTTGATGTGTTGATAATCCTTGACATCTCTTTACTCCGAGTTGAGTACAACAAACAGTGAACGAGCAACATTACCTACTATACTAAATGGTGATGATGTCAGACCTATTGATAGCGAGTTCAGTTCTGATGAAAATGGAGCAAAATCGTAGTAAACCATTAATTTCCATTCTATTGCAGTTATTCGTGCTGTTCCTGTTCCTTCAAAGTATAGACGTGGATCATTGTTAAACTGTGTAAGTTTTAGAGTTTTGCTTAGAGTAACAGGAATAAGAAGAAGGGATAAGAACATAGTAAGTACTGGGGGCTTAAACCTTTTTATTTGGATGATTTCTTTTTCTTCACTGCTTGATATGTGTCATTTCTTTTTGGCTGGGACTTCTACATCATTTTCGGACAAGAGTGGGGCCAACCTGTGAATGGGTCACTTAAATATTCCAGTTGCTGTTTTTACTTCGACCACCCTTACCAAGTTGTCGTCACCAGTGAAAACATTGACAATTCTTCCAATGGTCATTTCATCGGGGGAGGTTGTCTTCTTTGACCCTTTTTGATATTGTTAAACTTGTGCTTCCATTTGTGTCGTTGTTGAAGTTCTTGTAGGTATTCTGCAGACTACTTATTCCAGAATTGCTATTTTATGTGCGAAATTAATTTCCAGTAAGATAGCCCAGATATCTTAAGGGATTTTTGCTCTGCTGTCCACTTGTGACGTTAATGCCTCACCGGTAAGAAAATGACCAGGTGTTAATGTTTCAAGGCTGTCTGGATCATTTGATCGTAGATCGCTTCGCTGCTAATTCCTCATGTGTTAGTGTTTCCGTTGAGACACTGCGTAACAAAAGATGTTTAGTGGATTTTACAGCCGCTTCGCATAAACATCCAAAGTAGGGTACTCTTGGTAGGATAAAATGAAATTAGAACTGGAAGCTGACATAATTTTTTCCTGAGATTTATCCGGATATATCGACTCGGATAATTCCGATAAGCAATTTTTTTTGCTCGCTACAATAAAGAGCCCCAATGATAGCCTCAGTTGTCAGATCCGCTACAAGCTCTAGATGAACTGCCTTTGTTGCAAAACAGCAGAACACAGCTGTATACGCCTTGAGTTATATGTTACATAATTATATGTGTTACATATTATATCTGTGATTATTATTAATTTTATTGTAGATCTTTAGAGTTATGCTTTCACTTTATTCTATATTATATATAAATCATATCATATTTTATTGTATAATAATTATTCATTATTTTTCATTTTTTTTTTTTTTTTTGATTGACTGCTGTTTTTGATTTGAAACAATTAAAACCTAAAAAAATAATTTTTTTTAATTAATTTTTTTTAACTAATAAAATAAATAAATATATTGAATAAAAAAGTAATCATTATATTATTTTACTGGCGCAGTCGGGTTTTGCGGACCAACCCTAAAAAAATTAATATGAAAATAAAAACTGTAAATCGTTTTTAGAGCAATAAAAAGAGAAGAACATTATATTTAAACAAAAGAAAAATTTTGTATTTGAAAAGGAATTGTGGATATTTTACAAAAAGAAACCAAAAAACTAAAAACAGCAAGGAGACATCAGTAATTTATTCAAAAAAAGAAAACTTAAAAAAAATGTATCGATGTCGTTAAATGCTTTTCAACTTTTGGAAGGAGTTCCAAATTATGCTGGACAGCCAAAAGACCTTCAGATGTTCGTGTCCCATGTTGAAGAAGTTCGAAAACATGTTGCAGCAGCAACTTTACTACCCTTATATGCTTTGAGGGTCAGAAATAAAATTGTTTGAAAGGCTAACATAGCATTAATCAACAACAATAACACTACAAATTGGGAAGAGGTAAAAGTAATTTTAAGAATCAATTTTAACATAGCTGATAGCACAGAAAATATAATAAACAAAATTAAAACAGGTATTCTATAAGTGATTTTTATCAATATGTTTTAAAATTATTAAGAAAGTTAAACTTAAAAACTAGTCTTGAGAGAGATAATCAATGGTTTTAATGGTTTTAAAAAAATTTATAAGTAAACTGCCTAGAGAACTAAAATTAATTCTTAATTCAAGAAATCCGCATTCTTTATTGAGGGCAAAAGAAGTTTTGATTAAAACGGAATATTTTTATCAAAACTTTTTACTTATCTTTTTCATCAAATTGTTATAATAATAACAGCAACTTTCAGAATAAAACATGCCCAAGTTTTAGTAATTCCTTTTACAACCTTTCTATGATGCAGACAGATCTATTGCTAAACATAATAATCAAAATGATTACCTGCACCCTCACACTAATAGGAACAACCAATACTTTAATTCTAATAAATATAACAATCAAAAAAGTTTTCAGAATAATTCTTTAAATGCAAATAAAAATCAAAATTTATCTAATGAGTCTAACATTAGTTTTGGTCAAACTAGACGAAATAACTGAGGACATTTTAGTGGAAGTAACGTATCTAATCGAAGTAATCGAAGTAATCGAAGTAATGCAAATAACCCAATGCAAATGGAGGTGGATAATATTCGAATTATGGGTCGAAGAAGTTTTCTAATTGTTATAACAAAAACTAAGCCACTAAAATTATTAATAGATATAGGTTTGTTTCATAACTCCTTTAAGAGTGAACTTGAACATCTAATTGTTTTAGATACAATTTGTTTAAAAACTGTTACAAAGTAATTGTACCGCTTTTTAAGGAATTCAACCGCCCAAATTCAAAAATAGAAATGTTAGAAATAGAATTATTAAGTGAATTTGATGGAATTATCGGTTATAATTTATTAAAATCTCTAGATGCCAAAATCGACTTTGCGAACACATTAATAACTAATGATACGAAAATTCCTATCTTCGGAAGAAAATTTTAATTATGATCCATACCAAAATTCAATAATACAAAAATTGAAAACTCGAAACTCAAACGAAGTTTGATTAAAATAATCAAAGAATTTAAACATGTTTTTTATATTGAAGGGATAATTTGACTTCTGTTTGTAAATATAGGCACAAAATCCCAACTATTAATGAGATACCGGTTTATTCAAAGATACATCGCTTTCCGGAAATTCATAAGCAGGAGGTTGACAGACAAATTAATGAAATGTTAAAATCAGGAATAATAGAAAAATCTAATAGTCCTTATATTGCTCTAATTTGGGTTGTCCCTAAAAGAATTAATAACTCTGGTCAACAGAAATGGAGAGTATTGAGGACAAATTTCCAATACCAAATATGGAAGATTTATTTTCAAAATTAGGAAATTCTCAATATTTTAGTACAATAGATTTAGCAAAAGGATTTCACCAAATTTTACTTTCACAAGATGATAGACATAAAACTGCATTAAACTTTTTAGTTAAAGCTTATAGTTATCTCGCTTCCTTTAAAGGGTAATCGCGATGAATAAAAAAGTAAGTATTTCTATAATTCTCGTGCGTTTTATATTATAATTCCGTGTGGTAGATTTAAAAATTGTTTTAAATTTCTTTCTTTTAATATTAAAATACAACAAATTTGCCTGAGCAAGCAAGTGGTTTTAACAAAGGTTAGATCGTAAGTAAGGTTTTAATGCAAGACTTATAATAATGCAACTTCGTATTCTTATATGTAAAGTGAAAAACTACAATTTAATTTGTAGTAGTTCCAAAAAGAGTGTAGTAACTTATACAACTATAATAACAATAAATGCGATTTTTATATATGGTTATCGATAACATTTGAAATTCAATAGTAAATTTAAGATTCAAAATTCAACAAAAATATATTAATTACTTTTTAGTGTTCAAACGATGTTTGGACATGGCCCCGGCCTTGCCCTTAGACAAGAGAAGCCTTTTCCCTGCTACACAAAACTTGAGCCAGAGATCGAATTGCTTCCGCTATAATTTGAGCATCTGGTGTTGTAGCTACTGTCACTGGTTGATTTGGTTGTTGAGCAAATGATTTTTGCCGTTGTTTCTTCGTAGCTGTTTTGAACTAACACCCTATTAGGTTGAGGCCGTGGGTGCAAAAGTGTATAGTGGAACTTGTCACACCTTTTACATGCATCCATCGACGAACATGCCCTTAAATCATGGCTTTTCGCTAAACAATTAAGGTCTTTCCACTATGTTTTCCCTCTCTCTTGGACTCATCTTCAAAAATTTATTACAAAATCGCAAAGCGTGATAACGACTGCACAATACGCACTTGTACGTCTCTGGGTCTTGTTTTTTCCAACGTTTGCTATGTTTGTTACGGCTACTTTGAAGTGAACGGGTTTTTTCGAGTCGTCGATTGGCCCTAGGGTAAGGAAAAGATATTAAATAATTAGGTAATGTTGGACCTTTTAAAGGAATGCTGTTATTGCAATGTTGGGAATTAGTGTTATTAGTATATAATATTTGGAAGTGTGTATAGTGATGATAAATTTTAGAATTGTTACAGAATTGAATTTAAAATTATAATTTAGGGGGAGTTGTCTTTATCCTGCAAAGGGAGATAACATAATTTAACGATCGGTCGGGCCACGTTTGTGTTATTATTCGATCCTTGATAAATTCTTTCAATTCTTTCTAAGCGTCATTCGTGAGGTGGTTGTAAATCATCCATTGCTACTACCAGGTCTCCACATGAATATTAGGTATCGAGTATCTCCATTTGTATCGTTTGTGTAGCGATTTAAGGTAATCCTCTTTCCATCGTATTGAGAATTGATGGTGGATTACCTTCAATTTTTCCTACCTATTAATGAGGGACATATCTTGGAAATTTTGTTCTGGAAATGCCATTAAAGGGGCACCTCTTAAAAAATGACCTGGAGTTATTGCCGTTAAATCCGTGGGATCTTCGGATATTGCGGATATTGGTCGTGAGTTGAGTACACCTTCAACTCGAGCTAGAATGGTAATAAACTCTTCGAAAATAAAGTTTTGAGCACCAGCGACTCTTTTAAAATAAAATTTAAAATTCTTTACGGCGGCTTCCCACAGGCCACCCATGTGAGGAGCGTGTGGTGGTATAAACTTCCACTAAAATCCATGTGTAATATACTTTAGAGCTACATCTTGGGCTGCGTTATTTACAAAACTGGTAAACTTCCGTTCCAGTATTCTACTGGTTCCTAGAAAGTTTCTACCATTATCTGTAACTACCCTTTGGGGGAGCCCCCGTCTCCCAACGAAACGATCAAATGCGGCTTGAAAAGCCAGTGAGGATAAATCCGTGCAGAGTTGCAAATGTGTGGCTTTCGTACTGAAGCAAACGAAATCACAGACATATCCTTTGGTTGTAGGCGATTTTCTTAAAGGGGAGGTTTTTATTTCGAAGGGCCCTGCAAAACAATCCCCGTAATTTGAAATGCAGGAGACAAATCACATCTTTCAGGAGGTAAGGGAGCCATTATTTGAGTACATGGATGTTGCCGGTTGATTATGCACGTTTTGCAATGGCGAATTATCTTTTTTATTCGGGGTTTGAGCCTGAATATGTAAAATTCAGTTTGTACCATTCGACATATTTGATTGCATTCGGCGTGGTATAAAAATATATGCAAATGAGTGAGATAAAATTGACATAACCGAGAGTTCCCAGGTAGAATAATAGGGAAACGTTCGTCGTATGGAAGAGACGCTTGAGTTAATCTACCGTTTACTCGTAAAATTGAGTTTGAGTCAAGAAAAGGGTTGAGCGAACTCTTGTTAGGCACAGGTTATGAATTTAATACACAGTTATACTCTTCACCATAGAAGTTTTTTTGGGATAATTTAAGAAGTCTAAAGAACTCTTGTTAGGCACAGGTTATGAATTTAATACACAGTTATACTCTTCACCATAGAAGTTTTTTTGGGATAATTTAAGAAGTCTAAACTTAACTTGTTTCACTTCGTCATAGGTTAATTTATTTTGAGATGTGAAATCTGAGTTTGATCTGAATTTACGTATGCATCTGTTGAAGAAACGAAAAACATATGATAGAACGCGTAAAGCCTTACTGTATGATGAAAACCTGCTAAGAGTATCTTCCTTCTCGACTTGAGTGTGTAACGTGCGAATTTCTGTAGAGCTATCAGTAATTTTTAAACGGTTTCTCTTTGGCTATTCTGATGCTGGTTTGCGTACCACCACTGGGAATTACTGGTGAGTTCGTGAGACTTACATCCACGTGTTCCGAGATCGGCTGGGTTATAATGTGTAGGCTCATGTCGCCATATTGCTTTTGGAACAAGACAATGAATTTGCGAAACTCTGTTCGCTACATAGGTTTCCCAAGACGATGGTGGCTTAGATAGCCAACCTAGTACTATTGAGGAATCAGTCCATAGAAATACTTCAGTGCTGTCGTATTTAAGAGATGTTTGGACGTATTTCACGAGGCACACCGTTTGTATCGGCGCTACTTTACATTTTGCCAGCAACAAGTTTGAGAAAATGTTACCTGTGTTTGTCTGGCATCGAACATACACTGTGGCACAATATGCTGTCTTGGACGCATCAGCAAAGCCGTGAATTTGAACTGAATCTGAGGGTGTGTATTGAAGCCACCGAGAAATGGATATCGTTTCTACTTTTGAAAGATCTAAAACGAGATCGTTCCACTTTTTGAGAGACTCAATTGAAATGACATCATCCCATTGAAGCCCTTCTAGCCAAAGCTGTTGCATAAGTATCGTAGCTTTAGTGGGTGCTAGCCATCCAGCAGGATCGAAGAGCTTTGCAACTGAAGAGAGAATTTGCCTTTTGATTATTTTAGCGGATTGATCAAAGGGATAAAATGTATAGGAAAATGCATCTGAGAGTGCATTCCATTTAATACCGAGTGTTTTGGTAGAACTTGTTTCTTGCAAACGAAGAAAATCTAAATCACATAAATCGTCTTTAGGCAAATGAGAGAGTAGTTGCGGATCGTTAGCAGAGATCTTTTTAAGGGGTAATCCTGCTGACTTCAATGAGCTAATGAGCTGAAGTAGAGCTGATATAGTATCTTTTAATGAGTGGCCTCCAGAAAGAATGTCAGCGAGCTGAAAAAGGGTGCGGATTGCGAGATAAGGGGCACAATTCACTCCGAAGATTACTGAAGACTAATTCTAGCAACAGGTCTTTCCTAGTTGCAACTTTGATGATTCCAGAGCAGCGCTGCAAATCATCACTTCTTTCCAAAAAGTTGGAGACCATCCAACTCCTGTCCAGAACACATGTCTAGCATGCTCACTGGATCTGGGAACATTTCACCAGGTAGGTGTTATTAAAGGTGAAATGAACCCGGCCGCCATAGAACCATAGACTGATATGGGGCCGCGAAACCACAACCACCACGATACTCCCATGAAGGGCCAACCTCAATAATCAGCCAGAGAACAGTTAAGTGTCTAAAGAGACAAATAACGGAACTCTGCGGGTCACTGATTCCCGTGGAAATGAAGTGGAGTTTCCAGTTGTACCTCTGCTGACTTCAGGGGACTGGGCTCCCTTTTTCTCTCAGTTGCACAGGTCTAAGTTGTTACTATCTCCAAAGACCATATATATGCGCCACCGGGGGAGCCTATCCGGATTGTTCTGAAACAGAATTCTTTGAAATGGCCTATCCTGTGGATGTACCAATATTTGACGGTACATCTTCTGTATGTCGCCACTAAAAGCGTACCGATAATTTCCAGTTTAGAATTATGGTTATCAAATCAAATTTAGAGAAAATTGCGACTTTGTCTTTCTGGAGGCATTAAATACGACTCTGACCTTAGTTGTTTTGTGTTCTGGCCGCAATACTGCATGATGAGGTAAGTAAAACGAGTTGTATTTTCCCTTAGATACAATTTTTTGATATGAAGCTTTCTGCATATGATCCAGAGTCAAGTATTCCTGTAGTACAAAGTGATATTGCGATTGTAATTGGGACGTGACGTAAGGGCTTTTATGGGTTGGGTTTTGATGGGACCACTAAGTACCCATCCAAAAATTGTGCTGTAGGCCGACGTGTTACCACAGATGTTTTTCTTTATGCCCTCAGTGTTAATAAATTGCTCACAATCGTTACCTAGAACCATGTCTATCTGAGCCGATTTGTGGAACGTTGGGTCAGCTAAATCTAATTTAAAAAGTTCTCTGGATTGGGGAATTTCAAAGCTACAAGCTGGGAGTCGCTTAGTAACTTTTGGCAAGACTATTGCTCTAATTGGGATTCTTGTATCAGTTCTTCTAGCGTACAGTGTGAATTCACATTCTTTACTTGCCGACTGCTTCTGACCTCCGATGCCAACGATTTCAAAATGAGATTTTCGGTACGGGAGCTGAAGGCGACTTCTAACTTTTTCGGATAAAAATGTTCGTTGAGAACCGGGGTCTATAAGAGCTCTTATGGTGAACAGTTCACATATGGTCTCGTTTTGCACTAAAGCAGTGCGTAACAAAATATTTTCGTTACCTGCTGAGCAATTAGCCTGTACTTTTTTTGACGTAGATGGCAATTCCTCCTGAATATTATTTTGGGAAGCACTTAAAGTACTATTTTTTGAACATTATCGTTATTCTGGGGTAAGTTTTGATGTCGTTTTGGCATATGCAATAAAGTGTGATGCTGCCTTTTGCAATAGAGGCACGTGTGCTTACTACTGCAGTTGGCTTTGAGATGGGATTTTGCTTGGCAATCGTTGCAGAACTTGCCTTTATACACAAAGTCGACTCTTTGTTGCACTGTGAAGTTTCGAAACTTTGGGCATTTTCTTAAAGAGTGGTTTTTATTACAAAGCTTGCACGAATTATCGTAAAGATTTTCTTGTGACAAGAAGGTTTGCACGTTGGGTTGGGATTCTTATATTTGTAAGGTGTTCTACATGTATAACTTAGTCTTTACAAATTATATGTATTAACACTTTTATGGAAACCCAATTTATTTACTTGTTTGTGAAACCCCTATTTTTATTGTTAAACTTGTTGATGAAATACTTTGTTTGTAAAATGTTTTGTTTATTATAGTATCGTAAGAAATTGAATACATTTTTGTGACAATTGTTTTTATGTTAGTTTTAAAACTGAAATTCAAATGGAACATTTGAATCAAATAAAAAATAAAATATTAAAATTATAGTAATTTTAATTTAATTGGCGCAGTCGGTAGGATCCTTTTATTTAAGAAGTATCAGCGATTTGTTCATTTCTTTACGGAAATGAATTTGTTTTTAAATATTAAATTAATCCTGCGAATCCTACGGGACCCTCCAGGATTATAAAATATAATTTGACAAAAAAATTTAAAATAATTGCATATTGTGAAAAAAGAGTATAAAATATAATTTGACAAAAAATTTAAAATAATTACATATTGTGGAAAAAAGATTATAAAATATAATTTGGCAAAAATTTAAAATGATTACATACTGTGGAAAAAATTATAAAATATAATTTGACAAGACATTTAAAATAATTACATATTGTAAAAAGAAAAGAAATAAAATGAGTCAATGAGAAATTATCATTAAAAATGAATAAAAAATAATAATCTTTAAAAAAATGAAAAATTAAATACACAGATGTAAGCTATTAGTTAAAAAAAATAAAAAAAGTAAATTAAATACTATCAACCAAAAGATTCAAAAAAACAGTTTAAAAAAAATAAATAGAAGATTACAAATACTATCAATTAAAAGATTTAAAGAAAAACAATTTAAAAAAAAATAAATAAAAGATTATAAATCTAGTTAAAAACGAGTGCAAAAGTTAAATGTGTAGAAAAATATTTTATGTTAACTAATTGAAGTATTGGAATTATTAGTGTAAATTTAATCCAAGCGAAAAACGGAATTAAATTTTAAGCATTAATTTAAATACAATTTAACAATTTAAAGGGGGTTTCCTAGAATCAGGCAACAATATTGATGATTCAACAAACTGTTGTTGAAAACTGCGTTATTGTTTTTCGGTGGTCAAAAAAATGCTAGCGTAAATATGTAATCTTAATTCAACAAATTGGCAGTCATTGTGAAAATTGGAAAAAAACTAAAAAATAAACAATTTTAGTTGGAAAATAATATAAAAATAAGAATAATTTTAGAAAATAAAACTTTTTGCAGTAAATAAGAAATACTGAAATAATACTGTGTATGTGTATCTGAAAAAAAGCTAAAGAAATAAACAATTTTAATTGGAAAATTTAAATAAATACAATTCTAATTTAAAAAAAAAATCTTACGATTCTGAATGAACCCTCCAAGTTATATTTGCAAAAATTATTTGAACAGAAATTAAAATAAAAAACTATATAAACATAAAAATGTGAAGATTAAAAACTGAAACATTGAAAAAGAAACAACACGTTCATTTAAGTGAATGTTACTAATACTACATATATAAGAACGAACATAATATATAAACTCAGAAAAAGGAAAGCATTTAAAAAGGAAGCAATTAAAAGGACAATTTTAAAAAAAATTATGAAAGAAGATGATAAAGCAAAAACAAATACAAAGGTAGAAAAAGCAGTGAAGTCAAATATCAAAAAGCTAATGAATGGGTGTTCGTGAAGAAGAAGAGGTATATTCGTGCAAATTATTCCCTGTGAAGACGTAGTATCATCCTAAAAAGGGAAGTGCATTTTTATTAAAACAATTATTTTTTTTTATTACTATTATTGTTATGTTATTATTATAATTATGTTTATTATTATTTTAAATGAAGTGGTTATTTTTATCTTCAAATTGTTATAGGTATTTTGCTTGTTTGTATAAAAAAAATTGTTAATATATGAAGTAATTATTTGAATTACTTTTTCTTCGCATTTATAGATGCAAATAAATTATATTTTGTTATTTCTTGTTAATATCTCAGTTTTCTTTTTCTTTTAATTATAAAATTTTCTAAAATATTTATTGATTTAAAAATGGCACATACTCTAGACCCTGTAAAGTTTTTGGGACGATTACCTGAATTTTTTGGGGAGAGTAAGGATTTATATACCTTCATATCACTTGTTGATAAAATTAACCCCCTCTTTTTACAGTATGATGAACCTTCTCAGCTTTTATTTCTCGATTTGGTTAAAAGTAAAATTAAAGGTAAAGCCAAAGAGGCAATTGAAATTAATTTTCATGTGCGTACGTGGTCGGAGATTAAAACAGTTCTGGTGAACTATTTTGGGGAGAATCGAAGTGTAGAGGAGCTTTATGACCAACTTCGTTCTGTGATTTTTAGAACGAATGTGGTTGATTTTTATAATGAAATTAAGGAAAAACTTAGAAGTTTAAATAATAAGATAGCTTCAGATTTCGGAGTAGATGCAAATTGTGAGCAAATCGCTAAAAATAATTTGAGAACTTCTCTGGATACTTTTAAACAAAAAATTCCCGAACCAATGAAGAACATACTAGCATGTAGGAATCCTGATACTCTTGAGGGTGCAATGAATATCCTGCATAATTGCATCGGGATATGCTAATTATGGAAGTAATGGAAAAGAAAATGTTTTTGATAATAGAAATAAGAATTATTTAGGTACTAATAATAATTACAGCAATAGATTGCAATATAATGGAGGCAGTCGTAGCAACATAAACCATAAGTCGAACAGGTATAACAATAAGCCGTTCATTGTGGGTAATCAGGTTAATTCTTATAAATCTTTTAATAACAATAAGTATCAACACAATAATAACCATTTTCAAAATAATTCAAATTATAGTCGTAATGGGAAAAATTATGTTTTTAATCCAAATTATAATCATAATAGGGAGACTTTTAGCTATAATTTTGATCCAAATTCTTTTCCAAAACAACAGCATCCTGAACCAATGAATGTTAATATGATTCAAAATTGTAATACTGAAAGTAATTTACGGAAAGTACCAGTTTCTAAAAATGTGTTACAGAATAATTCTTCTTCTGAACTATTAAAGCAAAATTGTTACTTTTCTAATCAATTTTGAAATTTAGGTAATTCAGTTGAAAATGTGGCAACAAAAAATTTTCGTTTTCCAGCCTCTCCGGAGAATTGCCGTATATAGTAGTAAAAGGAAGTCTTAAATTTATAGTAGATACTGGTGCGACTCACTCACTTGTAAATCCGGGTTTATGTAATTCAAAGTGGAGAGTTAATTCAGCAAAGGTAATCTTGAAAGCCGTTCAAAATCAGATAATTTCGGACACATTTTATCAGGTACCCATGTTTTCGGAGTTAGGTGATACAAATGAGAAAATAAGGCTATTAGAATGTAGGTTTCATAATTATTATGATGGAATCATTGGAAATGATGTGTCACGAACATACAAAGCTGTGATAGATTATAATAGTGGTGAACTTAGGATAAATAGTAAAATTGTGCCGTTATTATTTCTAAAATTACGGAAAGTTGAGTTAATTACTAATATTGAGTGTGGATTGGTCCATATCAAAGAACATCGGAATCATTTTGGCGAACTAATTTTTAGTGAAGGGGTATATAATGCAGAAAATTTTAAAGTGGAAGTTGAAACCATTGCTGAAAGTCCAAATATAATGTATATTAGCGGAAAAAATGCATGGCCAGTTACCTCAGAAAATTATCATTTGGTTAGTGATGTTTTGCTGCAGGAATATAATGGTGAGATATCCATATTTGACAAAATTAGAATGGATCATTTAAATAAAGAAGAAGAAAATAATCTTAAGCTTATTTTGAAAGATTATTTTGATTTGTTTTATAAAACAAATTCTAATCTTTCTTTTACTAACGCTATCAAATACAGAATTATTACGAAAGAATTACTCGAAAACATACAGGTATCCATATATACATAAAGATGACGTAAGAAGCCAAGTTCAGGAAATGCTAGATAGTAAGATAATTAGACCGTCCAACTCGCCGTATTCTGCTCCTAAATGGATAGTATCGAAAAAGGAAGATGCAAGTAGGTCAATAAAGTGGAGATTAGTTGTCGATTATAGAAAGCTTAATGAAAAAACGGTAGACGATCGTTTCCCTATTCCAAATATTGAGGAAATTTCAGAAAAACTTGGTAGGTGTATGTATTTTACTATTTTGGATTTAGCGAAAGGGTTTCACCAGGTTGAAATAGACAAAAGGGATGTTCATAAGACGGCATTTTCAGTTGAAGGTGGTCACTATGAATTTCTTAGAATGCCCCTTGGCCTCAAAACAGCACCAGCTACTTTTCAAAGGCTTATGAATAACATTTTAGGTGAATTAGTGGACAAAATTTTTTTGGTATATATGGATGACGTAATTATCTATTCCACTTTCCTTCAGGAGCATATAAATTCACTTCGGCTTGTATTTAATAAATTAAGAAATGCAAATTTGAAGATACAAATAGATAAATGCGAATTTTTAAAAAGAGAGACAGAATTTTTAGGTCATGTAGTAACACAGAAGGGTATAAAACCTAATCCAAAAAAAGTCCAGTGTGTAGTGGATTATCCTTTACCAAGGACACAGAAACAAATTAAGCAATTTTTAGGGCTAAGCGGATATTACCGGAAATTTATAAAAGATTTTTCGAGGATTGCAAAGCCGATAACGAAATATCTCAAAAAAGAAGCTAAAGTAGATGTAAATGATCGCGACTACATAGATAGTTTCAGAACGTTAAAAAAGCTTCTTATCAGTGATCCAATTTTAGTTTATCCTAATTTTAATAAAAAGTTTGTTTTAAATACTGATTCGAGCAACTTCGCCTTGGGAGCCGTGCTGTCGCAGGACGACTATCCCATTTCCTATGCAAGCAGGACTCTCAACCAGCATGAAATTAATTATAGTACAGTGGAAAAGGAACTTTTGGCAGTAGTTTGGGCTGTTACGTATTTTCGCCCATATTTATTCGGGAGGAAGTTTGTTATACAAACAGAACATCAGCCTTTGCAGTGGCTTTTTTCAATTAAAGAGCCAAATTCAAAATTAGTTCGATGGAGATTAAAATTAGAAGAGTTTGATTATGAAATTTCATATAAACGTGGCATGAAAAATGGAAATGTGGATGCACTGTCCCGTATTGAACCCGAGATAAATTTGATTCACCAACCTCGAACAGGTATTAAATCGGAAAGCAATTCTCCAATTAATGTTTATAGAAATCAGTTTATCATAGCAAAGACAGATATTGCATCACTTAAAGTAACAACTCAATCGATATTTAAAAATTCTAGGAAAATAATAACGGTGAATAGCATCAATGAATGTGATATTGTAGATATTATAAAGAATCATTTTCATCCAACAAAAGTTAATGCAATTTTAATCAAGGAGAATTTAATATATAATGTTTTTAAAGAGACAATTTTAAAATATTTTTTAGGCTCTAATTTAAAAATCGCAAGGTGCAATAACTGTCTTGATGATATTTTGGATGAGAATGATCTTCATGAATTTATTCAAAATGAACATAAGAGAAATAATCATCGCGGTGTAAACGAAAATTTCGAACAATTAAGAAGGAAAATATATCATCCCAAATTAAAGTTAAGAATTCAACAATTTATAAATAATTGTCATATTTGTAATGTAGAAAAGTATGACCGCAAGCTGGTAAAACAAATATTTAAGGTAACTGAAACCCCTGATAGACCTGGTCAAATTGTACAGGTAGATGTGTTTTATAGTCTTGAAAAGACATTATTTTTAACGATAATCGATAAATTTTTTAAATTCGCACAAGCAATTAAAATTCGGAGCAGATCATGGGTAGGGTTTAAAAGGGCCCTGGTTCAATATTTGAGTATTGTAGGTAATATTGATAAAATAATAACTAACAATGAGTTAGATTTTAAAGCGTTACCATTAACTGAATTTTTAAGGAAGAACCAAATTGAAGTACATTTTACTTCAAATAATAGGCATACTTCGAATGCAGATGTAGAACGTCTTCATAACACTTTGAATGAACATATTCGTTTACTCAGGCACGATCCCGGAAAGGATAGTGATACGGTTGAGGAGAAAGTTTATAAAGTAATCATGTTTTATAACAACACAATTCACTCTACCACAAAATGTAAACCTGCTGATTTTCAAAGCGGTTTAATAAGAGCTGAGGATTATCAGAAAATTAAGGAAAGAATTTTGAAATTGAAAGAAAAATCAGTAAAAAATTTAAATCATAATCGAGAAGATTGTGGGATTCAAACTGGGGATGTGTACTTAAAAATTAATCGAGGTTGAAAAAATCATGCTAAATTTCGTAAAATTAAAGTAAAAACGCTTAATAGTGACCTTGTTATAACTCAAACAGGTCACAAGTATTATAAGTCGGATATTAGAAGAAAGAAAAAACTGCAGAATTAAATTTTTGTAGTAATTGTGAAATAATAATTTTTTTATATATATGTAAATCCGTATGTATTCTTATTACTATGTTTATGAATCTTTAAACTTAAAAGCTGAATATAAATAGATGCTATTAAAAGTATATGTAAATTTAGTTATTTGTGTAAATTTATGTAAACTTTCCTCGGAGCGTCAATCTAATGATGGGGGAGTTATATGTATAACGTACTCTTTACAAATGTATTATATGTATTAACACTCTTATGGAAACCCAATTTATTTACTTGTTAAACTTGTTAATGAAGTACTTTGTTTGTAAAATGTTTTGTTTATCATAGTATCGTAAGAAATTTAATACACTTTTGTGACAATTGTTTTTATGTTAGTTTTAAAACTGAAATTCAAATGGAACATTTGAATCAAATAAAAAATAAAATATTAAAATTAAAGTAATTTTAATTTAATTGATTGTCTCATTCTGTTCCTCAACAGGAGTTCTATGAAACCTTGCACAAAATTGTAACAAATAGTCACAGTCGAAGGCAAAATGATCTGAAGGGTCTGATGTGGTAGTCATCTTAGGGCAGTAACTCGAGAAGTGTGGTAATTGACAATAGAATAAGCCAATATGTAATATACTATTAGATAGTTATTTAAAGTAAGGGGTATTGGGTGTGTTCTAGTAAGATCTTTGCTCTATATGGGTTACTAGAGCTTTACTTCTAGATTTAATTAGGTTAAAGTTTTCTTTTGCGTTCAAAGTTTCGATGAGTTTAGGGTTATGCTTTAATTACTCTTAGATAAAATTTCTACTTAATATATGGAGCCTGATTTGAAAATTTTGGTTTCTTCTTTCTATATTCGATGGATAGGGGCTATAGAGTTATAGCATTAGAATAAAATATATAGTAACAGTATGAAAATAGAATACGTATAATTTGACATCTTGTTATTTTCTAAATTCACACAAATACTTTCTTGATACTGCGAACTTTCAATGGGGAGTAGGAAAATCAGCAAAAATGATTATCATCGAAAACTTTTTCGACTCACTGTACCAGTGGAAATTAAAAAATTTTAAAATCAAAAAAAAATTTTTTTGTTTTTTCTTTTTTTTGTTTTTTTTTTAGTAAAAATTATATTTATGTATATATTTTATTAAGTTTATATTTATATATATTTTGTTGAGGTATATATTATTGGAGGTAAGTAATTTTTTAAGTATCGTTCACGTACTTATTCCGATGGACTTGAGTGTATTACACGAATAGCCTTAATTTTGAGTGGAATGTATTATCATCAGCATTGAGTTATGGTAATCAATTTAAAGAGTGGCATTTATTTCTTGTTCATGTTCCTATGAAAACGTTTAAGCTGAAAGTCCATGCCACGCGTAGTATGCGTACACGCTTTATACGCGTCTGTCAAAAAAGTAGAATCAGTGTAACTGTACGTAATAAGTTACACAGCACAAAGCGTAGAATGCGTACGACGCGTACAACGCGAGAAGTAGGTTTACTTTCTACTTTTCTACGCGTCTCAAGCGCCATGAACAAATGCCAGCTGTTTTTGATAGCCAAGGATAACAAATTATATTCTATTTTCAATGCTATCGATAAATATGTTTGTGTAGTAGATTACTTTTTTTTATTTTTTTGTATTAACACCCCATTTTAGTAAAAAAAAAACCTTTTGTAATACAGTTTAAAAATATTTTCAGGAATAAAATACATTAAAATTAATATTTTACAACTATCTTTCATCAACAAAATTTCTCCTTTAACTATCGATTACTATTAAACACTGCGTGTCATCTCTGTTATATTTATTTAGTTTATCAATTTATTTTCAATTTATAAGTGAAAAAGTGCAATGGAAGAAAAATTAATAAACGCAGTGAAAAGCCATAATATTTTATAAAACAAAAGCTTGCTTTTATATAGAAACAAGTATAAGCGAGCAGCTGCTTGGAAGGCAATAAGCAAGGAGATAAATTTACCAGGTATGTAGATACAACATTTTTGTGGCCCTGTAGATTACATAAGTTATTTATACTTTGTATGCTTTTTCTTATAGATTTACCAAAAACATATGGAATTTCTGCGTGAGCACGTAAAACCACGAAGGTAAATATTTTTGTGTCAAACAATTTTTAAATTTACAATCCCGTTGCAGAACTGTGACAAGTTTAACATTGTCGCAAAATTTAGAAGATGACCCTTTTCAAAGTATAGAGTATTTAACAGATGTAAGTATAACAACACATACGTAAAACGTCAATTGAAGTGCAAAGTAACGTGCCATAAAAAGAATTAGTTTGATTATTTGTATATATGAATGTACATATATTTATTTTTTTATTTTGCATATTAGATTTCAATACCTATGTATGTTTAATTATCTTAAAGCACATATGTTATTTTTTAAGGTGAAATTTTGTGAAGAACTACCATCTGTTAGCACACCTATTGTAAGTAGTGAATCGAGTTCCCCCCTATTAAACAGTAGCCGAAAGAGACCAAGACGGGAGTGTGACAGTGAAGTCTTCACCGAGTTTTTGAATAAAATGACGAAAATTGCCGAAACTCGGTTTGCCGTTCCATCAGCTTCGAAGGAAAGTAGCGGGCATGATGGGTTTTTTGGTTCGCGAAATATTCGATGAACTTCCAAATGAAGGTGTTAGGAACGCAAAATTTTTCATTTTAAATTATTTACGGGACCAATTGCAAGCAACAAAAGAGTGTTGATTTTTTATTTATTTACATTAAAACTTAAGCAATTATAATTTTTCTTGAAAAGAAAAACATAATTATTTTTTTAATTCTTCTCTTTTTTTCTTTCATGTATTTTTTAATTCTTTTTTTTTCTTGAAAAGAAAAACAACTATTTTTTTAATTCTTCTCTTTTTTTCATAATATAAAGACTGGATGAATTTAATAAAACGATTTTTTAAATCCTTTTTTGTTTTAAAAATACTTATGTATGTATGTGTAAATAGAAAACTTATAATAAAAAAACGGAACGAATTTAATAAAAATATTGAAAATTATTTTTTATTTAAAAAGAGATAATCACGCAAAATATCCCTCTGTTGAAATGCATTTCTGGCTGAATTATTAAAGAAAAATTTAGGGCCTTTTTTTAATGGCTGAGTTTCCCGTCTCTGTAATCCTTCGGTGATAGAACCGTTTTGCTCTCGGTCAACAAATTCTGGAGGACAATAAGTGTCATCGTGCTTCTTTAAATAGTTGTGAAGCACAACTGCAGCGCAAACAACTTTTTCTGCAGAATTCGGTGTCATGTTCAGAGTTCCTCGCAGTATTCTCCATCGAGCCGTCAAAATACCAAAAGCATTTTCTATTGTTCTGCGTGCTCTAGACAACCTTTTATTGAAGTTTTGCTTCTCTTCACTTAAAAACAATCCGGGATATGGTCTCATAAGATAGGTCTTAAGAGGAAAAGCAGCATCACCAACTAAATAGTGCGGAAACTTGATGTTCCTAGAATAAATTATAGGAAAAGATAAGCTAAAAAGTAACCAGTAGGATAATTCGTAAAACAAACCTTTATAATTGTAGAAATTTGAGCCCGAACAAGGTGGGCATGTTATGGCGACGTGCTTACCATCGATGGCTCCGACACAATTCGGTAAATCCCACATATTTTTAAAGTCTTCCGCTATTCGCTCCCATTCATACGTGTTTGGCAACGATAAGTAAATACTACTTAATTGGTTCCATATAACCTCGCATGTCTCCAAAACGATCCTTCTTACCACCTTCACCGACATTTTAAATGTTAGCGAAAGGTACTTACTTACAAACTTTCATTAATGTTAAGAAGAGCCGGCAATCTGCTGGAACAGCTCTTGCTGAGTTCTTCTCAAGGTTTTCTTTTAGAACGGTGTATAAGCGGTCAAAGATTGGTGGAGACATTCTCATTGCTACACGAAACTGCTCATGGTCAAATTTCTTCATTTTTCAAATGTTGCTGCAAAAAAACCACTCACTTCCCTTTCCAAAAACAAAGGACGCACCCAAAAGCGACTTCTTTTCTCTTGAAGTTTTCCATAAACCCTCATTACACAAAATATTATATGCACAAATTCAATAAATTCTATAAATTCTTGAAAAATTTCGATTTCAGTATTTATTTTTGCACAAATTTTCTTTATTAGATAAAATTATTTACACCACAGCTGACCATAACAAAAAATTTGGCGTATAAAAAGCGTTGCATGTAACTTGAAGTTTGAAAAGCGTAGAACGCGTAAAAAGTATTAAACGCATACAAAGCGTGTCCGCGTAGAACGCGAGTTACATATAACCAATACTTACTTACATAAACATATTTTCTATCACACTGCCAACTCTGAATTTTAATATTAGCTTTAAGTAAAACTGAATTGTAAAATGCATATGGAACGATAGTCCCGTTCGATTTGCATTCCTTTGTTAGTTATTCCTCATTCCATTTTGAATGCTGATTTTTAAATGAAAAATACTTACAACAAAGAATCGAACAATTGGAATGTCTCATCCTAAAACAGGATACCACAATAAAAGAGCAGCAACAACAAAATGCTACCCTCCAAAACCAAATAGAAACTCACCTGCAAATTATGCAACAACAGAAAACGGAGTATGATATGAGAATCCAACAAGCCGAAGCTATTTTACAACAGCATCGACAACCTTATCAGTCACAACCAGAACACAATACAACATTTGGCTTGGATACCAATCAAATCAATTTAACCATATAAAGCCGTTTGGTCCAAAAAACAACCTATCTTCTTTTATAAAAGTCGTCGAAAATCTGATTGCATTATGTGGCAATAACTATGAACTTCAAAGGTTTGGAATAAAAGTTATAAAAAACCAAAAATTCTTTGGAAAGGTGGCAGACTCTATTAACCTTCTAGCAGATGACGCCAGCTAGGAAGAAATCAAAACTCAACTAATAAAGGACTTAGGACCAAAAACATCTTACTCTTCGGTAATTAATTATTGTATAAGGATAAGTAATTTAAATTAATTATTTAAAGTGTTTATAGAATCTAAGTATAAACTTAATGACACTTATATGTATGACAAATCAAAACCCGACTTATACTCCCCACAAAACGTTGACAGAGACTTAACAGAAATATCAATAGATAAAATAGACGGACAATTTATATCTTGCATTATTGACGAAAAACCAATACTGGACTCACTTTATAAACGATTTTCTCAACTAAAATTACTATATGATAAAAGAGCTATAGATTTTAAATAAAAAAAAAAATAATAACTAATGCACAAAATAACACAAACAGCTATAATGAAAAGAAAGAAACTGGCAGAAACTTTAATAATAAACATTATAGTAATAAATCTTCAAATAATTTTCAAACCAACATCGTTCAAAACAAATTTGACGGTAACCATCACTCTCAAAAACATAGAAATAATCCCATACCTATGGATATAGGAAATTTAGAACACATTGCAGATAATGAAGTAAATTTTCTTTCAAACCTACAAAGCAATTGTTACCCCTAATAACGGTCACAATAGGTAATAAAAGAGTTATCTGCTTAATTGATACCGGCGCAGAAACTAGTATTATAAAACCAAATCTTTTCCCAAATCTTTTCCTAAAGAGTTTAATATTCCTGGTACTCTTTCGTGGAAACTAATTAACTTTACAGGTATAAAATATGATGCCATTAGTGGCCAAAATTTTCTTACTCCTTTGAAAGCCAAAATAGATTTAGAAAGAAAATATATTGACATTTTCGGAAAGAAAATCCTGTTTGATGAAGAATCTCCATATCATATAAACAGTATCCAGACTATTAACGATACTAAATTCCAAAATTTCAACGAATTAAACTTAAGTAATTTAAATAACGAAGATTACTTAAAAATAATAAAATTATTAAACGAATACAACGACTTATTCTATAAAGATGGCGATGTTTTAACTTGTACAGAAGAGATATAACATGTAATCCCAACAACTATTAATACACTTCTTTATTCAAAAATGTATAGATACCCCCAAATTCAAAAAAAAGGAAATCCAAAAACAAATACAGGAGATGCTTTCTCAAAATATCATTCAGCAAAGTAGTTCTCCTTACAACAGTCCTCTATGGATAGTTCAAAAAAAAATCTATAATTCTGGTATCAAAAAGTGGAGACTGGTTGTAGATTATAGAAAACTCAACGAGTTTACAGTAGAGCACAGTATTTTTCAACCCTAGACCTTGCAAAAGGCTTCCACCAAATTTTGGTAAGAACGGAAGATAGGGAAAAAACCGCATTTTCTACTCCAATCGGTCACTATGAGCTTATAAGAATGCCGTTTGGGTTGAAAAATGCACCGTCGACCTTTCAAAGGCTGATGAATTCCATATTGAAATGTTATATAAATAAAATTTGCGTCGTCTATTTAGACGATATTCTAATATTTAGCACATCTTTAGAGGAGCATTTACTGAATTTGAAAAAAATTTTCAATCGGCTTCGGGAAACCAAATTAAAAATAAAAATTGATAAATGTAATTTTCTACAACGCCAAACTGAGTTTTTAGGTCATATTCTCACCCCTCAAGGGGTAAAACCTAATCCAAAAAAATTTTAAATTATTCAAAATTTGAAAATTCCAAATACTCAAAAAAAATCAAGTCTTTCTTAGGGATGACGGGGTTCTATCGAAAGTTTATAAAGAATTATTAAAGGGTACGAAAAGAACACTGAAGATGGCAAACAGCCGAAACCGGTTTGTTCACAAACCAAATTTGACGAGGGTCGACGGAAAACCGTACCCAAATAAAATTGATTATGCCAAAATTGCATTCCCAATAACAAAATTTTTAAAGAAAAATGAAAAGGTCGATGTTAATGATCCTAATTTCATTGTAGCTTTTCAAAAATTAAAAGACATTCTCATAAACCCTCTAATATTAAGGTACGCAAATTTCAATAAAAAGTTTAAATTAATAACAGATGCTAGCAATTATGCACTGGGGGCTGTTTTAACTCAAGATGACCACGAAAAAACTTACTCAACTATCAAAAAAGAGCTCTTAGCTATTGTCTGGGGCACTCAGTACTTTAGACCTTATTTATACGGGGTAGAATTTGATCTCAGTACAGATCATCAACCACTTAAGTGGCTGCAAGCCAAAAATAATGGCAAAAATATTAACCTCAGACTACAAAGATGGCTTGTCTTACTTATGGACTATGATGCCAAAATTGAATATATTAAGGGAAAAGAAAATCATATTGCTGATTTTCTTAGTCGTGTGGAAGAGATTCAGCAAAAAACATAAAAGTGAGCGAAAATTTTATAGAAAATAGATCGACATCATCATTAGAAGTGGAAACAAGGCATTCTCAAGAGGAAAATATAAACGACAATCTCAAAATTTTAACCACAGTTGTTAATCGTTTTAAATTTCAAATAATAATAACTGAAAGAAAAACTATGGACATCATGTGTATTTTTGACAAAGTCAGAATCTTCCTAGATAACGATGACCTTCATTCCCCAGAAATAGGTAATTATCTCAAACAATTTCCACTTAAGGGACAGGTTACAGTGTTTTTAAATGTCAATGAAACAAAATATTATCAATTTCAAAAAGTTATACAAAATTTATACCAGAGTGGAACCGATGTAAAATTCTTTAAATGCTCATATTTTTCTAAAGATATTGAAGACATTGATGAACTGAAAAAGCAAATATCGTTGTATCATAAAAATGAAACAGGTCACTCTGGAATTAATCCAACATATGAAGGAATAGGACACAAAATATATAACCCTAAGTTTAAATTAAAGATTCATGAAATAATAAACAACTGCGATTATTGCACATCGGCGAAATATGATAGAAACCCCATAAAACCGAAATTGCACCTTACCGAAAGTCCAACCACCACCAATGAAATAGTACATGTCGATACATACGTAAACACGAAACAATCGTTCATTGTTTTCATAGATAAATTCTCAAAGTTCGCAATTCATTTCCACCTTCCTGATAGAAACAGTTAAACCATAATTCAGAAACTAAGAGAATTTCTAGCTATTAAGGGCAATGTGAAGAAACTCGTATTCGACAACGAGTTCAACACAGTTAATGTTCGAAAATTCCTAGATGATAACAATATACTGTATCAACAAAGCCAAATAGCCACACAGGAAATTCGGACATAGAACGACTTAATAATACCATAACCGAAAAAATTAGAGTATTAAACCTAGAAGACAATATACCAATTATATTACAAATGGCAAGAGCAATTAGATTCTATAATAATACTTACCACTGATCAATTAAATGTACTCCCTTTGATGTGGAACAACACAAAATAGATCACAATATAATAAGAGGAAGAATTGATGCAAACAAAAGAAGAGTACTAGAAAAAGAAAATCAAAAAAGAGAAGAGTATATAAAAAACAGAAGAGAGGGCTATATAAAAAACTATAGAAGCCTAACACATAAGGAAGTACCAAAATATAGAAAACAAACACTAGATAATATACATCCTACTAATATCAAACGTCCTTTCAAATTTTCAGAAATTCTTAGGTATAATAATTGCCCTTACAATTATCCCAACGACTAATGCTACACTTCAAGTGAACATATTTCGTCAGAATAAAAGATTTGAGCTAATTAGAATTAAACCAGTGGAAATAATTAATAATACCCTTACTGTACTTCACTTAATAGACACAAATCAATATTATCAAATAAACGAAGATATAGAATTCAAAATAACCAATACCCCACAAAGTCAAACACAAAGACTAAAAACTAAAATAAAATCAATTAGTCCCCGAAACTTCTCTGACAGGACACAGAGAGGATTACTAAATATTATTGGTTCAGCACAGAAATTTTTGTTTGGTACTATGGTCAATGAAAATAGAAATGACATTTTAACCCATTTAAATTTGGTATTTGCTTCCCTCTACAATGCAATCGGATTATAATGCGATTAACACTACCTTCGATACCTTAAAAACGAAAAATAATCATATAGCAGTTCAAGTACTATATGCAGACATACTAAAACTAAATTACACTGAAGATAAAGTTAATCAAATACAGAAAAGCATTACTTCAGCTAAGAACCATATATTACATCCAAATATACTTACATCTGACGAAATCATGACTTATAACATTGACTTCTACAAACTTCAACTTATAAAACTAGACGTTATGTACTACAAAGACAATTTATTAGTGATTGCCTTAAAAATAACTTTAAATTCTTATACCACTGATTTAAAGACAATATTCCCAATCCCAAATTCAAACTTTTATGAAATAGATGATAATATAGAATACTTTTTCAATGTTGATTACACAACATAAAAATTGAGATAAATTACTATATTAAAATACATGGACATAAGCTTAAACCATATACTTATAGGAAACTGCAAGTTAAGGCAAAACAATAAAAAAAAATTTGATTCAAAATTGTAACGATCGGGAATTTATTTTGAATGGAAATTGTTTAATATCATATTATAATTGTGAAATCCAAATTGATAATTGTGTATTTGCAGTAGATTACAATATATTATTTCAGAATATACCGTATGAAAACAATTATCAAAATATAAAAGAAATAAAAGAATTAAAGTTACATAAAAATATAAATTATGGAAAAAATTTCTCAATGATAATCACAATTATTGTTATAATTATTGTATTAATTTATTTTCGAAACAAAAATAAAGTTAAAATTAATATAAATGAACCTCTCCCAAAAAAAAAAAAAAAAAAAAAAACAAAAACAAAAAACAAAAAAAAAATATGAAATAGAAGAATAATTAATTAAATTCGGGAGAATTTTTTAACAAAGGGTAGAGGAGTTACATATAACCAATACTTACTTACATAAATATATTTTCTATCACACTGCCGACTCTGAATTTTAATATTAGCTTTAAGTAAAACTGAATTGTAAAATGCATATCGAACGATAGTCCCGTTCGATTTGCATTCCTTTGTTAGTTATTCTTCATTCCTTTTTGAATGCTGATTTTTAAATGAAAAATACTTTAAAACGAATTTATGCATCAGAGTTAAAGGAAAAAAGATCAGTTATGAATTCACATTTTTTTTTTTTTTTTTTTTTTTTTTTTCGGACCAGCACTCAGGGGATGACCCCTACAAATGCAAAGCATTGTGCCAGAACTAGGAAATTAGGTTACGGGAAGGGGGAAAGAGGGAGTAGTGTCTGTGAACATTCAGTTTAAAATTTTCCCAGATTGAAAGTGACAGGAAAGATTTCTGGAGGGATTTTATTCCACATACGGACTGTTCTGCTAAAAAACGAATTTTCCCTGTAATGCGTAGTGCGATTCACTGGCCAATCAACCGCAAATGGATGTGCTCTCAACGAAAATCGTGTTAAACGCGAAAACGTGTGAGTATCGGGAACAAGTTCCCTAATTTCATTAGAGCACTTTCCATTGTAATAACGATAGAACAGTGAAATACACCCCACATTGCGTCGATGCTCTAGAGAATCAATAGAGTTGGATACCCTACCGTCCCCAATGAGCCTCTTGGCCCTCTTCGTACGCGGTCGAGTAACTCCAAAATAGACTTTGGAGCGCCGGCCCATACATGAGAGTTGTATTCCATTTTCGGACGGATATAGGTGGTATAGATAGTACGGAGATCGGATGGAGTGAAGTATCTTTTACACCGTTTTAGAAAACCAAGGCACTTGAAAGCTTCTTTAGAAACCTGAAAAATGTGTTTAGTCCATCGAACATCGCACTGAATTTTCATGCCAAGAACATCAAGAGCTTCCGACTCCGTAATATCTATATCACCCATAGTAACAGATGCAGCACCACTACCGAACTCAGATCTATTCGTTAGCATGCAACATTGCGTCTTACAAGCATTAAAATCTACTCTATTCACACGACCCCATTCCAAGATTGTCGCGAGATCGTGATTAAGGGTATCATTCATGTTCTGCCTTTTGGAATTAACCTCCAAATGGCCTGGTCTCTTACGAAATAAATATGAGTGACAAATGGCGCTGTCATCGGCAAAAGAATATATAGGGTTGAAAGTTCGACAAAGAAGGTCGTTTAGAAAAATAAGAAATAGAGTAGGAGAAAGAACGGAGCCTTGCGGTACCCCTGAATTAATCATGAACTCGTCTGATGAAATCCCATCTATAACAACTCGTATAGAGCGATTTCTGAGGAAACTAGATATAAATCTAGAGAAATTATCACCGACACCAAAAGCGGCAAGTTTTGATAGAAGTGCGTTATGCCACACTCTATCGAATGCTTTGGAGATATCTAGAGCCACCACCTTACTTTCTCCGAAGTGATGAATGGAATTACATCATTGCTCAGACAGAAAGGCCAGCAAGTCGCCCGTAGAGCGCCCCTTATGGAAACCATACTGTCGATCGCTAAGTAAGTTGTTGGACTCTAAGTACCTCACAAGATGGAAATTGACCATACTTTCAAACACTTTAGAAAGTGCAGAACAAATTGCTATTGGGCGGTAATTTTCAGGGTTGGTAGCCTCTCCCTTTTTGGGGATTGGCGTTACATTGGCAACCTTCCAGCACTTCGGAAATTGCCCGACTTGGTACAATGTGCTGAAAAGGGCTGCTAAGGGACGCGCTAGCGTCAAAGAGCACTGTTTCAAGACCAGTGCTGGTATCCCATCCGGCCCAGGGGACTTGTTGATGTTGAGATCAGCTAAAACCTTTTTTACCGCTCGAGATCGAAAAAATATCTTTGGCATAGTAACGGATACTCTTTCGAGCTCTGGCGGTGGTTGACTGCTTTCCGGCAAATAAGAATTATTTGCAAATATACCAGCTAAAAGGTTTGCTTTGTCAACCGGGTCAGTGAATATTTGATCATTCTTTAAAAGAGTCGGAATTGAAGAACTAGCATTATCCCGTATTCTTTTAACAAATGACCAAAAGTTCTAACTACCCCTAGAAGTAGCAAGAAGCTTAGTACGAAGACGCTCTTCGTATAGATGTTTTTCACGCCTTAGTACTTTGGCACACGAAGATCTCTCCCTTTTGCGTAGCGAGTCAGTATCTGCGTTTTTGTTTTTACGCCAGATATTGAATGCTTCCTCTCTTGATCTGACTGCATTTTTGCACGTCTGATTAAACCAAGATTTAGATTTGGTTTTAATCGAGATTGTTTTGGATGGAATAAAGGTTTTCATTCCAAACAAAATTATGTTTACAACCATTTCCGCCATGGCATTGACATTATTGTCTAAGAAACAAAGTTTCCAATTAAATTGCCTAAAAAATTCGTTAAGCTCAGCCCAACGAGCCTTCTCATAAATATATTTTAGACGTTTGGTAGCTGATTTTGTAACGTCATGAAGCTTCGAATATGAAAAGGAGGCGGAGATGGTACAATGATCGGAGTTGCCGAGAGGTGCACAAACATTAACTTCATACTTTTGGGGGTGTGAAGTTAGAAAAAGGTCGAGTGTATTACTATGGTGCCCATCAACACAGGGAATGTGTGTTGGTTCATTCACTAATTGCGCAAGGTGATTGTGCGCGGCAAATAGCTCAACATACAGGCCCTCTGTAGTTGTATGGTCTGAATGGCGAAGCCAGGAACAATTATGAACATTAAAATCACCAGCAACAACAATTTCACTGTTCGGGCAACTGTCGAGAATCTTCGATATTGAGTCGGAAAGAAAATCGAAGCCAGCTAAGGTTTTATCCTTTCCGGTATTTGGACTTCTGTAAAGAAACCCGAAATGCAAGAGGTGTGACCTGATCCTGAATTTAACCCAAAGACAGCTAAATTCAGGATCATTTGTGCCCAATAATTGCTGGCACTGGTACACAACTTCATTGCGAATGTAAATTGCAAGACCCCGGTGAAAATTAAATAGCGATAGGAGGTGATACCCAGGTAGCTGAAAACCCTGTGGATCAGCATCCTCAGACACCTGAGTTTCACATAAGGCTAAAATGTCCGGACGATGGAGACAAATGTGAGCATATACAGAGAAAAAATTCGCCCTCAGCCCGCGTATGTTACAGAAGTCAATTCTGAATTTTGTTGTCATGACAATGAAGGAAATTCAAGAAAAAGAACTGAACCATCCAACATGCTATACTGTGACCAATGCACTAACCTTAGCTTTTTGAACTTCTTTGTGACCAGTGCTAGGCCTTCATCACAAGTAGTTCAACAAAAGTCAATACAATGTTCACAGTGCAGCAAAATATTTTTAAGTAGAATAGGGACGGAAAAAGGCACTAATATCACCACAAGAGCCATAAAAACCCTGATCTGGTCCTTTTGGCCCCAACGCGGCCCGTTGTGCCATCACTTGATTAATCTTTTCCATCTCTTTTATTTTATTCCACTTTTCACTCTCTTGTTATGTCACTGCTCTTTTAATATTGTCCTGTTGTTGTTTTGTTAATGTTTTGGTTTTAGTTGTTTTAGTTTTTTTTTTTTGAATTGCTATTGTTTTGGTGTTTTCTTTTATTGTTTATGCATTATTAATTTGTTCTCCGACTGCAGGTCGCGATTTAGTATTTAATGTTTAGTTCTACTCTGTTTTTTTTTTCTTTTTTAGGTATAATTTTATTCTGTTATTTTGATATTTTTATTTGACATTTGACTAATAAAGATCGTAAAACACGAACAGCTATAGTTGTTTAAATTCGTAAATCGCGTGGTATGGACTTTCAGCTTTATTGTATATAACAAATGTATTGGTAATATCCGTTTAATTAAGCAGAAATAAAATCAGGGATTGTTTTCTGGTTTAGTTAAGAGACAAATTGTTATTATAGGTAAAGAGCTTGTGATCTTTTACATTCTCTTTGATCAAGGCAAAATAAAGTGACCGTTTCAAATGTGGGGATGAAAAATGCATACAGTGAACGAATGAATTGTGGTTTATTTAAGGAAAAATTGTGTTTTTTGCCAAATTGAACAAATAAAATGCAAATATATGCGTATATTTTCTTCTAAATGTAAATACCTTTTTTTTGAGAATTTTAAAGATGATTGCTTTTTGTTTGCTAATTTGTATGAAACGGTTAATTATGTATGTATGTATTAGGTGTGTGTATTCTTTTGTTTCTTTTTTTGGTTGTAGAAAATGCTGTTTTCAAACGGTGTTTTTTGGTTTTTGCTTTGCGATTGACGCAAAAATGTCTACCTTACTTGTTTAATTTTTTTATAACTAGATTTTTGTAACGGTATTTTTTTTTTGTTTATCTTTTATTTTTTACACTTTACACATATGTATAGATTTTCGATGCACATGCATACAAATATTTTTGCTTTTTTGTTACATACACCCTGCGGTAATATTTTCGCTATTATTTTTAGTTTTTTTTTTTGGTTTTCTTTAACTAGCTTTTTGATTTTATAAAATTTCAGCTTTCATTAACAAGCCTACTTCTTTTGCGTTCAATTCAATTTGTTATTTTCTAATTCGCTTACGTTTGTCCCTGGTTTAATTATGACTGATGTGTTTTGTTCTTCTGTTAAATCATTTACCTCATTGCTGCTTTTGATGTGTGTCAGGTATTTGTTGTTGTTCCAATAAAGAGACAAATTATTATTGACTCGAGTGGACCATGAAACTTTTTAGTTAAAGCTTATACTTATCTCGCTTCCTTTAAAGGGTAATCGGGATGAATAAAAGAGTATTTCTATAATTCTGGTGGGTTTTTATTATAATTCCGTGTGGTAGATTTAAAAATTGCTTTAAATTTCTTTCTTTTAATTAAAAATACAACAAATTTTCCTGAGCAAGCAAGTGGTTTTAACAAAGGTTAGATCGTAAGTAAGGTTTTAATACAAGACTTGTAATAAGGCAACTTCGTATTCTTATATGTAAAGTGAAAAACTACAATTTCATTTGTAGCTTATAACAATAAGTTCCAAAAAGAGTGTAGTAACTTATACAACTATATTAACGATAAATGCGATTTTTATATATGGTTATCGATAACATTTCAAATTCAATAGTAAATTTAAGATTCAAAATTCAAGAAAAATATATTAATTATTTTTTAGTGTTCAAACGATGTTTGGACACTGCATTTTCTACTTCTACTGGTCACAACGAATTTACTAGAATGCCAATCGGTCTAAAAAATTCTCCAGCTTCATTCCAACGCATGATGGATGAAGTGCTTAATGACTATGATATTTTAGATGATATTTTAGTATTTTCTACTTCTCTTGAAGAGTATGTTTTATCCCATTAAGACAAATTTTTAAAAGCTTATCTGAGTACAATGTTAAAGTTCAGGTTGACAAGTGTAATTTTTTTCGTCGCGAATCAGAGTATCTTGGACATGTTGTAACTCCTTAAGGAATAAAACCAAACGCAGATAAAATTACTGTCATTCAAAAATTCCACTTCCAAAAATCATTAAAGAAATTAGGTCATTTTTAGGGCTAACAGGGTTTTTTAGAAAATTCATAAAAGATTATAGTCATATGGCTTTACTCATGATTTTCAACCTTAAGAAAGGTATAAAAATCAACGTAAATGATCAAAAATACGTGAACTCTTTTCGTAAATTAAAAACGATTTTATGTAGTGCACCGGTTTTAGCATATCCTCAATTTGACAAATTATTTGTATTGACAACCGATGTCAGCAAAGAAGCATTAGGCGCGGTGTTATCCCAAAACAGTCATCCAATTGCTTTTACAACGCGTACATTGAACAAGCATCAGCTCAATTATAGTGCTATAAAGAAACAATTATTAGCAATAATTTGGTCAATAAAATATTTTAGACCATATTTATTCGGAAGAAAATTTAAACTTCAGACAGATCATAGACCACCTATATGGCTTAACTCAATGAAAGAGCCTAACATGAAACTGCAGAGATGGAAGATACAACTGAACGAATATGATTTTGAGTTGAATATATTAAAGGAAAAACAAACAAAGTTGAGTCGACTTAATGTTAATGCAATAACTAAAGAAAAGGAATATATTCAATCCGATTTAGCCACAATTCACAGTGCAAAAGAAAATTTTAATGAATACATTCCTGTATCGGAATTTTTAGTAAACGTTTATAATAATCAAATTATAATAACTTTAGGAAATAAATATACATATAAAAAACAAACATTATAGGAGAAAAAAGCAAGACATACTATAACAATAAAAGAATATTTTGAAAAACAAATAATCAAATTTTTAAATCCAATTTTGCCTATTAAAGGGACTGTAGCAATTTTTGTGATAATTTTAAAATTTTTAAAAATTACCAAGAAACTTTAGTGCACTATTTTACTAATTTAAGTGAGATGAAATTTTTATGCTGTTCAAAATTTGTAAAAGATATTTTTAATAAAGAAAATCTTTTGGAAATCATAGAGAAATATCACAATGATAAAAATCATAGACGAATTCAAGAAACGTTCTTAGAATTAAAAAATATAATTTATTATCCAAATTAAAAAAAGGAGATTTATACGTAAATAAACAATTGTATAATATGTAATATGTGTAAATATGACAAACAACAAAAACAAAACAATATTATGTCTTACAGAAACTCCCTTAAAATCAAATGAAATACTTCATGTTGTGAAATTGCAATATGAATATGCTCTTCCCCACAGTAATACATTTCAAATATTTTGATTTGAATAAATGTTTTATGAGAATATCAAAAACTGTTTATTTTTTAATAAATATTTTTGTAATAAATATTTTGTGAGAATATCATGAAAAGGAATCAAGCCGAAATAAAATTGCTTAGATTGAACATGATTCCTGTTAATTCTTTTGATTCCTTTTAGTTTGATTCATCGTGTATAAAAATAAAAGGAGTCTCTAAGAGAATTACACTTTAAGCAAAACGCTTGCTTCCTGTTTATTTGAGTCTCAAATGAACTTACATTTGTTCCCACACTATAATGGGAATAAAGTAATGATGTATATTTGTTTTGTTTATTACAATTAGTTCTTTTGGTTTTAATTTATTTTTTGTTGTTGTATCAAAATAAATTAAACTTTAAACAAAACGCTTACTCGAATGAACTTACCTTCATTCCCACACTGTAATAGGAATAACGTTATGATTTTTAGTTGTTTGTTTGTTTGTTTGTCAGCATAAATGAGGAATAAAATTTTGTTTTCCACGGGTGGTTCAAGTTACCAGACAGTAGTGAAATTGAATCTCTGTTTGCGATGGTAATGAAGGTCACACTAACACACTGAACAATTTCTGGAAATTTTTCTGCAATTATTGATATTATTTTTGCATTATATTTATTTTTGTATTAATTTTTTATCTTCATTTTTTATATGGATTAATTTTTGTATTATATTCATTTTTTGTATTAATTTTTGTATTGTATTAATTTTTAAGTGGTTTGTATAAATACCACAGTTTTTCAATAAACTGTATTATTATTGCAACTGTAACCATTGGTCAGAACTGTTTCGATTAATTAGTTGAACCACACAAACGAGTCTGGGATTAACATTTTTGACGAACGTGACAGGACACTTTCCTTCCTACAAGCGTTACCCAATCCACTATGGAACCGGCTTCAGTAAACCTGCTCCGCCACCTAAGGGAAACGGGAGAAACTATTGCCACCATTATTTGGAATTTCTCCAAGGACTCAGCCAGCCGGAAAACGGCAGCCTATTACCAGGAGAGACTATCTTGACTAACGGCAGCTTGGACGGAGTTTGAAACAGCTGATACTGAATTACGAGTTTTGCCGGGAGTGGACACATCTGATGAATATTTCACATCCGACTACTACACTCGAATTCAAGCCATGGCAACGAAATACATCTCAATAATGGAACATGCTCTCGATGACCAAGGTAAAAAATCCGGAAGGAGGGAGTTACCCAAGTCTGCAAGTACCGGTCAACCGCACGCCGAGGCAACTGGTGGCCACGACGGATTAATCAGCCGGTCCCTTGGAAAAATGGCTGCTCTTAGTCGACAGTTAGAAGGCCTGCAGCTGCAACCAGGCCAGGATCCGTCATATTACGGGGTAAAAAAGGCCACTATATCTAAGCTATGGTCTCAACTAGAGGGGCTTAATGACGAATTGTTGGACAAATATCCAAATCCAGACAACGCTGGTTACGATTCCAGCAGATATGTTCACCTCGAACAAGCTGCCCTTACCTACGGTCACCATTTCAAAATTTGATGAGGACTATATGAAATGGACGCCATTCTCCGATTTATTTACACGAATCGCCCATGAGCAAAAGATGTCCGACGCTCACAAAATGTGGTATCTGAAGAGCAATGTCACTGGTGAAGCTGCAACTCTCCTTAATCATCTTCCGGTCACTGGAGAGAATTATCAAATGGCGTGGAAATGGCTACAGGAGCGGTACGACAACAAAAGGGTCATGGTAGCCACAGTGGTTCAGTGACTGCTTGACCAGCCATCAGGTGCTTCCATATTAGGTGCTATTAAGAGATTGCACAATACCACAAGCGAGTGCTTGGCAGCCCTGACCACCCCAGGACTTCAAGTAGTCGCCTGGGATCCATTGCTCCTGCACATTTTGGTAAAAAAAACTGGATAAAGCAGTGCATGCGCAATATGAGCAATCGACTTCTCAGCCAAATGAACTTCAGACAATCAACGAATTTCTGACATTCCTTGCGAACTATTTCCACACTCTAGAAGCACTGGGACACAAAGAAAAACCTTCGTGTTCAAGTAGCAAACTATGCGCGCTTACTGCACAACCCCGACTTTATCATTATCATCCAATATATCGATGCAAGAATTGTTGTCGTGTTGCCACAAATCATTTCTCCTCAACCTGTACAACAGCTTATCATCGACAATTGGGCGATTCTCAACAATTTAGCATTGGCGGATCCAAATTTTAATTGTCCGGAGAAAATCGACATTCTGTTGGGAGCTTAATACTACCATCAAATACTTGCAATTGGGCAAATTAAACTTGGTGACGACCTTCCAACCTTACAAAATACTACCTTCGGCTGGATAATATCTGGAAAGATATCTGGCGAACAACTCTCATCAGCACTATGCGGGACCTTGACTGAGGAGCAGAACCTGAATACGGCGATTGAACGATTCTGGAAACTTGAGGAGATCGAGAGCACGAAAAACCAATTATCTTCCTATGATGCAAAATGTGAGGCATATTTCAATCAACACACCCCGCGTAACAAGGACGGAAGGTTCATCGTGCGACTTCTATTCTGCACGGAACCATCTTTCTTAGGTGCCTCACATCAGATCGCTTTCAACCGCTTCCCCAACTTGGAACGACGACTAACAAAAGATGTTTCCAGAAAAAATCAATACATCCAATTCATGGAGGAGTATGAAACAATGGGGCATATGTCAAGAATCAACATCGATAAGGTAGAGGGGTCTAAATACTTTATTCTTCACCATTGCATTTTGCGCCCTGACAGCAGCACCACTGAACTTCGGGTGGTGTTTGATGCTTCAGCAAAAACCTTGTCAGGGAAATCGTTGAATGATATTTTGCACATCGGACCACCACTACACCACTATATTTATGGTTCTCCTACTATTTCGGCTTCCACGGTTTGCGTTTACAACCAATATAGAAAAAATGTACCGACAAATATTGATTCATCCTAAAGATCGACAGTACCAAATAGTCCTGTGGAGAAGTAATGTTTCTGAACCAATAATGTACTTTACTTTAAACACAGTAACCTATGGCACTAGACCAGCACCGTACTTGGCAATCAAATGTCTCAAGGAAATCAACCAGGATAATAAGACACAATTTCCGTTAGCAGCCAGCTTCTTGGAAAAGAACTTCTTTGTGGATGATGGGTTGGGTGAAGCCAATAGCTTGAACACAGCCCTGGAAATTCAACGTCAGCTACGACAGGTCATGTCAAAATACGGGTTTCATTTGCGAAAATGGTGCGCCAATCATACCCAACTACTCCGAAATATCCCCAATGATGATCAGGAAGTTAGTTTTGACTTCTCTACAGAGGAAACTGACTACACAAAAACTCTAAGGTTGGTTTGGCGACCCAAGGAGGATCTACTCAAGATTAAGGTTAATATACAACTAATCAAAGCTATGACGAAAAGGACAGTCACCTCAGATGTAGCCCGCATATTTGATCCACTCGGACTCCTGTCGCCAGTAATTGTCAAAGCAAAGATGTTCATTCAGGAATTATGGAACTTGAATTTGTCATGGGATGAAGCGGTGCCGTCAGAATTTGACTCACGCTGGCGAAGTTTTCGAAGTAATCTGAATGAACTCGAAACCTTTCGAGCTCATCGGCACATATATAAAGGATCGATTCCTCGCAATACGCAAATTCATGTTTTTACAGATGCCTCAGAAAAGGCGTACTGTGCCGCAATCTATCTCAGAAGAGTCGGGCCAAATCACCTAGTTATGGTATACTTGCTTTGTGCGAAATCCCGTATATCCCCGCTGAAGCAACAAACACTGCCCAGGCTGGAATTATGTGCTGCCCAATTGGGTCCCACCTTGCCTGCAAGGGTTAAACAGGATCTGGACATGAATACAACGCCAACATTCTACTGGTCCGATCCCAAAGTCGTCTTAACATGGATAAATTTACGATCATCTTCCTTGCACACATTCGTAGCAAACCGAATAGCGGTAATCCAAGAGAGCTCGACCCCGGCCCAGTGGCGTCATGTCGGTTCCAAGGACAACCCAGCAGATATAATATCTAGAGGACTGGATCCACAGCAGTTGCAGCATACACCCCAGTGGATGTATGGACCATTCTTTCTTCAGGGAGATGAGAAACATTGGCCTTCTGTATTCAGTCTAAATCCTGAACTACCCATACCGGAGCAGAAGAAAGTTTCTGCTAACTTGCTGGTTTCAGGACCAAATGAACACATTTTGCATTGTGTCAATCACAGAAACTCCATTAAAACCCTGCAACGTGTTATTGGATACATCTTCAGATTTATAAAAAACGCAGGCAGTCCCAAGGAAGACTCAAAAAGCGCTCACGCCGTTCGAACTTCACGATTCTCTTCTCATAATTATTAGAGAAACTCAAAGATTGGCATTCGCAGAAGACATCAAACAGTTGCAAAAACGCAACGAAATTATGGCGTCAAGTTCGATCAAGGCTCTATCCCCATTTTTAGATGAAAAACGGATTTTAAGAGTCGAAGGAAGACTAGAAGAGTCCTCGTTACCATTCGATACAAGGCATCCAATGCTCCTCCCATCTAATGATATAATCAGCAAGCTAATATTTGGTTCAATCCATAAAGAGAATAAGCATTGTGGAGCCCAGGCTCTCCTTGCAAACGTCCGACAACGGTTTTGTCCCATCAAGGGAAAATATTTAGCACGAGAAACCATCGACAAGTGTGTAAATTGCGCAAAACCAAAACCTAAATTTCTGCAGCCGATCATGGGAAATTTGCCTGCACCGAGGGTAACTCCAGTAAGGCCATTTATACATGCCGGGGTCGACTATTGTGGTCCAATTTTTGTTCACTTTAAAACTCGAGGAAAGCGACCCCAAAAGGCATATATTACAACAGACGCTTTCCTCGGGGCACTAAAACGGTTCACCAGTCGCAGACGTCACTGCCAACATCTATATTGTGACAACGCAACAAACTTTGTCGGAGCAAAAAACCAACTAGCGGAATTATCATCAGCTCTTTTTAGTCAAACAGCTCAAGAAACAATCCAACGGGAATGTGCAAACAAGAACATTGCTTTTCATTTCATTCCTCCTCGAGCACCACATTTTGGGGGATTATAGGAAGCAGCAGTTAAATCAGCCAAAAGTCTACTAATAAAAGAAATGGCTAATGCGTCCCTAACGTATGAGGAAATGGAGACTGTGGTCATAGAGGTAGAGGCAATTCCAGACCTCTTACAGCATTATCAAGTGACTCTAATGATGCAGTTGCTTTGACTCCTGGCCATTTCCTGATTGGCGAACCTCTCACGGCACAAGTCGATGCAATTGCCTAGTCGATGTCGCCATCACTCGTCAAACGATGGGAATTGGTATCAAAAATAAAACATCATTTCTGGAAACGATGGTCCCACGAATACCTCACTGGCCTTCAGCAGCGCAACAAATGGCAAGCAAAATCGCAAAATCTGCCAGTTGGCACGATAGTTATAATTAAAGACAGCACTCCTGTCATGACGTGGCGACTCGGAAAAGTATTCGAAAAATACCCCGGGCCCGACGGTATCGTGAGGACAGCAACGGTCAGAATATCTACAGGTATCATCAAACGGGCGATTCACTTACTCGCTCCGCTTCCGGTCGATACATCCACAACCACTACAGCAACTGGGAGCCACACTGAGATGCTTCCTCTGGACACACCTTCAACTGCAACCGCCAAAACTAACGGAAATAGCTCGGACCTAAAGAGAAACCGACCGCGCAATAACACACACAAGAATTCACCGTCCCCAAAACGCGTCTCGGTGGCATCAACAGGCCTACTACTGATCCTCGCCTTATTCCTTTCATTGGTGGTGTGCCAGCAAGGTACCTATACACAGATCATTAGCTCACCTGGATTACACTTTGAATATATTGGTCAAGTTAAACCAATCATCTCAGAATGGAAGCTGCTAATCTACTTTGAACTGTCCCCATTTCTCGATGAAGTACAACTGCTAGCAAACGGAACTAAGATGTTAATGAAATGTTGACACAATTCAGAACTCACTCATCAATGTCTGGCGCTCGTTACTCATTTTAATAACGTGAGACATAAAGTGGATGCCAGTTTCGAAAGCCTCTTCAGAAGAAAGAAACGAGGGGCAATCGATTTCGTTGGGAATGTGGCAAATTCATTATTTGGAGTTTTGGATTCACAGTATGCGGAACAAATGGCCAACACCATCAACAGCATAAAGGCCAATGAAGACCACCTGGCACACCTTCTACGGAATCAAACATCTTTCCTCGATTCCACTCTGAATATTATGAAACAAGCGGAAATCACACTCAAAATAGCCTCGACGAATTGCATCTTAGACTGAAAGGACTCGAGAACTTTACAGTTAATGACAGCCATCAGTCTCAACTTATTTTATCGCTTAGCATTCAGTTGCTGATTATTGCAGACAATGTGCAAACGATGTTAGAGGCAATGATGGATCTGCTAACCGATACCTATCATGGTAGAATAAGTCCTTCGCTACTGACGCCACAACAATTCTCTTCAGAAGTGGACAAGATAAGGGCAAATCAGCAATCAGACTTAATGCTACCAGTCACGGATATCATTCATTTATATAGCTTAGTGACAGTTAAACCAGCCGTTTCTAACCAACACATTATTTGCACATTGACAATTCCACTGGCCCATGCCGAATCCGACTAATTTCATCTGACATCTGTTCCACAATTAGTCAATGATTCGTTGGTGGCGATCATTTCAACGACCAAACTGATGGCTCTCAACGCCCACCGAGACGAGTATTTCCCGGTTGATGACGCCAACCTCCGTGATTGCTACGAACTGGAACATGATACGTTTTTATGCCCAAATATCCAAGCTACGTATTCCAAGAATTCACAAATGTGTCGGTGTGAGATGCATCTATTCAACAATGAGTCAGACATAAGCTGCAATACCGAGGTCCTGGCCAGTAATAATGTGTGGTACCAGCTTCATAAAAAGAATCAATGGCTGCTAGCAACCAAGCATCTCCTCAAGTTAAGTGTGGTGTGCAACGGCATAAGTAGTTATCAGGTCCTACAAGGGACTGGACGCTTACATTGCCTGCAGAATGTACCATGAAAAATGATTTGATAACCGTATATGGGCACCAAACAACCATCTCGACTCTATATCTCTCCTATACAAGCTCAGGTATTTGTTGCCCCATTTACAGCAGAAGGTCCAAAATTTAACCGAGGCGTCACCAGATATAAGGTTCATTGGGAACGTAACCAAACTGCAAGAGGATGTAAGAGAACAGCTGCGCAACATAACTACCACACCAATCAAGCACGACGTTTATAGCTTGAAAGTTAGCTATGTCGGATTAGCTGTAATTTTGACACTTTCAATCATCCTAGTAATCAGATTACTGCTCAAAAGAAGACTCAATACGCGTCCCACGGCACCACAGCCCTCACCGAGGACCAACTGGAACATTTCGTTGGACCCTGGTGTCTAAGCTACTTCAGCATGAATTGCTGGTAATTGTTCAGTTAAACGTGCCTACTGATACGATCGACCCCCCGGGAGCCGCAGCATGTTAATTCTTTTGATTCCTTTTAGTTTCATTCATCGTGTATCAAAATAAAAGGAGTCTCTAAGAGAATTACACTTTAAGCAAAACGCTTACTTCCTGTTTATTTGAGTCTCAAATGAACTTACATTTGTTCCCACACTATAATGGGAATAAAGTAATGATGGATATTTGTTTTGTTTATTACAATTAGTTCTTTTGGTTTTAATTTATTTTTTGTTGTTGTATCAAAATAAATTAAACTTTAAACAACACGCTTACTCGAATGAACTTACCTTCATTCCCACACTGTAATAGGAATAACGTTATGATTTTTAGTTGTTTGTTTGTTTGTTTGTTTGTTTGTCAGCATAAATGAGGAATAAAATTTTGTTTTCCACGGGTGGTTCAAGTTACCAGACAGTAGTGAAATTGAATCTCTGTTTGCGATGGTAATGAAGGTCACACTAACACACTGAACAATTTCTGGAAATTTTTCTGCAATTATTGATATTATTTTTGCATTATATTTATTTTTGTATTAATTTTTTATCTTCATTTTTTATATGGATTAATTTTTGTATTATATTCATTTTTTGTATTAATTTTTGTATTGTATTAATTTTTAAGTGGTTTGTATAAATACCACAGTTTTTCAATAAACTGTATTATTATTGCAACTGTAACCATTGGTCAGAACTGTTTCGATTAATTAGTTGAACCACACAAACGAGTCTGGGATTAACTTTTTTGACGAACGTGACAGGACACTTTCCTTCCTACAAGCGTTACCCAATCCACTATGGAACCGGCTTCAGTAAACCTGCTCCGCCACCTAAGGGAAACGGGAGAAACTATTGCCACCATTATTTGGAATTTCTCCAAGGACTCAGCCAGCCGGAAAACGGCAGCCTGTTACCAGGAGAGACTATCTTGACTAACGGCAGCTTGGACGGAGCTTGAAACAGCTGATACTGAATTACGAGTTTTGCCGGGAGTGGACACATCTGATGAATATTTCACATCCGACTACTACACTCGAATTCAAGCCATGGCAACGAAATACATCTCAATAATGGAACATGCTCTCGATGACCAAGGTAAAAAATCCGGAAGGAGGGAGTTACCCAAGTCTGCAAGTACCGGTCAACCGCACGCCGAGGCAACTGGTGGCCACGACGGATTAATCAGCCGGTCCCTTGGAAAAATGGCTGCTCTTAGTCGACAGTTAGAAGGCCTGCAGCTGCAACCAGGCCAGGATCCGTCATATTACGGGGTAAAAAAGGCCACTATATCTAAGCTATGGTCTCAACTAGAGGGGCTTAATGACGAATTGTTGGACAAATATCCAAATCCAGACAACGCTGGTTACGATTCCAGCAGATATGTTCACCTCGAACAAGCTGCCCTTACCTACGGCCTTTGTTGCAAAACAGCAGAACACAGCTATATACATACGCCTTGGTTGGTCTTTTTCCCCTTACCTTGTGATGTACCCAAAAGGGACTACAATAGTCTACACCAGAATTGATAAATAGTCGGGCAGGCACTATTCTTGATTCTGGCAAATTTCCCATTATTTGTTGACATAGTTGCGGTCGGGCTCTAGTGCACCTTATGCATTTTTGAACAACTGATCTTGCTGTTATTTTTCCTTTTATTGGCCAAAATCGTTGTCTTATAGTATTTTAAAGTGCTTGGGATCCGCAGTGTTTGTTGTCCACATGTGTCATAATAAACAGTAGCCTCGACAGCGAATCATTATATGGTAATATCATCGGGTGCTTTTTGTCGGGTTGTAGATTGGAATGTTCCAACCTTCCTCCTACTCGAACAATTCCTTCTTTATTTAAGAATGGTGACAGGCTGTTAAGTGAACTATTTTTGTCAAGTGGTTGGCTCTTTTGAAGTTGTTGTATGTCTGCTGCAAAATTGCTCGATAATTAAATACAGTGAACCGTCTAGTTCCTTAGGAGTTATGCTTTGATCGGTGTCCGGAGGACTTTCTGGAGTTTGTTGTGAATCTAAGAATATATTCCAAACTTCTTTGCAAAGTCCTAAATGAATTATTTTGCTGAATTGAATATATGAAATCGTTGCTTGTTGTTAATGTTGTTTCCATAACAGTGTTATTGGTACTGCTTTTTTAAGGTGAGAAGGCAGGATTGATTTCACGTGACGCCATTCTTCTGCTAGTGTTAGCGATTGAATAGTTGATATTCTATTTGCAACAAATGATTTAAATGAGGAGGATTGTGATTTAATCCAGGATAACACCATTTTTGAATCCATAGGAATATTGATTGATTTTGCAGATTTAAGTCAGCCTTGATTCTATGGGCAAGTTGCGATGCTTAGATTGCGGCACTTAGTTGTGAAGTTGTGTTGTTCTTGGAATTTCACCATGGAATATGTGTCTTTTAATTTTGAAATCATCCAGTGTTCTTAAATCATTTCGAAAATTGTTCCACGTAGTCCGAAGATCTTGACGCAATGATTCGTCCCAATCTAATGTATGCTGCCATAATTGTAGAATAAACATTTTCGCCTTGACAATTACAGCAGCAAGAAGACCAAGGGGGTCGAATAATCTGGCAAGCTCTGACGTAACTGTGCGTTGTGAAATTACCGACAGTTCAACAAGTTTTACTTTGATGAAAAAGTTGTCGGTTTGGGGCACCCAAAGTAGTCTTAACGTTTTTATTGTTTTATTAGGGCTGCCATCGAAGTTTATAACTCGATCAGTATGGAGTATATCCTCCAGAAGTCTAGAATTGTTCGAACACCACTTTTTTAGATTGAATCCATGTTTTTCCAAAATAATTTTTAGTGCTCTTTTGGTCTCAATGCCTAAATTTAGACTATCTGAAACACCAAGACTAATAACTAATATTTACTAATATTTGCCTGTACATCATTTCGATGTCGGTTGTGAAGACAAATTTTGGTATTCGAAATCGGAGTAGAATTGAAAATAGTTCGCGCTGCACTGTAGAACCGATGTGCATCAAATCATTTTGAATATTTTGCTGATGCATCAAATACCACTCTAAGTTTTGTTGACGTGCTATCGGGTTTGAGGATACAATGATGTAGAATAAAATACCTTGGATTAGGTATCTCATGTATATTAACTTTTTGCATCTGGCCCAACTTCCCATATTCTTTCATAAATTCGGTGTATTCACGTCGGATGAATTCATCCTATTAAAGACCTTTTTCCAGACTCATAAACTTATAGTATGCCATTTACTGTGGTTTTCCCAATGCTGATAGACCTTCCCAGAATGGAATGTTGACAATTAAGCGGCCATTTGAGTTCGTCTGCACATGTTGATTAAAGTATGCCTCACATAGATCTTCTGCTGGAGATAGTGTCCTATCACCTGATTCTAGCTCATCGAGTTTCCATAGCTGTTCCATTATCTTTTCTAATGAGGTTTCACTGTCGAAGACTGCACATGTAACTGTTTTAGGACCTGAAGTTGTTTGTTGTTTGATAAGTCCTCCAATAATCCACCCAAGTCAAGTGTTTTGCAATATGAGATGACCATTTTCGAATCTCAAGGTACCAGGCTGCAATAGACCAAAATGGAACTCCGCATTAAGAAGGATATCTATTTTTCCTTGTATGTTAAAACTGCGATCTGCCAAGTGAAGTTCCTTTGGAATTTTCAGCTTAGAAGTATTAATACCTTGACTTGACTATGCTGGTATAATTGTTGGCAATATAAATGCTGCTAGACATCATTTCCATGCTAACAACTGTGTGATTTGATTTACATCTGCGCCTGGCTATGTAGCCTTAATCAGATGGTGGTCAAACCACTGCATAAATAGGGACGTTATGCTCGTCCTAGGAAGCGGAAGACTAATTCTAGCAACAGGTATTTCTTGCAACTTTAATGATTCCAGAGCAGAGCTGCAAATCATTACTCCTTGCTGAAGAGTCGGAGACTATCCAACTCCTGTCCAGAGCATATGTCTAACATTCTCACTGGATCTGGGAACATTTCACCAGGTAGGTGTTATTAAAGGTGAAATGAACCCGGCCACCATATAAAACTGACCTGTCTGTTATGGGGCCGCGAAACCACAACCACCACGATACTCCCGAAGGGCCAACCTCAATAATTAGCCAGAGAACAGTTAAATGTCTAAAGAGATAAATGACGGAACTCTGTGGCTTACTGATTCCCGTGGAAATAAAGTGGAGTTTCCAGTTGTACTCCTGCTGACTTTAGGGGACTGGGCTCTCTTTTTCTCCAGTTTCACAAGTCTATATAGTCACGCTCCACAAAGACCATATATGTGCCCCCGGGGGGAATTTTTATGCTAAAAAGATGATGCGCTCGTTTTTGTATACTTCCAACTCCATCAATAGACAAGGTGGCTTCTGATGTTGAAAGTGATAAGCTTTTGATCAGCCGTTCAGTTACAATATTAACGTGTAAACCTGAATCTAGTATGGCTCCAAATTCATCCGAATTTCCGTTTGCACCTTTGATGATACCTCTTGCTGTAGCCAAAATTACAATCTTCTGGTTATCTGCGGCAGCTGAGGAAACAGCAGATGAAGAAACGGCAGCTGCATTGCCTGGAGTTGCATCGCGTCTTATATGTGTACCTTAGACGTATTTTGTGTGTTTTTCGATAAATGCAATAATGTATTGTGTTTATTATTACATTTTCTACATTTACTGTGGCCACATGATCAAAAGTGAAACAGTTTACACACCGTTTCTGATGTTGCACCCATTTGAGCCTTTCACTTTCAGTCATTGCCATGAATTGCTTACAATGATAAATTCGGTGCTTACCATTGTTGCACAGTTTGCAATTGATGTTATCCTCCACTGATGTTATGGAAGAAACAACCCTATTTAAACCGTTGTGAAACGCTGTTTTTTGTCCAGTAGCTTCCATTGATTCGAACTGCATCTCCAAAAACGAAAATAGTTCGTTAATTGTTGGCACTTCCTTTGGCCATGACAATGACTGCATAAACCGAATGTAAAGTGTTTGATCCATTTTTTTTTATTATAATTTGGATTAGTATGGCATCCCGGGACGTTGTGTCGATATATAAGTTGTTAAGTGCTAACATTCATTCTTTTGTTGTGTCATGAATAGACTTGATTAATGCAGGAGTTAATGTTTCCTTTTGGTTGATTTAGGATTTTTTTTTTACTAACGTGGCCATTAGAATTCATTTATTATTGTATCGCTCTTGAAGAAGCGTCCACGCAGTTTTGTAATTTTCTTCAGTCAAGGTTAGGTGGCTTATAAGTTTACTAGCCTCCCCTAATAATTTGCTTTTACGGTACCACATCTTTTGGACCTTTGGGAGAGGTTGCTTATCCACTATTTGCAAGAAAAGTTCATAGAACTGACGCCACTTCATACTGTCAGCGGTAACGAGGTGTGTGCTTCTGAATTACTTGCGACATGTAATGTGCAAGAGACGTTTTCTCTGTTTTTGTCTGCTGCTGCTGGAAGTTTTACAAGATAGTCTTGAACCAAATTTCCAGCTCGTTGTATTAAGTTTGTTTTAGTCCCAACTTTGATGGATCTTCACTCTGCTCCCACATGTTGTCATATAAATCTTCAATTTGGCTCCATAATTTTCTTATCGTCTCTGATTTGAGTCGATAAAATTGTTTTGGGTGACCTTCCTCTAGCGATTCCAAACCATGTAGCAAACGATTTAAAGCTGTCATGCGTGCAGTTATTTTCCTGACTATGACATGAATTGGTTGCAGCTCTAGTTCAATGTGGTCTGTTGCCAGAATTTCTGGTGTCTTTTCTCGTACTGGTTTTGTACTTGCAACCCTTAATTTTGTTAATTGGGAATGAATGTACTCAATCGTTGCGCTGTGCTCTTCGCCAGTAATTTTGTTTGCCATATACAAATAAGCTCACTTCGTTTGGTACTATAGAAATCTTCGGTTCTTTTTTCGAGTGGGGCTTTTTTTATACCCGAGATGATTCTTTCAATCCCGTTTGCCCGCCCTTCTTGCTACATCATAAGATCCTGAATGGTTGGCATTGTGAGTTAATTGATGTTAAGCTGACGACTCCAGTTAACTGATGATGTCTTGCTGAAATGCCAATTGTTTTCGTTCAAAATAATTTATTTCCGAAAATTATTATTTGAAAATAAAACAAAGAAATTAGAACACTTTCCAAACGTTATAAAACATAAATTTATTTAAATTAAATATTAATGGAGGATTAAATGTACAACGTACTTTGAGCGGGGTATACAAGAGTATGAAATGTAGCTTAGCCAAAAAACTTCCCTAAAGCGATGAGAACTAGCAAAAGAGAATTTCGTTAAGTTTACAATAGGGAGGTTCGTTACTTTGCGCGTAAACATCCCGCCCCCCTTGCATGGGTGCAACAAGAGGAGCTAGGAAAAACACATGCAAATATTAAAAAAAATAAATAAAATTTTACAAAACTTATTCTACAAATTCATTATTCTTAAAACTAATTAAAAATTAATAAATAAAAAATGAATGAAAATAAATAAAGAATGATTGTTTAAACAATGTGACCTGACTTTTTTTTTTTTTTTTTTTTTTTTAAAAAGAGAAGTAGCACTTCAGGCAACAATGCCTATTTAGTCAAGTACCGTGCTACCTTCTTTAGGAAAGGGATAGAGAAGAGATGAAACAGGTGGTGAAAGCAGAAGGATAGTCGGAAATTAACTGCCGTATAAAGACAGCAACAGCGACCAGTGACTATGCCTTCATCGCTGAGCAGCTCCACCGACAGTCAATTTTTATCTTTTGTAGTGAAAAAAACCAAGGTCTTCGTTGGGAATCGAACCCACAACCCCCATATTTACAAGCTAGTACACTACCTTCTAGCCTACAGGGGCACCTAAACTGGATGTTAATGACGATCGTATCGGGTTGGCCATGGTAACCTCCGTAAGTCGATGGAGTTGGCCGGTAATAGTGTTGTTGCTGATGTCGTTGTTGTTGCAGTTGGTGGCGCTGATTCTGTTGCTGGTGTCGTTGTTGTTGTGGTTGAAGTTTTTTAGCTTGCCTATTTTTGTCAGCTCCGGGATTCTGGGATGTAATTCTGGAACGTTCTTCCCTACTCGAACCAGGAGTATTCTGATGCCGGGACCTATGTAACATGGTATGGTGCTCCTCAAGGCATTCGGTACACTAGTCCCTACTTTTACAATTGCGCAAAATATGCGTAGTCGCAAAGCAATTAAAGCAATACTTTAGCCTCTTCGCCGTCCTGATACGTTCATCGACCGACATTCTCTTAAATTTGAAGCATTTGCGCAACGGGTGATTCTTTTTGCACAGCCTGCAATTGGAATCCACCATCTCCCCACTGACATCTGCGACTGCGGCTAAGGCTACTGTTGGTCGGTGAACTTCAAGGTTTCGAGATTCATATAATACTATTAATCGAAAAAGAAAGAAAAAACGAGAAAAGTGGAAGAAAGCGGGTTAGAACTATGTACTTTCAGTTTCTGCCATCTGTTAGCATGACTTATCGAAAGATCAGACATGTCAGGCTCAGGAGGAGTAAGTAGGGGTGCACCAATCAACAAATGACCAGGTGTTAACGGAGTAACATCATAAGGGCTTTCATTCATAGGGCAAAGAGGCCTCGAGTTCAAACATGCTTCTATTCGAGTAAGCATGGTCGTAAACTCCTCATATGTGAACTTCTGAGCATTTGAAATTTTTCTTAAATGAGTCTTAAAACTTTTGACACCAGCCTTCCAAAGACCACCCATGTGTGGTGCACCTGGAGGTATGAAATGCCATTCAATCGCACTTAAGCTGTTCCGTGCACAAACCCTTTCTCTCAGAGCAGAGAGAAATTGTTTCCGATCAGCTTCGAGTATATTCGAAGCACCGACAAAGGCAGTCCCATTATCGGAATATAAATGGGATGGGCAACCACGCCGTGAGAAAAATCTACTAAAGGCGGCCAAGAATGTTTCAGACGACATATCGTTAGTCGCTTCAAGATGTATTGCTTTTGTCGCGAAACATGCAAATACAACCACATAACCTTTCCAGGCCCTAACCCCGTATGGGTAAAGGGCCTGGAAAGGATTGTTCTTTCGGGGGGTAAAGAAGCCATCAATTGCTGACCCGTTTCCTTTCTAAATAGAATCTTTTGCAATTACGAATAGTGCTACGGATAAGTTATTTAAATTTGGGATCCAAAATTCCATCCGAATAAGACACATCATCAAAGCCTGTCCGCCATGAATTGTGCATTTATGGACATGTCGCACAAAAAGCTTGATAAAAGCAGCCTCATATGGCAATAGTTTCGGATATTTTTCATTATATGCCAAATACTGGGCTTGTACAAGACGACCGTTCATTCTAATAAACCCGCCCGAATCTATAAAAGGGGTTAAAGAGAGCAAACGGCTCTTTGAGGGTAGTGGTATTCTTTTCGACAAATACCCGTATTCTATGTAATAAGTCTGCTGATATATAAAAATTAGTCGATCTCGTACAAATCTTACTTCAGATTGGGTTATTTCAAAATTCGGATACAAACTGTCGCGCAAACGGAGAAAGCGCAACAGTCGAAAACACGACTTGCTATATCAGCGGGATTATTTTTGGAATCAACGTGAGACCAATTTTCAATTCCTACACATTTAGCAATTAGTGCAACTCCATTTGCAACAAAAGCTGGCAAATCACATGACCCTTTTTTTAGCCATGCCAGAACTATAGTGGAGTCAGTCCATAGAAAAATCTTATCCTCGGGGAAATTTAGCTGACATTTTAATGAATCCACCATTTTTGCCAATAATACTGCTCCACGGAGTTCTAATTGGGGTAAAGACTCAAATTTTACTGGAGCAACTTTTGTTTTTGAAGCAAGTAAATGCGATTTAGTCTCAGACGGGGAAGAGATAGAGCGAACATAGATTGTCGCAGCATATGCTTTCTCTGAAGCATCACAAAATCCGTGAATCTCAATATCATTCTCTCAATAAAAGTTAACCCATCGAGCAATGAAAATTTTCGCAACATTCGGGTAATCGTCGAGAAAAGTGTGCCATTGAACCAACGTAGAAGGCTTCAGACACTCATCCCATTCTGTCTTGTCCTTCCATATTTATTGCATAATCATTTTTGCAACAACAATTTTCGGGGAAAGCCAACCGGCGGGATCGAATAGTTTCGCAATTTCAGACAAGACAGCACGTTTTGTGACCACATTTCTATTAGGCTGCGTTACGAGTTTAAAATAAAAACAATCCCTCTGAGCATTCCATCGTAAGCCTAAAGTCTTTGTCGTGCTCGCATCTGAAAACTTCAAAAAATAGGCATCAAGCAAATTTTCATTGGAAATATTTTCTAAAAGACGTATATTATTAGAGGTCCATTTTCGGAGAATAAAACCAGCTGAGCGAAGAACTTAAATGAGCTCATCACGTTTTCTTAACCCGTCTTCTAGACCAATAAATCATCGACATACATATTGGCTTCTAACATTTCAGATGCATCAGGACTGCGAGCTTTGCAACCTTTCGCCAATTGGAGTAAAGTTCTTATAGCCAGGTAGGCCGAATATAAGAAGGCAAACGTCCTGTAAGTTCTCCAACTACGTAAGCCTTAGTTTGAATTTTAAAATTCGGATCGATTGGCGATCCAATCGATATGGGACAAATTTTCGAAGACTTTGCTGCCACGCTGCCATTCAGACCTGTAATTTCAGCTATCGGAGCAGATCGAATCGAAATAGCAAGCTTCTTTTGCAACCTTTTCGAAATAAATGTTGCTTGAGAAGCTGGATCAATTAATTCTCTTGCTGAACTTATAACATCTTTAGTTCCCACTTGGCAATACGTAGTACCTAACAATACGGTATGATCGGGATTTAATTCCGCTTGGGTACTATACGTTTGAAAGGAGCGAGCTGCTGCCGAAGTAGACGGCATATTGTCAACGTTAGTTGTACTAACAGATTGACTAGAATTATGCGCGTTCGAATTTCTTGGTACAAATACGGGTGAGTTAATCGGGGAGTTATGCTGTACCATATTATTAGAAGTAAATCTAGTCGGCTGAATATCCCTATGTAAAAGTGAGTGATGTTTTTGTTTACACAAAAAACAAACGTGAACACTTTTACAATTTTTAAAGTCATGTGACGTTGCTAAACAGTTAGTACAACATTTAAAGCGTTTAACGGTTGACATACGATCTTCACCACTCTGTCTCAAAAATGTAGGGCACAATCTTAAAGGGTGTTGTTCCTGACAAAGGACACAATGACTAACTCCTTGTGTGGTATTACTTTTGGTTGCGAAAGTACTAATTCGCTTTGAATCGTTCTGAGCTCTCTTCGAATTATTTGAGCCACTGGAATTAGAATTTCTAATTGGAACAGAATTTGAACAGAATGTGAGCCCTTTATGTCATAAACGGATTCCAGGGTCTGATAAAGACCCGTCAAGAGTTTATCCATTTCATCCCACATTGGCATATTCGCATCACGCTTTAATGATTGTTCCCAGAGACCTAAAGTATTATCCGGTAGTTTAGTTGAGCATATATAAACAAAAATTACATGCCAACTTTCGGTATTTACATTAAGCAGAGACAGATTTGTAATGCAATCGTTTATAGTGCGTTGCAATAATTTCAAATTTGGACCGGTTTCATGTGTTACGTTAATGAGAACTCGCTTGTTTTCAAATCTATCTACTAAATCTGCCAAGCTAGGGCAAACCCATCATTTGTCAAAGGACAAGTTCGAATAATCTCATGGGCTTCACCTTTCGTTTTCTGCAGTAGATAATACAACTTCTCTACTGGACATAATCAAGGGTTATTTTTATACAAAGCGAAAAACATGTCTCGAAAAGTAGGCCAATTGACGTAGTCCCCATAAAAGATTTCCGTATCGCACGCTGGTAAATGAATATTCGGAACTAGAGTTTGTGTTAACTCATTGGCCTGTTTAAGAGAAATAGCCCTTAAACGTTCTAAATTGTCAGATAAAAGAGATATGCCCCTTACATACGTACATATTAGCTCTTCTATATTTATTATCCTAATATATTTTCTTATATTTAAACTTTTAATAGAATTTAGGCACAACGAATTAATTTTCAAACAATGGCCAAGTTAAATCAAAATAAAGTTGCACAGCACTTTATTTATTTATTTGTGTGATTTTTTTGTTCTCTTTAAATTTGGTTTTTCTTCTTTTTTTTACAAGCTGTAAACAAACGGAGTAATAAAACAGCAGTGTTAAGGGCGGGTTAAAATGAAAAAATTAACACTTTGAAGAGAATTAGTATTTCTTTTTTATTAAAAAACTGAAGAGAAAAAACCTAGCGGGAATTATTCTTTTTTTTTTTTTAATAGGACCAGCACTCAGGGGATGACCCCTACGTATGCAATGCACCGTGCCAGAACTAGGAAATTAGGTTACGGGAAGGGGGAAAGAGGGAGTAATGTCTGTGGACATTCGATTTGAACTTTCTCAGATTGAAAGTGACAGGAAAGTCCTCCGGAGGGATCTTATTCCACATACGGACTGTTCTGCTGAAAAACGAATTTTCCCTGTAATGCGTAGTGCGATACATTGGCCAATCAACCACAAAAGGATGTGCTCTCTTAGAAAATCGAGTTAAACGTGAAAACGTGCGAGTATCAGGAACAAGCTCCCTAATCTCATTAGGGCACATACCATTGTAGTAACGATAGAACAGTGAAATGCATCCCACATTGCGTTGATGCTCTAAAGAATCAATAGAGTTGGATACCCTACTGTCAGCAATGAGCCTCTTGGCCCTCTCCTGTACGCGGTCGAGTAACCCCAAAATAGACTTTGGAGCACCGGTCCATACATGAGAGTTGTATTCCATTTTCGGACGGATGTAGGTGGTATAGATAGTACGGAGATCGGATGGGGTGAAGTATCTTCTACACCGCTTTAGAAAACCGAGGCACTTGAAAGCTTCTTTAGAAACCTAAAAAATGTGTTTAGTCCAACGAACATCACACTGAATTTTCATACCGAGAACATCAAGAGCTTCCGATTCCGTAATACCTATATCACCCATAGTAACAGATGAAGCACCACTACCAAACGAAGATCTATGCGTAAGCATGCAACATTGTGTCTTACGAGCATTGAATTCTACTCTATTCACACGACCCCATTCCAAGATTGTCACAAGATCGTGATTAAGCGTATCATTCATGTTCTGCCTTTTGGAAGTAACCTCCAAATGGCCTGGTCTATTATCAAATGAATATGAGTGACAAATGGCGCTGTCATCTGCAAAAGAATATATAGGGTTGAAAGTTCGACAAAGAAGGTCATTTAGAAAGATAAGGAATAAAGTAGGAGAAAGAACGGAGCCTTGCGGTACCCCTGAATTTATCATGAACTCGTCTGATGAAATCCCATCTATAACAACTCGTATAGTGCGATTTCTGAGAAAACTAGATATAAATCTTGAAAAATTATCACCGACACCAAAAGCAACAAGTTTTGACAGAAGTGCATCATGACACACTCTATCAAATGCTTTGGAAATATCTAGAGCCACCACCTTGCTTTCTCCAAAATGATGTATGGAGTTACACCATTGTTCCGACAAGAATGCTAACAAGTCACCCGTAGAGCGCCCCCTACGAAAACCATATTGTCGGTCACTAAGCAAGCTGTTGGACTCCAGGTATCTCACTAGATGGAAATTAACCATACTTTCAAATACCTTAGAAAGTGCAGAACAAATTGCGATTGGGCGGTAATTATCAGGGTTGTTAGCCTCCCCCTTTTTGGGGATTGGCGTTACATTAGCAACTTTCCAGCACTTCGGAAATTCTCCGACATGGTACAATGAGCTGAAAAGGGCTGCTAATAGACGCGCTAGCGTCGACGAGCACTGCTTCAAGGCCAGTGCTAGTATCCCATCAGGCCCAGGAGACTTGTTTATGTTGAGATCTGTAAGAACCCTTTTAACCGCTCGAGCTCGAAAAAATATCCTCGGCATAGTAACTGATACTCTGTCGAGATCTGGCGGTGGTTGACTGCTTTCCGGCAAAAAAGAATTATTTGCAAATATACCAGCTAAAAGGTTAGCTTTATCAACCGGGTCAGTGAATATTTGATCATTTTTAAAAAGAGTCGGAATTGAAGAACTAGCATTTTCACGTATTCTTTTAACAAATGACCAAAAGTTCTTACTACCCCTAGAAGTAGCAAGAACTTTAGCACGAAGGCGCTCATCGTACAAATGCTTTTCGCGCCTTAGTACATTGGCACACGAAGATCTCTCCCTTTTGCGTAGCAAATCAGTATCTGCGTTTTTATTTCTACACCAGATATTGAATGCTTCCTCTCTTGATCTGACTGCATTTTTGCACGTCTGATTAAACCAAGACTTTGATCTGGTTTTAATCGAAATTGTTTTGGATGGAATAAAGGTTTTCATTCCAAACAAAATCATGTTAACAACCATTTCTGCCATGGCATTGACATTATTATCCAAGAAACATAGTTTCCAATTAAATTACCTAAAAAATTCGTTAAGCTCAGCCCAACGAGCCTTCTCATAGATATATTTTAGACGTTTGGTAGCTGATTTCGAAACATCGTGAAGCTTCGAATATGAAAAGGAGGCGGATATGGTACAGTGATCGGAGTTGCCGAGAGGTGCACAAACATTAATTTCATACTTTTGGGGGTGTGAAGTAAGAAAAAGGTCGAGTGTATTGCAATGGTGCCCATCAACACATGGAATGTGTGTTGGCTCATTCACTAATTGCGCAAGGTGATTGTGCGCGGCAAATAGCTCAGCATACTGGCCCTCTGTAGTTGTATGGTCTGAATGGTGAAGCCAAGAACATTTGTGAACATTGAAATCACCAGCAACAACAATTTCACTGTTCGGGCAACTATCCAGAATCTTCGTTATGGAGTCAGAAAGAAAATCGAAGCCCGCTAGGGTTTTATCCTTTCCGGTATTTGGACTTCTATAAAGAAACCCGAAATGCAAGGGGTGTGTCCTGATTCTGAATTCAGTCCAGAGACAGCTAAATTCAGGATCATTCATAGCCAATGATTGCTGGCATTGGTACACAACTTCATTGCGAATAAAAATTGCAAGACCCCGGTGAAAATTAAATAGCGATAGTAGGTGATACCCAGGTAACTGAAAACTCTGTGGATCAGCGTCCTCGGACACCTGAGTCTCACAAATAAAATATCCGGCCTATGGAGACAAATGTGAGCATATACAGAAAAAAAATTCGCTCTCAGCCCACGAATGTTGCAGAAGTCAATTCTGAATTTTCCCGCCATGACAAAGAAAGAAATTCAAATTTGTCTCTTCTAACTGCTATACTGCGACCAATGCATTGACCTTTACTTTTTGGACTACTTAGTGATCAATGCTAGGCCTTCATCACAAATAGTTCAGCAAAGGTAAATACAATGGCAACAGTAAAGCATTAGTAATGTCTGGTAAAAAGAGGGATAAAAAAAGGCACAAATTTCATCAAAGGAGCCATAAAAGCCCTGATCTAGTTTACTTCGCCTTCAAAATGGCCCCTTGTGCCATCACTGTTGTTTTAGTTTTTTTTATTCTATTGTTTTTTTTCACTTTTCCCTTTCTTTGTTTTTGCACCTCTGTTGCTGTTTTTGTTTCCTGAGTTTATTTTGTTCTTTCCTTTTTGTTTTTTTCTTTTTACTCTTTTCTCTGTAATTTTATTTATTTGATATTTGTTTGTTGTAATTTTGCCATATATTTGATTTGTTATTTATTTATTTATGGAACTTTAAAAGACGGTTTTTTTTTAATTTTATATTCTATTTATTGTTCCTGTTTTTCTTATTTAACAAAAAAATTTTAACACACTAAACAAACATTTAAAAAAAAACATTTAAAAAAATTCTAGTAGTTTTTTATGCACTGTTTTTGTTGGTATATTTGTTTTAAAAATTTTTTAACGAGAGTTTCATGTACGTCTGTATGTATATACATATGTATATTCACTGCACTTTATCTTCTGTAATTTTCTTTTTTTTTTCTCTAACACTTTTTGTTTATTTTGCACTGTTCTTATCCAAAACAAAATTCCAAAAACATACCTTTTCTATCCAAATTAAAAAGGGTTCAAACAATAAATAACTCAATAATCTCCAGTGACACAATCTGAAAATAAAATAATTTTCGAAATAAATTATTTTACTCAACGGATAGATTAATTTATCCGGCTCGAAAAGGACCAAAAAATGTTTTCGCTCAAAATAATTTATTTCAGAAAATTATAATTAAAAATAAAACGATAGAAATTAGTATTTTCTCAAAACGTTATAAAACGTATATTTATTTAAATTAAATATTAATTGGGGATTAAATGTACAACGTACCTTGAGCGGGGTATACAAGAGTATAAAATGTAGCTTAGCCAAAAAACTTCTCTAAAGCGATGAGAACTAGCAAAAGAGAATTTCGTTAAGCTTACAATAGGGAGGTTCGTTACTTTGCGCGTAAACACCAATGATGATACGGATGGATAGGGCTGTTATTCTTGTTGAGATGTGGGGACTGAGCGTGTCCTGATGCAAATGATGTTGTCCTGACTTCAGCTGCGTTCAAATTCACCAAATTTGTGTACTGATGGCTTCCTGGAACTGTTGACCTAGCTGAAGCAAAACACTGCTGATGTCCTGACTTCGGTTACGTTATCTGAGTTGCTAACCACTGGTGGGTGAAAACGCAAAACTAGTGGTCACAAAAATGTTAATTGAATCCTTAGTGTTGATCAATTCAAACACATAAATTTCAACTGACACTAAGTTTAATATTTTTTTGTTGTGTCCTTCAAACACTTGTAACTTGAAGAAGATCAGCCAACAAATTAAAACACCTTTTACTTTGTGAATTATAATAACGACTAAAATATATTTATTTTTTACCTTCTTTAATATCAAATAAAAATGCTTAACAAAATGATTACAATTAGATAGTAAAATAAAAAATAGTTTATTTATAATTGTGCTTAGCTAACTTAAATTGCATTCCTATATTTAAATGGTTGTTGAACTTTAGTAAAGTTATTAAACTCAGAAAAAGACACCAAATAAAAACTACGTACAAACAAATTAAAGTTAATAAAGAAGACGCAAAATGTTCATTAATAAGCAAAAAATGCTATAAACAACTACGGAAATTATTCTTAATATGTATGTAATATTATTAAAGAAAATGTAAATATGTACTTAAGTATGGTTAACATTCTCCGCCGCGTTGAACAAGGTTCAATAAGAAAGTATAAATTGATGGTAAGAGATTTAATTTTCTATGACGTCAAGTGTTGCTGGTATTGATCGAACAGCTGGTATTGGTATTTTAGTTCTTTGTTTTTTATATATCCTCCAGATTAGCAGACTAAATAATGCTAGTAGGCATAATGGTTAAGCAGTGGAACTTACAGCGTGATGATGTTGATAATTGCAGTTTATTATATGTGGTAAATGCTTTATAGTTGCTTCTTTAATTGCTCTTGTAGATGTCTAAGATGGTCTAGTGGTGTATCGTATTGCTGATTTGTAGTGTTGTTGATGATTTGCTTTAATTCTTGTGGCTTGCTTATTGATTCCAGATGCTTAAATTTGACATAGGCAGTATTAACCATATTTAGGCCTTCAAAATTTCCTTGTATAGTTATTTTTAACAACAATTTCCATGATTCCAGTATTTTTTAGAAGAAAAAATGAGCTTTCCGTGCCACACACCATAGATGACTCAATGTCCGTGGAGGTAGCAAACATCCATTTGTTTTTCTGATTTAATTGATTCCAAAATACTTGTCCTGGAATCTTCTGGAGATTGTAATTGCTTGCAGACTGGTGGTTAAATATATTAATTTCACAATGGTTAGGATGTGGATTTCTCTTGATCATAAGCTTACATAGTTCTAATAGGTGGTTATCTGCTACTGGAAGTGTATAAGACGCTGGAAAATGGGTCTTAACTGTATTCATTTCGTATTTCAATTGGCGAGGAGATAGTAACAGCGGACTAATTTTTCCACCATGTGCATCGGTAAGTACATTTATGAGCTCAGCCTCGATTTTTTGCAAGCTTATTGCTATCAATGTTAAGTGCGTTGATAGGATTGCAATAATTTGCGTGTTGTTAATTTGAGAAGATTCCTTAAATAGCTCCTTCCTGTTTTGATCTATTGTTTTAAAAATATCTGTTATTGTCTGTTTTTTTGGCTTCATTTTGTTTGACTACATCAATGTTGAATCAATAATTGATGTTTCGTTTCTTAACAGTGTCACAATATGATCCTGATCCCCTTTTGCGGTGTTGATAATCCTTGACATCTCTTCTGCATACTCCTATACCTACTATACTAAATGGTGATGATGTCAGACCTATTGATAGCGAGTTTAGTTCTGATGAAAATGGAGAAAGATCGTAGTAAAACATTCATTTCCATTCTACTGCAGTTATTCGTGCTGTTCCTGTTCCTTTAAAGTATAGACCTGGATCATTGTTAAACTGTCTAACTGTTAGAGTTTTGCATAAAGTAACCGGAATAAGTAGAAGGGATTATGAACATAGTAAGTGCTGTCGAGATTACTGTGGGCTTAAACCTTTTTATTGGGATGATTTCTTTTTCATCACTGCTCGATATGTGTCGCTGCTTTTTGGCTGGGACTTCTTCATCATTTTCGAACAAGAGTAGGGACAACCTGTGAATTCGACCACCCTTACCACGTTATCGTCACCAGTGAAAACATTGACAATTCTTCCTAATGGTCATTTCATCGGGGTTAGGTTGTCTTCTTTGATAATAACCATATTGCCCTTTTTGATATTGTTAAACTTGTGCTTCCATTTGTGTCGTTGTTGAAGTTCTTGTAGGTATTCTGCAGGCTACCTTTTTCAAAATTGGTATTTTATGTGCGAAATTAATTTCCAGTGAGATAGCCCACTTGTGACGGTAATGCCTCATTGATAAGAAAATGATCTGGTGTTAATGCTTCAAGGCTGTCTGGATCATTTGATAACAGTGTAAGTGGACGTGAGTTCAAGATCGCTTCGATCTCAATGACTACCGCTGCTAAAGCCTTATGTGTTAGTGTTTCCGTTGAGAAACTGCGTAATAACAAAAGATGTTTAGCGGATTTTACAGCCGCTTTGCAAAAACCTCCAAAGTGGGCTACTTTTGATGGGATTAAATGAAAGTGTAAGTCCTCAGAACTGGAAGCAGACATAATTTTTTGCTGAGATTTATCCGCATATATCGACTCGGATAATTCCGATAAGCTATTTTTTGCTGCGACGAAATTTGTAGCGTTGTTACAAGCGTTTAAGAGTCCCAATGAAATCCTCAGTGATCAGGTCCGCTACAAGCTCTAGCGGAACTGCCTTTGTTGCAAAACAGCAGAACACAGCTATATACGCCTTGGTTGGTCTTTTTTCCCTTACCTTGTGATGTACCCAAAACGGACCACAATAGTCTACACCAGAATTTATTAATGGTTGAGCAGGCACTCTTCTTGGTTCAGGCAAATTTCCCATCATTAGTTGACATAGTTGTAATCGAGCTCTAGTGCACCTAATGCTTTTTTGAACAATTGACCTTGCTGTTATTTTTCCTATTATTGTCCAAAATCGTTGTCTTATAGTATTTTGAAGTGCTTGGGATCCGCAGTGTTTGTTGCCCACATGTAAGATAATAAACAGTAGCCTCGACAGCGGATCATTATATGGTAATATCATCGGGTGATTTGTGCCGAGTTGTAGATTGGAATGTTCCAACCTTCCTTCTACTCGAACAATTCCTTCTTTATCCAAGAATGGTGGCAGGCTGTTAAGTGAACTATTTTTGTCTAGTGGTTGGCTCTTTTGAAGTTGTTGTATGTCTGCTGCAAAAACTGTATTTCTCGGATAATTAAATACAGTGAACCGTTTAGTTCCTTAGGAGTTAGTGATATACTGTTACGTTTATACCTTTTATAAACGTTTTGTTGTGAGTTCTTTATCGGAAAATAAATAACACCAGTTTTTAGAACTTTCAAATTTATAACAATTTTACTTACTACATAAATTTTACTTAACTACACAAAGTTGATACTTCAGAACAATTTACTTAAAATGCACGTCTTTACTCGATGAGGTTTAATTTTACACTGATTAACCATTCACTCAGACGCTTCCCTATTTATACTTTTCCATTTAAAGTCTAGAAGATTTAACGATCTTCTACTCCGTTTGTATCGCATTTTGTTGTTGTATGTTGTTTATTCGATGTATAGACGCCTGTATGTCTATGTGTATAGTTGTTTTTGTTTTTATGCTGATAAGGTTTCTGCTTGGGATTTATGTCAATACATTCGTTGTTGCTTTTGTAAAAAGGGTTTCTTAGAAAACCATGCAAATGGTAACCAACATGTATGTTTGTTGTTGTAAATTAGTCTTGCGATGATAAACAGCATACATGTATTTTTTTCTTGCATGCCAGGCAGTTAGTAAACAGCATATCAAATTGTAGTTGTGTGTGTATAAGCTTCTACGCAGTTTGTAACCAGCAGTTCGCTTTATTGCTTACTTATTTTAAAACTTAAGCAAGACACATTCGTAACACTACCGCCCACTTAAGCCTTTTCGTCCCGAATAGGCTCAATATTCCCTCGGCCATACTTGGCCAGCCGCTCCAAGTGGACCTCCTTCATCTTCGACCTCGGACTTTGATATTTCTGTATCCGATAAACCACGTCATTCAATTTCTTGATCACCCTGTATGGTCCTTCCCAGTGGGTTTGCAGTTTGGGAGACAGTCCTTTTTTTCGTTGTGGGTTATATAGTAGAACCAGTTGTCCTTCTGTAAATCCTTCCGTATTTCCTGCTCGATCATATCTGGCTTTCATTTTGTCGCTGGACCTTTTGATGCGATTGCGGACGAACTCATGAAGCTCGTGCAGGTCTTCTTGTATCTGAGGAACATTTTCATTATCGTCGTGTGCAGGAATCGGTTTAACGCCAAATTCTAAGTCGGCTGGTAGTTTTAGCTCTCTCCCAAACACGACTTTTGCTGGACTACATGATGTCGAATCGTGGATAGCTGATCGGTATGCCACAAGAAACTTTGGTACATGCTCGTCCCAATCCTTTTGGTGTGTACTGACCACTTTTCTGAGATATTCTTCCAGGGTGCGGTTGAATCTTTCTACCATGCCATCAGACTGCGGATGCAGTGGTGTCGTTCTCGTCTTTTTGATCCCATAAATGTCACAAATTTCCTTGAATATGGTCGACTCAAATGTAATATTAAAATGTTTTTATTTTATTTATAAATTTAAACAACTGTTTGTTAGATACAAAAATAGTCTCTTTATTTCTTTATTCTTCTTTTTCTGACGTTGCTCAGTTAGGAGCAGTTAAATCCAGCTCAACTTGGAGCTAGGAAGAATGAACAAAGATTGAATTCCTTTTCTCAATTTCAGCCTTTTATATTCCGACTGTGAGAAGGTTATTGTTAGTCTAGTATTAAGTTTTAATTCAATTTATTAGTAAACAAATATTATTATAAATATTATTGTCATCGCGAAAAGTGAAATGTGACCTGGTTCCTATTGCATTTATTTTGGGATTTTTTTCCACAAAATAAATGTGTTACTTGAAACTCACCGATCGACACACACACGCTATGTATCTGTCTGTTGACGGCCATTCAGTCATTGCATGTATAACAACAACAAACATTAGTGCATTGCTAGTGCATTGCACTTGAGTAATTTGATTTAAATTTTTTAGTTTGTTGTGTTAATGACTGCGTGTGTGAATATTAGATATTTACATTAGGGTGGTTCCACTACATCTCCCCTTTTCGCAAGAATGTTCATATAACGGTAGTTGTATGGACATTCTTTTACAAATATTGTATTATGTATTAAAGTATTACTAATTGTGTTATGAAATTAAGTTTTATTTTAAATTTTTAGTATACTCCGGAGTAATATAATTATTATTAATGTAATATAATATTATGTTTTAATTTATTTAATCTTAATTTTATTTCTGTAATTATTGTTAAAATGTATTTTTATTTATAGTAAAATGTATCAGTAATTGTAATTCTAATGGTATATTCTTCCGGGAAATTAGCTTAAAATTATATATTTTATATAGACCTTTATATTTGAATTTGAGAACGTGTTGGGTCTCATTTCTAAGTAAACTAATGTAATATATTCCAAAATGTTCTGTTACTGTATTAATTCATTTAGTTTAGTCACTGTAGGAATTGGAAAAAGGACTTATAATGTCGATAATCACTGTATCAAACGCTTGCGCGGCGTAGGTGTAATTATCATTGGACCCTTTAAGTGCCCTGTTATCTTTGATCTTTGACACGTCTGCCATGATCCAACATATCTGGCTACATCCATAGTGAAGTTCTTTTAATAATAATAATAATATTCATTGATCTTATCTAGAGTTTTAGAAACACCTGAATGTCCACCTTCTGAAGGGTCATCATGGTTTTGTTCCACTATTCTCTCTATGGTATATTCTTTAGTGTCTTCTCCTATGTGTAGCGCTATTATTAAATTATTCAAATATTCATTGCCCTTTTCTTTAAATTTATTAATTGAGACAAATTCGAAAATTTTCTCCTTCTTTATATTCAATTTACTGGCCATTTTTCCTAGCCTAGGGAAAAAATTGTCCTAAGTCAATCTTCCCATTAGTAAATAAGTCATTAACAATTATATTTGTTATGCTCCCTGACGTCAGTATATATATTGGGCTTATTCTTCCTTTTGATACTTTCTATTATTAACATCATTTGTCATATGTCGTGCCTTTTTATTCATGATCCTGTAGTTGTAAGTTATTAGATCTGTCTTTGTCCATGATTTCTGACTTGTTAAAGGAAATTGAAATATTTATAGCTAAATTAAAAAAAATTAACATACTTATTTAATTTTTAATAAAATTTAATATTAATTAGGAATAATAAATGTAAATGTAACAACATATTAAATTTAATATACAAAATAAAAAAATTTTAATCCTACTTATGAAAAAAATTATTATTATCCTTTTCTCCTCGTATGCTGCCATTTTTGTGGCAGCGTAAGTGAGTTCCCTACGGGTTTTGTCCATAATCTTCCAAATATTCCTGTTATCTCTATCATGTTTGTCCTATCAACTAGACTTTGTCCATATTAAATCTTATCCAAATTGTCCGCTCTACTAGCATATCTTTTCTTCAATGATCTCTTATGTAATAAATAGACCTTCAGAAGTAAATTAATGGCGGTAATGATTGTTAATATTAGCATTACAACCATACCGATTTTATGTCATCCTTGTGGTCGACAATCTCAACATTGTTTACCACATTTGCGTTTGGTTTCTCAAGTTTAGATTCCGTCTTACCCATTGTATCTGTTAAAAAGTCTTTATTCCTATTTTTGTTATCCTTCCAAGAAAAAATCCTATTCAATTAATAAGAATGCCTTCTCTTCTTTCGTATATGTTGATAATCTTATGTCTTCCTTGTTCTTATATTTTATGAATGTCAATGTCCTTTTGTCCTCCTCCTTATTTAGAATTCGAAGTCCTCTTATTAAATCTTTTTCTTCCTTAATTTTAAGATTCATTTCTCCTTCTGTCCTATTCTGGAATTTTTCTTCTGAGTTAAATAATCTTTCCAAATTTTGGAGTTGTCTCTCCAATTCTAATTCAAAATTGTCTATTATAAAGGTCCATTTACAAAGGAAATTTTCAATTAAGTTAAATTATATTCATTCATTATTAAATTTATTAATAAATTTAAAAGAAAAATTGTAAAAGAATCCGTTATTAAATTATTAAAAAAAGTGTAATATTCTATTAAATGATTTTGAAATGTTCATTATAAGGGAAAAAAAATTCTCTTCTTTTTTTTTGTTTTATTATTAAATTAAATTATTTTTTCATTTCTATTTCGAAATGTTCATCATAAATTTTTTAGAAAGTTTAAAAAGGTATATAAAAAAAATTGCGAACATGGGCGAAGTCGCCTCCGTTCCCTAAGGGTGCGTAATTAAATCGCACTTCTTTTACAAACTAATTATTAATATTTAGGATTATAATTATACTTATACTTAATGATGTTGTTGCTACTGATCATGCTGTTGTTGTTGAAATTGATATTGTTGTTGCAAGCCTCCTGTTGCATTATGATGTGTTGCTATTGTTGTTACTGTTCATTATGTTGTTGCTGGTGTTGCTGCCGTTGTAGAGTTATTGGAATATATTGAAGATCCTAAAGTTCAGATTCTTAGCTTTGGAGTCCTCGTTTAAAGTGGTGCTATGTTTGTGCAAACTGTTGTTTTTCGGAATCATTTAAAGTATCGGCAGACATTTCAAATTCGTTTTTTTTTTTAAGAGAAGTAGCACTTCAGGCAACAATGCCTATTTAATCAAGTACCGTGCTACATTCTTTAGGAAAGGGAGAATAGATGAAACAGGTGGTGAAAGTAGAAGGATAGTCGGAAATTAACTGCCGTATAAGACAGCACAGCGACCAGTGACAATGCCTTCATCGCTGAACAGCCCCACCGACAGTAAATTTTTATTTTTGTAGTGAAAAAATCCAAGGTCTTCGTTGGGAATCGAACCCACAACCCCCATATTTACAAGCTAGTACACTACCTACTAGCCTATAGGGGCACCAAAATTCAACAGCACAACAAATTCGTTTTGTTCTGCTTGTAAGGAATGAAACGCTTTCCTCCTCTGACGGGTCTCGGCTGCTGTCAGGAACCAAAATTAAATTCGCCTGGGTGCTCTTATAACTGGAGCACTCTCAAGGCTGGCAGAATGCAAAAAAAAAAAATTTTCTCAAATTGTATTTGTCTGGGTGCTCTTATAATATGAGCACTCTCAGAACTGGCAGGATCGCCATGTAATATTAAAATAATTTTATTTTATTTATAAATTTAAACAACTGTTTGTTAGATACAAAAATAGTCTCTTTAATTCTTTATTCTTCTTTTTCTGACGTTGCTCAGCTAGGAGCAGTGTAATCCAGCTCAACTTGGAGCTAGGAAGAATGAACAAAGATTGAATTCCTTTCCTCAATTTCAGCCGTTTATATTCCGACTGTGAGAAGGTTATTATTAGTCTAGTATTTAGTTTTAAATCAAATTATTAATATACAAATATTATTATAAATATTATTGTCAGCGCGAAAAGTGAAATGTGACCTGGTTCCTATTGCATTTATTTTGGGATTTCTTTCCGCAAAATAAATGTGTCACTTGAAACTCACCGATCGACACACACACGCTATGTATCTGCCTGTTGAAGGCCATTCAGTCATTGCATGTATGTGAAGTATAACAACAACAAACATAAGTGCATTGCTAGTGCATTGCACTTGAGTAATTTGATTTAAACTTTTTAGTTTGTTGTGTTAATGACTGCGTGTGTGAATATTAGATATTTACATAAGGGTGGTTCCACTACACAAAATTTCGTCCCTGATCGGAGTGAAGTTCTGTTGGAACACCGTAACGACACACACAATTGTTCAGAAATTTATCTTCAACCGTTTTGGACTCTTGGTTCGGGATGGGATACAATTCAGGCCATTTGCTAAAACAATCCATTACTACTTGCAGATCCCGATTTCCAGCATTACTGACAGGGAATGGGTCTGCGATATCCATTGCTATCCGCTCAAAAGGGGCGCCCACGTTATACTGTTGTAACTTACCACGACTTTTCCTGGTTGGACCCTTGGCCGCAATGCATTTTTCGCAAATAGCTATCCATTCGGCTACAGATTGTGGGCAGCCTGCCCAGTAAAATCGCTGTTTTATCTTTTCCACTGTTTTTGTTGCACCCAGATAGCCGCCGCTGGGACCATTATGAAACTGCTGCATTACATCTTTTATCCGGGAACTTGTAGTTTTTCCATCTGCACTTTCCAAACTTCGATATAGGCAACCATTTACCACTTTAAGGCTATTCCGCTGAGCCCAGTATGATTTTGTCAGCCGGCTTTTTTGCCGATATTTCGTTACGGTCCGGTCTTATGTTATCTAGCTTGGCCGATATAATTTTTGACAGAATGGGACCCTCCTTTTGGACCTCAGACCAATCTTCTCCTGTGCCAATTTGGATTCGCCTCACATCAATGATGGACTCATGTTCCTCGACTTTTGTACAGTGTCTACATTCTACGTTGCATGGGCGTCTTGAAAGGGCATCTGCATTATTGTGTTTACCGCCTTTTCTGTGCACAATGCTGAAGTCATGCAGACGTTCAATCCAGCGTGCAAGCTGTCCTTCGGCGTTTTTAAGCTGCACGAACCACCGTAATGCGGAGTGATAAAGTGTTGACCATATAAGTATTTGTGGTACGCAATAATTTTTTTCGGGCTTGGACAATACTCTGCTATAGTAACCAATAACTTTTTCCGTTCCATTTATCGCCTGAAAAAGCACTCCTCCTATTCCGTGTCCAGCTATTAAATAGGCGTGGACTGGTGCTGTACACAAAAGCTCTTTTAGCATCTGAAACGCCTTTTCTGCTGCCCCACTCCAGTGGTATGGTTGCGATTTTCTGGTCAACTCATGCAAGCTGGCAGCCACTTGAGCAAAGTTCGGCACAAATCGCCTGTAGTACGTGCAAAGCCCCAGGAAACTACGTAGCTCATGAAGATTTTGTGGACGAGGCCAATTTTTTACTGCCAATATTTTATCCTCGTCAGTTGATACGCCCTTTGCTGTTACACGATGCCCCAAGTATTTGACCTCGTTTTGAAACAGTGCACATTTCTTAACACTTAATTTAAGTCCTGCAGCCGCTATACGCTTGAGAACTTCATCCAGGTTTTTGAGGTGTTCATCAAAAGTCTTTCCCATCACGATTATATCATCCAGATATACTAAACAAGGCTTCCAGTTAAGCCCCTTAAGCACACGTTCCTTAAGCTCTCAAAAGTAGCTGGAGCATTGCAGAGTACAAGTTAGAGAACCATTTCGTTTCGGACAACGTGTCTAAGGTGTCGTCAATTCTTGGTAGCGGATAACTGTCTTTCTTAGTGACATCATTGAGTTTTCTATAGTCGCAAAATCTGGTGCTGCCATCTTTCTTCTTTACTAGCACTATCGGCGAGCTCCATGGACTCGAAGATGGCTCAATCACTCCGTTCGACTCCATTTCGATGATCAGTTCTTTGACGTTGTTTCGTTTTGAAAGGGGAACACTTCTGGGTGCTTGTTTTATGGGCCACTGCTGTTCTACCTTGGCTTTTATTATTTAGAGCGAATACGGCGGTATGTTTTCTTAGCAACTGCTTAGCTTTATTTCTGTCGGGTGGTTTTAGTTCTGCTACCCATTTATCCACCTGCTCTGCGAACAAATCCCGCTCATTAGCTGTTATTTTGGTACTTGCTGAATGTGTTGCACAATTAATTACGGCTCCTGCCGGCTCACATCGACCGATTTCAACATTTTCGCCAATTGTTTTTTCGCTGCTGGACAGATTTATTACTCTCATAGGGACTTTCTCATTGTTGCAGCTTTTCACGAGAGCTTTAGCTGTTATTATTATTATGGTTCTACAACCGGTTGTCCACACAATCTGCCTTCACAAGTGCCCAAAATAGATTCCGCCAGAGGTGGTAATCTTTGGCGTTCCATCGCAAATAGTTTCCTTACTGCGTCCCTGCTCTCATATCCAGCATCTAAGGGGATCTCCACGTTGCGCCAGATCGTTATCTGCTGCCCCATATCCAGATTAATACCGTGAGCTATCATGAAGTCTGTACCGATAATAACTTCATCTACTATATCAGCGACAACAAATACGAGAACTTCGCTGATGTTTCCGATAGTCAATCGTACCTTGGCTCTTCCATAGACGATAGCTGAATCCCCAGTAACGGTGCGCAGTTATACATTATTTAACAGCTCCACTGCTCCTTTAATTAATTTGGGCCTTATTACGGACTGAGACGCTCCTGTGTCTATGGTGAGGACTTGCTTCTTTCCGTTGACCAACCCGCAGACAGTAAGGTTATTATTTTTCTGTTGTATGATGGAAATGTAGATTGCGGGGCCATCGGTTGTAGGAGCTAGCTCTTGCCCCTCAGTGCTAGCTCGTTTTAGTTTAACGGTGACTCGTGCGATTTTGTGTTGTTTGCCCGTGTGTTGTCCCTTGGAGGTGGAACAGATCTTGATCTTTTCTTAACAGACCTGCAGTTGCGCTGAAAATGTCCCACCTTACCGCAGTTGAAGCATTTTGCGCGCGACTTACTTCTTTCTTCAAGTAGCTGCTCAAGCACATCTTTCATCTCGCTTCTTTTCTCCCCGCAACTCTCCGTATCAGCCTCAAGTCGTCGTACCTTGTAAACTTGTGGCTTTGAAATAACTTTGGCGGCCTCCTGGGCCAGCGCGTACGAGATGGTATCGGTGAAAGTTGGTTTCTGCGCTGCACAAACTGCATATTTTATATCTGGATGCTTCGATTTTAAACTGATCCAGGAATGGATGATGTTCACCTGGATAAGGAAGCTGAACCAAGCGTTCAATCTCCATGGCAAAATTTTGCAGCGTCTCATTTGCCTTCTGCATCCTGCCTCGTAACCCCATTCTGTATAGTTCTCTCTTATGCTCGCCGTACTTGCGTTGTAAGGCCACCATTATGTCCTCATAATTATTCCTGCAGGCTCCTGGTAAGCTTTCGAGGATTTCGACAGCTGCACCTTTTAAGGCCAGAATAAGCTCAATAACTGTCTCTTTATTGTTTCATTTCATTTCATTTTCGTTTTCAGAGAATTGCATGCTCTGTCCATTTTTCGCTCCAGGCCAGACTATTTTTCATCAAATTCGCTGACTTTCTGTTCCACAGCTTCCACTCGTTTGCCGAATATTTCTGATATTTCTTGAAATTTTTGTCTAGAACGTTCTTGAATTGCATCCATTTTTGCCATCATAGCCGCAAGTATTGAATCCAGGCTAACGTTGGTGTTTGCTGATGGGTTACATACCTCTATCTCTTCTTTGTCTCCGAATTCGTATGTCGCAATATCGATGTTTCGCTGCTTGAATTCATCAATCATCCTCCATTGCAATTCCGCTATACTTCTAGTTGTTGGCAGATGACAACTTAATCAGCACCTTCTATAGCTGTTCAACTTTCAGTTCTTCCAACTGCATTGTAGTTAATTTTTTTTTTGCAATCCCAGTTATGACACCAGTTGTTACGTTTATACCTTTTATAATCGTTTTGTTGTGAGTTCTTTATCGCAAAATAAATAACACCAGTTTTAAGAATTTTTAAATTTATAACAATTTTATTTACTTTAACTACACAAAGTTGACACTTCAGAACAATTTACTTAAAATGTACGTCTTTACTCGATGAGGTTTAATTTTACACTGAAGGACCATCCACTCAGACGCTTCCCTATTTGTACTTGTGCATTTAAAGTCTAGGAGATTTAAGAATCTTCTACTCCCTTTGTATCGCATTTTGTTGTTGTATGTTGTTTATTCGATGTATAGGCGCCTGTATCTCTATGTGTATAGCTGTTTTTGTTTTTATGCTGATAAGGTTTCTGCTCGGGATTTATTTCAATACATTTGTTGTTGCTTTTGTAAAAAAGGGTTTCTTAGAAAATCATGCAGACGGTAACCAACACGTATGTTTGTTGTTGTAAAATTAGTTTTTGTCTTGCGCGTTTAAATGATAAACAGCATACATGAATTTTTTTCTTGCATGTCAGGCAGTTAGTAAACAGCATATCAAATTGTAGTTGTGTGTGTATAAACTTCTACGCAGTTTGTAACCAGTACTTCGCTTTACTGCTTAATTATTTTAAAACTTAAGCAAGACACATTCGTAACAATATGCTTTGGTCGGTGTCCGGAGGACATTCTGGAGTTTATTGTGAATCTGAGAACATATGCCAAAATTCTTTGCAAAGTACTAAATAAAGAATTGAATATATGAAATCGTTGCTTGTTGTTAGTGTTGTTTCCATAACTACGCTTTTCATTTCAGTGTTATTGGTACTGCTTGGTTGAGGTGAGAATTTTGGGGGCCATAACACCTCTTTTCCATGAAGAAAGATCGGTCCATGGAACCATAATCTATCTGCAGGCAGACTGGTTGGTTGGAGTCCTCGATAGTATGTTGGCAGGGTTATCCTTTGATTTCACGTGACGCCATTTTTCTGCTATTGATGCGATTGAATAGTTGATATTCTATTTGCAACAAATGATTTAAATGAGGAGGATTGTGATTTAATCCAGGATAACACAGTTTTGGAATCTGTCCACAGGAATATTGACTGATTTTGCAGATTTAAGTCAGCCTTGATTCTATGGGCAAGTTGCGATGCTTAGACTGCGGCACATAGTTACAACCGGGGTAGGGTCTGTTGTTTTACAGGAGCCAATCTTGATTTTGCGCAAAGCAATCGAACCGTTATATTTCCGCTGCTGCGCCGCAAGCCTTCTTAGAGGCGTCTGCAAATATGTGAGCTGTGTCTTTCTTAGAATTTCACAATGGAATATGTGTCTTGTAATTTTGAAATCATCCAGTGTTCTTAAATCATTTCGAAAATTGTTCCGCGAAGATCTTGAGGCAATGGTTCGTCCATTCTAATGTATGGTGCCATAACTGTTGGATGAAAATTTTCGCCTTGGCAATCACAGGAGCAAGAAGACCAAGGGGTCGAATAATCTGGCAAGCTCTGACGTAACTGTGCGTTTTGAATTTCAGTTCAACAAGTTTTACTTTGATGCAAAAGTGGGCGGTTTGGGGCACCCAATGTAGTCCTACGTTTTGATTGTTTTATTAGCGCTGTCATTCGAAGTCTAAGTTTTTAACTCGATCGGTATGGGGTATATCCTCCAGAAGCAAAAAAATAATTTCGTTCTAAATAAATAAAATTTATTAGCAAAAAGGCATTTAGTAATCATATTTTATATACTTAATACTTTCCTTATAAAAATTTATAATGTTTTCTTAATAGTTTTATGAAAATTACGAAAGAAAGGTTACACATGTATACCAAAAAATGCACCTGTGTGCATCATTGAATAAATAAACCACAAATAAACCAGATTCTTTCAAACTGACTTATTAAATGTTCGCTTAACATTTGCAATTAACCCTTTTATTGAAGAGAACGGATATAGAGTGGTATCCTAGAAAACAGTGAGAAAATGCAAGCAGCTATATGTACATACAATACGTACCCACCCCTAAACAAAAATATATTTGACAGCCACAACATAATAAATAAGCACAAAATAGATGAAAAATATTTGTTGGCAACCGTTAAAAATTTATACAATTTTGTTTAAAACTTTAAAATAACTAAATTAAATTCGATCATTTGAAGGCAAACTGTGAGCATCGGCTGCAGGAACTGAAAACAAATTGGTAAGTATTAGCTGCAATTGAAATGTTCATTAATTTGTTAATAATACAATTTGCTATTTGTATAGTACTCTGAATGGTAAGTGTTCCTAAAAATAGAAAGTGAATTGCATTCCTATAAAAAAAACTTTTTTTTGTTTACAGAGCCTTACGTAGATATGTAATTTATTTGTGTGGCTGGTGAAAAATTATAAGTAATTGTAAAACTAAAACTAGGTTAAAGATAACTAGAAATATACTTTGTAAAAGGCAAATAACTGGTCATACACAGAAGGTACTGGGAACAAGTTTTGGCTGCAAAAAATATATCAAAGAAGATCTCTTTTAAGAGCTATCAAATATTTTTAAAAAGTTATAATTTGAAAGTCTTAAAAGTCCTTTTGACAGCTATAAAATAACTAAAAACGAAATAAATTGAAAATTCACACACTTTTTTTACAAATGCAATAATAAAAATCATCAAAATTGGATACCAATTGGTTAAGTATTATGTGAAAATAGAATATGCATTACCTTCTTACTTACAGGAACTTTATGGATCCTAAATATTAAACTATTCCGTGAAAAATATGCAATCAGGTATTTCCTATTTTATCTCCTTTTTTTAGATATTCCGTAGCCCTTACAAGAGCTTTTCTAAGTTTCAATGTTTATCATTTTACTTCACAAAAAAGATGATCTTTTTCGGCCTTGTCTAGATCCATCATGTTTTGCTATGAACAGCATCACTTCTTATGGGATGTGGCTCTTCACCACGCATGACGGTCTTGAGTAAAGAGAAGCTAATCGTGCATAGGCTAGCTACACTTACCTCTGAATTTTAAAAATGGTAACAGTTTTTAAAAATGTTTAGTCAACAATTACAAAAATTTAAAAAACGGAAATAAGATCATATTGATAATTTAATAAAATAATAAAAAAAGAAACCAAAATTAAAATTATGTTGATGTAAGTATCAACATTCTCCCCCGCGTTGACCAACGGTCACTGTTGATAAACGTTCATTAGGTTCGATATCTGCAATGCCAATGGTAACACTTCGCGGTAAGGGAACTGGCTGAAGTGTCGGTTGAACGACCCTTTGAAGTTGTCTTCCTTTATAGGTTGAATATAGCTTCAGTGTGATGATGGCTGCTAAGACGGTTACAGAAAATAAAAGTGCAGTGTAGCTTACGGCATGGTGGTGTTGCCTTTGGGACCTGATTAGCTCTGGTAATTGTGCAATAGTTACCTCATTAAGTTGTTTTTGCAAGTTATTCAGTTGATTTAGATGGGTTTCAAACTTGTTGTCAGTATAATTAAAAATTCTTTTGATCTCTTGTGGAGTGCTAATTGGTTCAATCTGCCTGAATTGTATGTATGAGGTATGCAAACTATTTGATGCATCAAAGTAGCTTTGAATAGTGAGATGGTTGGTTTTAATTATACAATTTGGTTTTATTTGCATTATTCCAGTGCCTGTTATTAGCTGTTGGGAAGCTTCATTGCCGCAAACTGCTGAAATATCTATTTTTGTTGTAGTGGCAAAGATCCATTTATTCGGATTTCTCAGTTGCGTCCAAGTTGTATTATCTACCAGCCGAGTAAGATTACAATTGGCTGTGTTTAGGCTGTTGAGGTTACTGATTTCACAGGAATTTATATCCTTTTTAAATCTAAGCTGCTTGTTGTAGCATATATATATATATATATATATATATATATATATATATATATATATATATATATATATATATATGCATAAGCATAAGTATGGCGACCATTTTTTGGTTTACGCCTGAGTTTGACGACATTTTAATACTTTGACGACGGTCGTCATACTTTTTACATATATAAGCATGAGTTTGGCTACCACAATACTTTGGCGACCATTTTTTTGACTTTTTAATTCCACTTATAATCGATTCCTCTATATTATTACAACTGATCGTTTATATCCTTTTATTGATATATACGCATTAAATATGAATATTTTCCAATAAAAAAATAATAATTTGATAAGCGCGTTACCGTATGTAAGAACAAAAAATGTGGTTAAAAACGCTAAAATTCAAATTGAACGGCGTCAAAAATATATTTTATATATATGTATGCATAAGCATGATTATGACGACCGTTTTTTTATGTAAACCCGTGTTTGACGACATTTTAATACTCTGACGACGGTCGTCATACTTTTCGTATATATAAGCATGAGTTTATTAGTGTTGTCAAAACCGCATCTTTTTCACTAGATCTAGAGGTTTTTTTCAGTAGCTACAACCGTATGCAAATAGAACTAATTTTATATTAAAAAAAACTTTTACACTAAATTGTTGATTAAAACAACAATAATTAAGATATAGTGCTGTTTAAATTCAAACATACTTTCCACCGGCTTGCTTAAATTAAATTATAATTAAATATTGTTCTTTAAATAAATCGAATGATGGTTTCAAATTAATGGAATTAATGGAAGAATTCGTTTAGTGAAAAATTAGCATGTTTTCCCGTAATCGCAATTTGCTTGATATTAAATAAAATATTCTGGAATCAGAACAAATATACATACATACTTATATTATCATTCTTTTTAAACATTTTATCCTTCTGGGCGATTTTGTGGGTTTGAAATTATTTCTTAAAAAAAGCATATCTATTTTGTAATTAGTTAATATTTTCTGCATTTATTTTTGTAGTGATTCGTTTAATCTTAGACTAGTTTCCGGTGCAGACAAGTCTAATTTTAGTCACTTTCTATTTGACTTTGTTAATGATTCCTGTGAATTATTTAAATATTAATTACTGGTTTCCTGATTTCCATTAATCTTCCAATTCCTCATTACCAAATTTATATACAATTTTACTCCCATTTACTTGCACATTTGAATCAGTCTTATTATTAACTACATCACCTAATTCGCTAAAGCTGTGATCTAAAGAAACTTCATGACTGAATTTGAATTCTTTCTTCACTTCACAATCTAATTCTATTAAACGTTCCTAAGAGTAGAAAAGTGCAAGTAGATAAGAATTCAAAAAATCCCTGAGTTGTTTTGGAGCAAGCTATACCTGTACAGGCTTTTGAAAAACATATCTTTGACAATCACCATTATCTTGAAATAAAACATCAAATTCTTATCGGGTTCACAAACACATTGGGTTTCATTGTGTATTTGTTATATTTTTCAGAAAATGCAAGAAGAGTTTTAAACCTGTAAACAAACATTTAAAATAAAAAAAATTTATGAGTTTTATGACACTGAATACAATAATAGTTTTTTGTGTTGTAATCACGAAACATGCGTAAATCTTTTGAGGTTGCAATATGTGCGGCGCCTACATGTTACATCCAATTGTTAAAATGATAGAATATTATTCCACACAACGGACACAAATATTTCATATAAAATCATTGTTAAGCTTAAGACTTTCTTCATGTAGAGATCTTTTAAGTTCTTGCTTTTTACGTTCGTTATCCAGTTTAACAATTAAAGCATTATGACATTTACATAAATGTTCATACTTTTTTTCTTGTAAAAGAAAAGGTAAATATTGTCTGGTGAGCACCCGATATCCACTTCATGTAAATTTGACACTCATTACATCCATCTCTTCAAAGGCGTAACCTATGGTAGCGCAATTATACTAGACATTTAAATCTTTGCGCCACTCCAGCTGATGTCCTTGCCACATACCCCACAAGCAAAACGCATATGCTCTTCCAAACGAAGATTTAAATTCGTCGAATTTTTCATTGGATTATTGAATTTAAAAATGTAAATAATAATCTTCTCGTACTAAAAATATATTTGTTTGGCAAAAAATGGGATATTTAGAGTTGCCAATGTTTAAAAAAGTCACTGCTTAAAAGATATTGAAATAACTACCTGAAAGATGACTTTTGAAATTTTGTGCAGTACAACATTTTAAAAACAGTATAAGATGTTTTAAAAGCTCAATTTCATCTTGTGACAGTTCACTTTGATTTTTATTTCATTGGATATTTTGTGGAATCTTAATTTATTTCTTTCTATTTTTGGATTTTCATTTTTATATAAAATTTTCATTGCGAATATTGAACTATTTAGAAGAATTTCGATTTTTTAAGATAAAATTTTAGCCAGATTTTTACTTGCTCTTTGACTGCGTTGCGCTTTTCTTATAACATTTCATTCTTAATGAATATAAATTATTTCGCTGAATTTTTCGAAAAATTATTTGAATATATTATTTTTTAAAACTTAAATTTATTTTAAATTAAGTAGATTTTTAAATAAGGTAAGGAAAAGAACTGAGTGGTAACATAAATCAAACTGAAAAACAGAAAACATTATTATTTTATTTAACAATACTTCTTTATAAAAGCGTTTTAAAGCCAATTAAACAAAGTGCTACGTATTACATGAACATTTATTTTAAAACTAAATTATAGATAAAACTCGGTCAAATAAATTTGTTTATTGTTATCAAAACAAAGCATAAAAGAATTAAAACTTTTAAATGAAATAATAAAGTGGACAAGATTTAAATATATAAATATATTAGATACCTATGCGATATAGACATATAAGAAAAACTTTTTCCGGAATATATGAATTGTATATATGATAGAAAATACTCAGTCATTGTACTCTACAAAAAATTGTGAAACGTTTTAGAATGACAACCTAGTCATGTCTTAAGTGGTTCAAAAATTACTTCATATGAATGGATAAAAAATTTGAGAACTATTGAAAATTGCAATGATTTTCTAACAAGGAATTAAAGATTGAAATGATTTTGTCAAAATATAGTAAATGAACATAAATTAAAAACTATGATTATGTATTTCTCATCTGGTTACTTAAAACTTGTTTGTACAAATGTTTCATCAGGTAACCCTGGCCAAAAGTTATCTAGAATTTAAATCATATACATTTTACCGTTATCAAGCAGTGATGCCATAACTCTTTGTTTTGATCAATTATAATGTGTTGCCGTATTTTTCTTCTGCTCTTTTAGGTTTTAAGTTAGCGTGATTCTGAAATACATTGCAAAGGGTTGTATATAAAAAAGTAATATTAGGGGCTGTCAAACAACGTAAAATTTTTTGGTTCTTATTTACCCCTTTTTAGCTTTATTTTATTTAACAAATATTATATTAACGAAAGAATCAATAGAAAAATTAAAAAACCAAGTAAACATAAAATTAAAAAAATTAAACTTGTTGAAAGTATTATTTATAAATCATTTAATCTACGATAGCAACTTAAAAAGTATGGTAGGATTACAGTTTTTTTATTTTTGAAGTTCTAAATAAGACTTGAGACTTTTATGCTTGATACAACTAATTGAGAATTAGTCATGAAGCATAGCAAGCAGGTTCTTTAATATGTTTGTTAAATAAAAAATTGCAAGCGTAATCAAAATAGTAAAATAGCTCTCTTACATGCTTTGCTTTAAGAAGTGTAATTTAAACCCAGATAAAAGCATATTTGAAAGCACTTTCTAAGTTGATAATTCGTACTCAGTATTCACTTACCCAGCGATTACACATGCAAGTAATTTCTTGAGTGTTGTGTATGCGTATTATTGCCGTAAAGGTCAAAAATACAGCCAAAACTCATGCAAGCAGCTTGAGAGATTACATATGCAAGTCCAAATTCATTTAAAATATGTGTTATCAAAGCTTTGGTATGGGCTAAATTGCATGCAAAACAAGTGATGTTGCATAGTTTTTGCACAAGAAATTATTCTAAATTGTTCTATTAATGTATTTCTAATTTCTTTTATGTTTTTTTCTCTAAATGTATAAAAATTTTTTGTTTCAAAAATATTTATACATATATATTTTTTTCTTAAAATCTACATCAATTAGAGTTAGATTCCATAAGGCCATTTCACTGCTGCTCAGTTAGCTGATAGTAACTTTTACCCCAAATTTTGTATAGGAAATTCAAGTCTCATTTAATGATACTGAACAATTTTTTCTTTAAATTATGAATTATTCATAGGAAACATATGCGTTTATACTCTCTCGTATTGACACGATTTTCAAACTGAAATTGAATAAATATTTTAATGGGCTGTATATAATATGTTTTTCTAATGTATCACTTCAAAAGAAATATAGTTTGTCAATTTTTAAGTTAGTGTTAAGTGATTTTTAATATATGTTTTTATTTTGATAATTATGTTTTTATTTGTTTTATTTTTCTTTTTTTCTAAACTTTTGATAGAAATACAATTTTTTTGTACTTGTACTGAGTTCCATACTGCAATATGAGACTTAAAGTCTTGTGTATGGGACCTCAAAAATAAAATAAATAAATATATTATTTGTAGTGGATGTCAAATAAACACTTTAACAGGAATGGGATAATGGAAAACATTTTTAATTGCAAATTTCTCCACAGAATTTAAGTTTAAATACTAAATATTTTTATTATATTACCCTAGTTCAAATAAAATTTGGAATATAAAATGTAATCTGTGATTTAAATCATATTAATACTAAAAAAACTATTTATTTTAGTTTTGTTTAAATTAGAAATAAGTGGTAGCATTATTTTTCGTTAAACTTCTGGCATCACTGCTGATCTTACTCATAGAAAATACAAAATAGTCATTTAAAATTCAGCTGTTTTGGAGTTAGGCAGCTGTGTTAGAAAGAGATAGAGTTATTAATGTTATAAAGGAATTATGTTCATGCTGACGCTTCTATGATTCTGTAGAACTATCGTACGTTCTATACAGGCCGTATGTTCATATGCATAGATAAAATTATCTATGTTCATATGTATGTGAATTTAGGCCTCCAATACTTTTTATTACAATTTAATAAGTTATTTAACTTTTGGGTTTATATTTACAAAAAATACCAATAAAAAGTTATTTTATATATTATTATTATATTTTTTAAAGAAATTATAACCATTATACTTTAAGCAAAAAATTAATTTATTTTTTAAGAAAAATTAATCTTGAAAAATAACTATTCTATGAGCATTATATACCTAGAACTTAAATATTAATATTATTTATCCAGTAAAAATAAGAATTAAAATACAACGATTAAGTCCTAAATGTTGTGATACTGGCCATAATATTTACGCTCTCAAGAACTATGAACGTAACGGGTTATATTCTGGCTTAATACTTTTATAATAATTATGAAAAAACTTATATTATGGATCATGACGATCAGTTATTCCTGATGCTCATATTAAACGGTTACTTAAATTTATACGCAGGAGAAGATAACAAACTCTGAAAAAACGGTAACTTTTTCGCAGAGTTGCACAGAACGGACTATTTCCAAGAAAAATGGAAACAAACGCCATGTGCAAGAAGAAATATGTAAACAAGCTATGTAAAAAATATACCATTTTTGAATTCGATTAGTTAGTTTTAATTGTATTTTAATTAAAATACAATATAAAATATAAAGCTTGTAGACCACAGAACCAGATTTTACAGTTGTTAGTGAATAAACGAAAGCACTGGAGGTTAAATTATTTGGAGTTATTTTGAACATTTATGATATCAGTTATCCATCAACAAATCGATAACCATTCCGCGTGCACAAATAGCACTATATACGATCGATAGATGATAAAAGTACAAACCGATAGTGATATATCTTGTTTCTAAAAAGATTTCACGGAAAAACTTATGTATAAGGCAGCAAACTTCTAAAATTGTTACAAAATCGTAAATTTTTTTTTGGTTTTTCATTAACAACTCAAAAACTATTCCGCGTGCAGATATACGGCTATATACGTTCGATAGAGAATAAAAATACGAATACAATTTCAGAAGTTTGCTGTCTTATAACTTTTTCCGTAAAGTCGTTTTCGAAACAGAATATATCACTATCGATTCGTATTTTTATCCTCTATCGATCGTAAATAGTACTATTTGTGCACGCGGAACGGTTATCGAGTTATTAATGGAAAAGTGAAATCAAAAATTTTTAAAACAACTTCAAAATGTTTTACGTGCAGTGCCTTTGTTTCTTAACTAATAAAAGAGACAACTGGAAAATCTGATTCTGTGAGCTACAGGCTTTTCAATTCATATTTTTTATTTAAAATATAATTTAAATTAACTATTTAAAATCAATTTTAAAAATGGTAAATTTTTGTCATAATTTTTTTACTCTTTGTTATTGTAATACATGAAAGCACGTTTTGTATACGTACCTTTTGTGCAACTCTGAAAAAAGTTTGCCTAAACAAAGAAAAAATATGCTAAAAAGTTTGTTATCTTTTCCCCGATTAAATTTATGTCATCATAATAATAAAAACTTTTTTGTTCATATACTGATGATTTGACGTTGCCATATGACTATATACATTTTTTTCATATGGAATTACATGTTCTATTTCGCCGTTCAATTATATGGTCATTGTAAGCCTTATTGCAGAACCTATCACTAAGATCGTTAAAAATAAATTTTTAATTAAATAATTTTTAGAAGCTTTATTAATAACTGCTATATTGAAAACTTAAATTTAGTTGGTGTTTGGATGCTTATAATATAAAAACAATTGCTTAAATATATAGAACACTTGTTTTATCAAAGTAAAGCTAAGAAATATATAATTAATATTAAAAATACTCAATCATTGTTTAAACAAAATTTTTGAAACTTTTTAGATGACAACCTAGTCATGTGTTAAGTGGTTCAAAAATTACTTCAGAAAAATTTAAAAACTATTTAAGATTGTTATGATTTTCTAACAAGGAATTAAAAATTTAAATGATTTAATCGAATTTTGTCGAAATACCGTAAATGAGCACATATTAAAAACTTTGGTTATATTTTTCTCATTTGGTTAGACCGCTTTCAGACAGGCAAATTTTACTTTGACAAAGTTTTTTTAATTTTCTTTTAAACTTTCTTTGGTGTTCAAACACAAAAAGTTTTCTTTTACAAATTTTGTTTTAGTCAATGTAATCTGTAATGTAATCTGTGTATAAGTACAACTGTGTATAAGCGACGAAAGAAAAACAAAGCAACTTTGCGAGTATATCAAAGTCTGTACTCTCAATAATGCTTTCTCCCTCGCTCTCACATAAAATCAAAACTTTGCAAAGTAAAATTTGCCTGTCTGAAAGGGGTCTTACATATTTTCCAAAATTCTTTGTACCAATAATTGATTGTGGTAACGCTGGCCACAAGCTATCTGGCTTTAGGTATATATATACTTTTTACCGTTATGTCGCAGTGATGCCATAACTCTTTGTTTGAAACAAATGTAATGCGTTGCCAGATTTCTCTTCTGCTTTTTTAGTTGGCGTGCTTATGAAATACATAATACATCCGTTGTAAAAAGTTGCATTTTCAGAATAAGAACCTGTCAAATAACGTAAAGTTTTTTGGTTTTATTCAATGCTTTATTTTATTTTACAAATACTATAGTAACAAAATTATTAATTGAAAAATTTCAAAAATCCAATTAAAGATAAAATTTAATAAATTAAAAGTTGTATAGCAAATGTCAATAAAAAGTTAAGTTTATTGAAAATATTATTTATAAATCATTTATTTAACATTACTCTAAAAAATATTGTAGGATATTTTTTTTTAATATGCTTAATACTTAACGAACTAAATAAAAATTAGTCATAAAGCATTGCAATCAGTTTCTTTTTTTAATAAAATATTGTAAGCGTAATCAAAACAGTAAAACATTTCAATTGAAATTACATGTTCTGCAATTAAAAGTGTAATTTACACCAAGATATATGTATAATTGAAAGCACTTTCTAAGCTGAAAATACAGTCAAAACTCATGCAAAAAACTTAAGGCTTGAGTTAATTTTAAATATGGGTTACCAAAGCTTTGTTTTGGGTTAATTTCCATACGATACAATTGGCGTTAAATAGTTTTTGCAGAAGAAATTATTGTAAATTGTTATATTGATGTATTTTTATTTGCTTTCGTGTTTCTTCTTTAAATGTATATCAAATGTTTTGTTTCAATAATATTTAAAGAATTATTTTTTTTAATCTACGTTAATTTTTGCCTAATTCCTTTAAATATGATATTTTCATAAAATATTTATTATTCAAAAAATAATAGTAATTGAAATATGTTATTGCCGGGGACAGCATATCATATGGCGATTTGAATACTGCTCATATAGCTCATCAGTTAACTTTTCCACAAATTATGTATAGGAAATTCAAGAATATTACATCTCAAGCCAAACTGATAAAATGAGAATTTTTATTAAAGCAATACTGCAAAAGACAACAAAGCACAAGAACACTTCTATACTAAAGCACAACAAACATATTTGATTTTAAATCTTTCAACATAAGGGATTCCTGTGGGAGGCATTCATATGTAATTTGAAAAATGAAGAAAATAAAAAATATTGGTAAAAAGTTTTACAAACACGCAAAGTGCAAATCCAATTGAAGTAAAATTTAGCTTTTTGAAATCATTTGTTTAATCTACCTTAATTTGTGATAGATTCCTTTAAATAATAAATATTTTATGTTATTCTCATTTCATTTCAAATGTATTACTTCTAGGGACAGCATATCCATATGACCTTTCCACTACCGCACATATAGTTCATAAGAAAGTTTAAGCCCAAATTTTTATAGGAAATTCAAAATTCTTATTTTAGACAGTGAACAATTTTTCTCTTTCAATTATGAATTATTCATAGGAAACATTTTTGGTTAAACTCATGCGTACTGACATGATTTTCAAATTGTCATTTAGCAAATATTTTTATGGACTGTATATATGTTTTTCTAATGTCAACTAAAATTCGCATATTATTTCGTAGTGGATGTCAATTTAACACTTCAAGAACAATGTGGTAATGGAATGTATTTTTAAATTTCAAATATCTCCACAGAATATAGTTTTAGATACAAAAAATCGAATAATTATAAATCACTAAATATTGTTATTAAATAATCCTAGTTCAAATAAAATTTGGAGTCCGTATACATTAATATATGAAATTACTCCATTTATTTTAGTTTTGCTTAAATTAAAAAGAAGTGGTAGCATTGTTTTCCTTTAAAGAAATGATGTCACTGCTAACCTACATTTTAGAGAATACAAAATAGCTATTTAAAAAACAGCTGTTTTAAAGTTAGTCATCCGTGTTTGAAAGAGATAGAGTTAGTATAATTATTATATATTAATAAAATAACCTTTTTATAGTAAATTTTTACCTACAAGACTATATTACAAATTTTTAATGGATTTTTGGGAAACTGTTAAGTTTTTGGTTTTATATATATAAAAAATACCTATAAAAAGTTATTTTTATCTTTCAGTATTTCGTTGCCCTTTAGATTCTTCTGAAAAATTGTAATCATTATGATCAAATTATTTTTTAAGAAAAATTAATACAGAAAAAGAACTAGGAGCAAAATATAGAATTTAATTTTATATTTTATATAATTTTAATTGATCAAGTAATGAATAAAAATTAAAATACTGCCCAATTAATTAAACCCTAATTATTGTGTTAATGGCCATAATTGATACCGTCCTATATACCAATTATAAAAAAAAGCATATAATATTTTAAATAAAAAACAAAACACGAAAAAATAAATTTGCAAGATTTACGAAGAAGTCATAAAGAATGTTTTTAAATGTTAATAAACTAAGTATTCGGATAACGAGCTTTGTTTTGATTTTATGTACATCAATAAGGTAAACATAAAAATTATTTTTTCAAAAACAAAATAAAAATATATTATTTTAATATGCAAATTATTTAGTGTTGATCTATGCACAAAAAACTTAATAATCCTTTCTTCTAAAATTAAACCAATGTGTTTTTTATGTTAAAGAAAGTCCAAACTTGTTTTTTGTAAACCGAATAGAAAAGAATAAGATAGTGGTTTCAATACGCAAAGCGTATAAATAATAAGATTTCTTCAATTTCTTCTTAGATTTTTTTAGTGACTGCATATTCCTTATAACCTTGTTGTTGCAGTAATGATTGCATAGCAGCAAATGTGTCACATTTAAGTAGTTCTAGTAGAAACATGTAGCAGTTAACAGACCAAAATCTAATAATTACGCTTCATAGTTAACTTGCTTCCAATCATTTGACAATCTTCGAGTTTTTTCCCTTCAGCAACTCTAAATCGGATAAAATTAGTGTTTCTTCTAATGTTAAATAAGACTAGAATTTCCAAAACATACGTTTAGATATATTACGTAATAAGTACGAAATATGTACGATATATAAATTTTTATATTGAAGGGCACTTTATGTTTCAGTTTTTATTATTATTATTTTTATACTGTCATAAAAAATAACAAAATACAACTGTCAATTTATTGTAGGTTTTTTCCTACTTTAAAGTTAACAAAGGTATTTAAGTTTGATTTTCGGTTAAATTAGAAAAAGTGGTAGCCCTGCTTAACTTTAAAGAACTGGCATCACTGCTAGCTTACATTTTAGAGAATAAAACTAGCCATTTAAAAATGAAAAATATCAGCTGTTTTAGAGTTAGGCAGCCGTGTTAGAAAGAAATCGAGTTAGTATAATTTTATATAATAATGGTAATGAACTAAACCACCAACAATACTGTATGCTAATGACGCTTTCATGATTGTAGATCTATCGTTCGTTCTATACAACACATATGCATTTAATTTAAGCCTACAAGATTATATATTAGAATTTTTGAATGGATTTTTGGGAAATTATTAAGTTTTTGGCTTTATATGTATAAAAAATGAAAAGTTATTTTTATTTTTCAGTATTTCGTTAGCAAAAAATTAAATTCTTTTTTAAGAAAAAGTAATACTGGAAAATAACCTTTTTAAATTAAATTTTAACGATTTGTTTTTTAGATATTTCGCTTTCCTGTGGAAAGCTTCTTCAGGAAATTATTTTTTATATTTTACAAAAAAAAAAAAATTATAACAATTTGAAAAGAAAAATTTTTTGAAAACCCCTGACAAAACATATAAAATAATTTTCTTCATACATACAACAATATGAAAATTAAAATTTCAAATATTTTAACATACACAATTTTGAAATTTTAATTTTTGCATGTTTGTATGTATGAAGAAAATTATTTTATATGTTTTGTCAAATGTTTTCTTTTCAAATTGTTAAAATTTTTTGTTTTTGTAAAATATAAAAAATAATTTCCTGAAGAAGCCTTCCACAGAAAAGCGAAATATCGAAAAAATAAATCGTTAAAATTTAATTTAAAAAGACCATTTAAAAAGCTTAATCATATTTAATAAAAATAAAAAAGGTCGAATAAAACTGAAAATAATAATCAAACTGGAAAATAACTATATCTATAACTACGAGAATAATATAAAACTTAAATATAAATGTTATTGAACAAGTAAAAAAAATTAAAAAACAATCCAAATTAATTATACCCTAACTATTGTGGTACTGGCCAGATATAATAATTATAAAAAAAGAGCTTAGCGATCAGTTGTTCCTGATGCTGATCTTAAACAGTTACTTCAATGTATGTCATCCTAATAATAAAAACTTTTTTGTTTATATACTACTGATGAATATCATAATTTTTTATTCATTTGGAATTTTATGTACTCTTTTCAGTTCAGTTATATAGCAATGGTGAACTCTTATTGGGCGATCTATCCCTAAGAGCGATAAAAATAAATATTGAGCGTTTTTCTGAAACTGCCTATTTCAGCAGCTCACAGCTCATCTCATAATTATTCTCACCATTTTGATTGTTACCACGCTTATTTGCGTGTAGTTTTATAATTTTGATAAAAACACACTGTTTTCTGCAATTTCTATCAATTGCATTGCACGTCACAAATTCACTACTTTTCTTGAAATGTTGTTTTAGTGATTTTTCCTCATAGTCGTTTTTATTGCAAAATTTTATTGGCATCATGAACTCATACAAATAAAGAAAACAGTGTCAATGTGATACAAACGCCGGCGGCAAAGAATAAAACGCTAAGATTAGTAACACATATGGCAACAAAAATTGTACTATACTTTGGCATGGGTATGGCGACCGGTAGCAGAAGTATTGCTAACGTATACAGCGGTTGTCAATCTATTGCTTATTCATAAGAAAAGGTTCTGGATCGATAATATAAAGAATTATTGGAAAATATCGGTATATATATGCATATTTTTTTCTCTTTTACAAGATTGTATCAAAGAAATTCCAAAATTTTTCGGTCGTCAAACTCATGCTTATGCATATATATATATATATATATATATATATATATATATATAACGATTTCTTTTTCTTTTTTTCTTTCAATATTTCGCTTTCCTTTGGAAAGCTTCTTCAGGAAATTATTTTTTATATATATATATATATATATATATATATATATATATATATATATCCTTTAGCTATAGTGCAGCTTGACAAATCGTCGTTCGTACATGGAATAAATTCATCTTTGTGTGGGTTTACTGCTAGAAAAGGTACACCTAGTTTAATGGATATTAGATCGTTATTTCTTATTGTTGGAACTGGAGTTATCTTCAGGAGTTCCAAGAATTGTTGATCGACCAGTGGCAATCTAATATCGAAGAGGACTTCGTCTTTTGTCACTGCTCCATTTGTCCTCATAAGCTTGTATAGTTGAACCAAACTATCGTCTTCAAGCGTACGTTGTACCGGTAGGTGTGCTTTTATTGTGGTTAATTCAGTCCTTAGTTGATGAGGTGGTAATAAAAGTGGACTAATTTTTTCATGATGAGCATCAATTAGTACGTCGATGATCTCCTTTTCCACCCTTTGCAATTTCAGTGCGGTTAATCTTAATTGATTGGCAAGAAGTGATATTAGTTGTGCTTGGCGAACTTCTGAGATATCCTTAGCAAGTGCTACGGAGATGTTGATTCTTGCAACAATTTCCGTTAGTTGTTTTTGTGTGCTGAGTTCATCTTGTTTTATTATATTAATAGTGGAGTCAATAATTGATGTTTGGTTTTTAAGTAATTTGAAAATATAGTCTGTTTCGACCTTTGCTCTTTTAATGGTGTCTGACATTTCGCTGGCATATTCTGAATCCAGCACTCCAAACAATGACCTTGCCACATTTCTCACAATATTGAATACACCCCTCTTCCAGCAACTCTTCTTTTATTTGATGAAAATTATCTATCAAAATATTACAAGTCGACTGATGTGTGATAGTTGAACATAAGTGCTGCAACGTTATTAGTCCAAAAGGAAAAGTTTTTAGCTCAGACAAAACGGGTGCTAGATCATAGTATACCATGAGTTTCCATTCAGCTGTTGCCAGTTTTACGGATCCAATACCTTCAAAGTAAGGCCCTGGGTCAGAGAGTTGCTAATCTCTACGTGACTACTCATAACCGCTGGAATGAAAAGTATGGCTACGATCATGGTGAGTACAATTGAGTTAGTAATGGTTTTCGATTTTTTTGTGGGTGGAGTATCTTCTTCGTGGGGTGAAGTATCTTCTTCTTCTGGGCGAATAGTATTGAACAGTTCGCTTGTAGGTAATTCGTCTTCATGAAGTAGCGGAGCTAATCTATGGATAGGTCTGCTTTTTATTCCTGAAGTTGTTTTTACCTCCGCTACCCGAACCTTGCCATCACTGCCCTCGTGTGTTCGAAGGATTCTTCCAAGTGGCCAGCTCATAACCGGTAAATTGTCCTCTTTTATGATTTCCACTTCTGTCGCTCTTGCAATTGTTGTAGATACTCGACTGACCAACGTCTCCAGAACTCATGTTTGAGTTGGGAGACGAGTTTCCATCTTGTGGCTAGAGAACTATGTGATTGCACTGCTCTACTCTCCACTTGAGCTGTAAGTGGTTCTCCAATTAAGAAGTGTCCTGGAGTCAGTGCAGTTAGGTCATTTGGATTAGATGACATCGGAGTTAGAGGCCGAGATTTTAATATGGCTTCTATTTCGATGATTACTGTTTCAAGCTCATCGTGCGTCAGTGACGCTGTTGAAACACTTCGCAGTAAGAGTTGCTTAGCGGATTTTACTGCTGCCTCCCATAAACCTCCAAAGTGAGGGGCTTGAGGTGGAATAAATTTAAATTCAATGCCTTCTTTACTGCATGACTGTAACATCTTTTCTTGCGAGCTGTTATGAAAGATTGCTTGCTTTAATTCTTCTAGCTGATTCCGTGTACCTGTGAAGTTTGTAGCATTGTCTGAATATATGGTCTGGCGTCGCCCTCGGCGTGATAAGAATCTTTTGAGGGCTCCAATGAATGCATCTGTTGTCAATTCAGTTACAACTTCCAGATGTACCGCCTTTGTGGAGAAGCAGACAAAAACAGCTACGTAAATTTTATGAGGTTTTTTACCTCTTATCTTATAATGAACCCTAAACGGTCGGCAGTAGTCAACACCAGATTTAAAAAATGGGCGTGATAGGGTGACCCTGCTTGCAGGTAGATCCCCCATTATTTGAGAAAATAATTTAGGTTTTGCTCTTGTACATCGCAAACAATTTTGGACTATATTTCTTGCCATTGATTTGCCTTTGATGATCCAATATTGTTGTCTACACAAAGCCAATAAAGATTGTGGGCCACAATGATAGTTTTTCTCATACAACATTGTGAGTATCAGTTTTGAAATCGAGTCGTTGTAGGGTAAAAGTTTTGCATCATATGATAGATTAGAAGCTTCCAATCTTCCTCCGACCCGTAAAATGGAATGGCGATAAGCTGCTAATTGAGCTAGACTTGTTTACTTGATTTTTCTTTAATTCAGATCGCAATTCATTTTGTGTTTTTGAATTATTTATGAATCTCAGTACGTAACCCGAAACCTTCTGTAAAGTTCTAAACGAATTTTTTGGTGAATTTCATATATAAGGCTACCGTCGTTTAATACCATAGTTGATGTAACAGGAACCAATTTCCTTTTCTCAATGTCATTGGCAATTTCTTGAGGTAAGTATTTCGGTGGCCATAATTCCTCTTTTCTGTGAAGGAAAAGTGGTCCATATAGCCATAAGTTACATGCTGGTAGATTTACTGCACGAAGTCCTCTAGATAGTATGTCGGCTGGGTTGTGTTTTGATCGTACATGGCGCCATTGTTCCGCTATAGTTAGAGACTGAATTGTTGATACTCTATTGGCGACAAAAGTTTTGTATGAAGATGATTGTGCGTATATCCATGATAATACGATTTCTGAATCAGTCCATATAAATGTAGCTTGATTTTCAAATTGCAAGTCAATCTTTAATCTATGAGCAAGCTGGGCTGCTAGAACTGCTGCACATAACTCTAGTCGAGGTAATGTCTGCTGTTTCAATGGTGCAACTCTTGATTTCACACAGAGCATTCGCACGATTACCTGCCTATTTTTAAGAATTGCACGAATGTATGCAACTGCACCAAAGGCCTTCTCAGATGCGTCTGCGAATACGTGTAGTTGTGTTTTTAGTGGGTTTTCGCCCTGGAAGATGTGTCGTGGCATCGTAAAATTGTTAAGATTTTGTAAATCAGTTCTAAATGCGCTCCATGATGTACATAGATCTTCATTTAATGGTTCATCCCAATCTAACTCATGATGCCAAAGATGTTGAATAGAATTAGTATAGTTGTTATCGAAATCTAAGTTAACCCCTTGCTCACCAGTTGGAATATTTTTTAGCAACTGTAGATGGTTTGCGCACCATTTTTTCAAACTAAATCCGTATTTTTTCAACAAAATAATGAGTTCCTTTTGTGTTTCCACTGCTATGTTGAGGTTGTCTGCACCTCCAAGGCCGTCATCCACATAAAAATTGTCTTTCAACATCTGAAAACCATACGGAAACTTGAGAGATTTCTCATTAGCTATTTTTTGTAGACATCTCGTGGCCAGATAAGGTGCTGCACGTGTCCCATACGTGAGTGTGTTTAGTTTGTAATAGGCAAGTGGCAATGATGGCTCTTCCCTCCATATAATAAATTGATATTGGTGATCGTTTGGGTTGATTAGTATTTGCCTGTACATTTTCTCAATATCGGTTGTAAAAACATACTTTGGCAATCGAAAACGAAGTAAAATGGAAAATAGTTCACTTTGCACCATTAAGTCATTTAATGAATATCCAGTTAATGTTTTTGCTGATGCATCAAACACTACCCGAAGCTTTGTTGTGGTGCTATCAGGTTTTAATACACAGTGGTGGGGAATAAAATATCTTGGATGTTGTATGTTGTCTAAATTTACCCTTTGCATGTGCTCTAATTGCTCTCTCATGAATTGCGTATATTGAATTCGGATATTTTCATCCTTTAGGAGTCGTCGCTCCAAAGTAATAAATCTGTTGTAGGCCACGGCATGTGAGTCACCCAACGATATTGGGTTTTCCCGAAATGGCAGGCTGACGATAAATCGACTATCTGAATTGATTTCAGTATGATGAATAAAATGAGCTTCACATTGGGCATCGGCTGGAGACAAAATTCTTTCATTTGGCTCTACTTCGTCCAGTTTCCATAGTTTCTCGACAGCTTGTTCTAATGAGGGCTCCTCACCAAATACTGCACATGTTATAGGTGGTGATGAGCTATGAGCAGCGGTTTGTCGTACAGAGCCGCCCACGATCCAGCCAAGTAACGTGTTTTGTAGCTTTGGACCGCCGTTAGTTAGTTTTATTGCCCCAGGTTGCATAAGGTTAAAGTAGAATTCTGCGCCGAGTAGAACATCAATTTTTCCTTGCTGATAGAATCTGGGGTCTGCTAAGTAGATATTACTTGGAATGTTCCAAGTTGAAATATCAAAGTTTTGATTTGGCTGTGCCGGAATGATAGTTGGTAGGACAATCGCTTCTTAATTTGTTGAAAAGTCATTGTTTGTAGAGGACATCTGAATATTCACGCGGTGCTCTGCTCGTTTCTTAATCCTTCCAACACCATCAATGCATAAGGACGCTTCCGTTGGAGAAAGGGATAGCTTCTTGGTAAGTCGTTCAGTCACAATATTTATTTGCGAACCTGAAACTAGAATTGCTCGGAACTCATGTGTGATACCATTTGTGGCCTTGATAGCCACCCTTGCAGTGGCTAACATAACATAGTTCTGATGTCCTGTTGTTGGCTTCAAAGATGTGGATGAGACTGTAATTGTTTCTTTTTTGTTTATAGGTTGCGTATGTGGCGCTGATGTCTTCTGCCTTTTCTGTATGTTTTGTTGTAAATGTAATAATGAGTTATGCTTCTTGTTGCATTTCCTACATCCACTGGAGGTACAAACGTTTGTTACGTGATCACCTTTGAGACAGTTGGCACAAAGTTTTTGTTTCTGTGCCCACCTTAGCCTGTCTGATTCCGTCATATTTAAAAATTTCTGACAGTGATAGATTGGATGATTTCCTGCGGTACACAGTTTGCAATTGTTGATTTTATTCATAGATGCTACAGATGACGCTGCCATGTTTCCCTTTTGATGGGTAGTTAATTTCTTCTTGTAACTAACTGACTCCATTGACTGAAATTGAATCTCAAGAAAGGAGAACAACTCTTTTATTGTTGGCACATCTCTTGGTTTAGTTAATGATTGTATAGTATAGAGGGGACGATCTAGTTTTTTAATCAATAGTTGTATTATTATGGCATCCCAAGATAAGGTGTTAACATTTAAGTTGTTTGACGCCGACAAACATTCCTTGATAGTGTCATGAAGAGTCTTAATTGATGTGCTAGACATGGTTATTGTTGGTTGATTAAGAATCTTGTCTACTAAAGTTGCTACTATGACTCTTTTGTTATCATAGCGCTCCTGAAGTGGTATCCATGCTGTCTTGTAGTTGTCTTCGGATAGCGTTAAATGGCTAATAAGTTTTGCGGCTTCTCCTGAGACGTTCGATTTTAGGTACCACATTTTCTGTAAGTTTGGTAACAGTTGCTTGTCGATCATTTCCGAAAATAGTTTATAAAATTGATACCACTTTAAACAGTCCCCACTAAATTGTGGAACTGTAACCTTTGGTAGAGGCAATGAGCTATGTACGCCTATATTGCTTCCCAACTGTAATCCACCATCTACATGCTGCCGTTTGTGTTGATCTGATAATACTGCTAACTCTATCAAATAATGTTGAACTAAGTCGTCCAAGTTATGGTATTCGTTCTCATCAAGTTCCAACATTGCGGGATCTTCCACTTTGTGCCACAATTCATCATAAAATTCCTGAATTTGATCCCACAATTTCTTAATGGTCTCACTCTTAATTTGATAAAATTGTGGCGGATGACCCTCCTCCTCCAAGGATAGCCCTTTTAATAAACGAGTTAAGACCGTCATCCGAGCTTTTAGTTTCCTTGCCAGACCTTTACTTTGAGATGACCTTTACTTCTTGATCAGCTGAATTACTTGACGGTGGTTCTGATGTCTGTCTTCTGATTGCTGGTAATGGCTTGACGCTGAGCTTGTTGATCTGAGACGTTATATACTCAATTGTCTCATTGTATCTTTCGCCTATGGATTTGTGCAGGTCTTGGACAATATATGGATCGTTGGCTGATAGAGTATTGTCCCTTCTAATCGCGTTTTCTGTTCTGTCAAAGGCTTGCCACAATTCCACTAGTTCTTCATTTTTACCCTCGTAGAAGTCTAGCGTTCGCCGATCATATGGGGCCTTCTTGATGTTTGCAATAAGTTTTATCTCAGTTGCCCTCAATTGCTGCTAAGACATAAGACTTTCTAAGTTAGCCATGTTAGATTGTCCTTAATGGGTTGCCGATTGAAGAAAAGCAGACAATGGTTGTTCCTCTACTAGGCGTCCTGCGATATTTTGGAGAAATGCGTGAAGCCTTGGCTCCAACTGCTGTGGATTATAGCTTTTAGCTCCAGTATACTGGGAACACTCTCGCCGAGTTCTGAATTGTCGTCTAAGGACTGGCTGTCCTTAAATTTTCTGCGTGTTTTCCCTTCCCTATTTTCCTAATTTCTAAAGCTCCTTACCACTGGTGGGGGGGAGGCTTTGTAAATTGTGAAAATTTAGGAGTCACCAAAATGTATGATCGATGACTTAAAAGGACTGTTGTCCTTGTGGATTGCTGTGTTCAACTATGGGTCACTAAAATGTATGAATTTAAGGCAATAGTTATTTCAATTCAGACACATAAATCTGAACTGAGACTATTTTACCCTATTTGTTCTTTCAAGCACTTGAACCTGAAGAACACGAATCAGTTAATCAAACTCCTTAAAATGCTTTAGAGCAAATGATTAATATTTTATTTATTTTCCATTCTTATATACTAAATTGGTTAAAAATAAATTGATTAAAGTTGCTGAATTTTCATATTTTTCTTATTATTATATTGCAAATTTAAAGTTAACAAATAAAAAATTGTTTGTCAGCAATAATAGTTAATGAAACCTGATATAAAATTTAGTAATAAAAAATATTAAAATAATTGAACTTAAAACTTAAATTTAATAAATAACAAAATGTTTAGTCAACAATAATATTTCACACAAGAATTAAATGTTCAGGTAATCAAAACAAAAACAAAAAAAAAATGTTTAGTCAACAATTACAAAAATTTTAAAAACGGAAATAAGATTATATTGATAATTTAATAAATTAATAAAAAAAAGAAACCAAAATTAAAATTATGTTGATGTAAGTATCAACAATAAATAAAATAATTTTAGCTTATTGAATGCTTCTTTGGGTTCGACTTCTGCGTTTGGAAAATAAAAGATGAGCCAACAAAAAATTATTGCACAAAACAAAGCAGTCAAATATTTATAATTATTTAATACACTGTCTGCTCCTAAAAAATAAGATAAAATATGTAATTAAATAATTTAAGTTTGTTACTTAGGAAGAAAAAAGCACATTCTACATAACGAGCACAATTCTAATTGGCAAATGGAACCGCACACTTAAATACACTTGTTTTTTATTTGTGAACGTTCGTAAACAACACAAAATATGTACATAAAACAACATAAAAAAAACTTACCTTGTCAGATTCTTCGGGAACCGATGGAGTTTCCTTAGTCTGGGCAGTTCATTATAGATTTGCAGCTCCTAAAAAAATAGGATAAAATGTTTTATTAAGTAATTTAAATTTGTTCCTTAGGAAGAAAAATACTTATTTTTCTTCTTATATCCTTTGTTGTTTTATAACATCTGCATACGGATTCACTTGTTGTATTTTTGACTAGCGCAAATGGTAAAAAATTATGGCTAAAAACCAACTAAATTATGCACGAATTTGCATAAAACTGTAAAATAAAAATGTAAACAAATAAACTTCATTAACTCTTTTATAAAAAACAAGACAGGTGCATAAAAATTGAATGGCATGCTGTCTTGTAAAAACAAAAGGGTTAACTGTGGTGGGCCATTTGCCGAGTTTTTTCCCCGTATCCTATCTAGTCATAATCTATGATATAAACAATACAAAATTAAATTTTATTGGAAATTGTGTGTTAAAAAAATGGAAAAGATAATAAAATGTTTAAAGGGCCTCGTTCCTTTCAGTTGCCGTTATAATAAAGCGCGCCTCTTTTGTCATATAAGCTATTTTTTCTTTGTACATTTTCTATTAAATTCAGATAAAATATTTTTTGCCCTCCATTGGAATTTGTTTACTAATGTACGTATAACACAATGCAAAAGTTGCGATCAGTTTCGTACTTTGCTTAAGCAATTGACATTTGACGAAACGTTTTGTTAAGTACATTATAGTTTGCCACATATGATTATTAGGTAGTTGCACAGTTGCTTAAGTTGCCTTAAGCCAGTATCAGCATAATATTGTTGGGCCTTAACCCAGCTAATGCATATTATAGTTGCGCCTTTAGTTTCAAAATGTTTACTGTTTTAGTACAAAAGTATTTTTTATTTTTGTTGTCTCTGTGCGGACGTTAGCTTTTTATACAAAATTCACTGATAACCTATTTGAGCTATAGTGAAATGGCCGTATGGATATGCTTTTCCCAAAGTAATGAAGTTAAAATATTATTGAATAATTAATATTTTATAAGAATATCATAAATATTTATTTTTAAAAGAATCTGGATATGTTCAAATCAACACTTTCGTTATTCAATATCAAAAATGTGTTAGAAATATTAAAGAAAAAGATTTCGTCTAAGGAAATAATTATTTTTATTTTGGTACATACCGCAGGTGTTAAAGTCACAGATATAATCTATATTTAAAGTGACAAATTCAAATAATTAAAGAGAAACATGTAAAACAAAAAAAAAATAAAAGCTTGATATGGTAAGAAATGTAAAAGATACGTTGCACGTTTAATTACCAAACAGTTGGAGCTGTTGCGAGTGGAGTAAAAAAAATCAGTTTCAAGAAATATTTTATTTAAAAAACGAAAAATTATCTGTAAATAACTTCTATATGCATAAAAAATTATCGTCTTGCCCATATCCAAATAGAAGAAATTAATAGAAAAGTTCTGGAACTTTTGGACAAAAACATAATAGAGCAGTCCACTAGTCCTTATAACTCTCCTTCATTGATTTTTCCAAAGTAAAGTACAAATAAACAAACGACATGGACATTACCATTTCAAAACAGTACCATTTAGCTTAAAAATAAAATAACTTCGAAAAGTTTTCAAAGAATGTTAGCAATGTCTATTTTTGGATTAGATAATATTTGTTATTTATATATATATATATATATCTTTAATAAATATCTTTTTAACGATCTTTTTTATATATTTTTTTCTTTTCGATATTTCGCTTTCCTTTGGAAAGCTTCTTCAGTAAAAAAAAAAAATATATATATATATATATATATACTAAAAAAAAAAAAATATATATATATATATATATATATATATATATATATATATATATATATATATAAATAACAAATATTATCTAACCCAGAAAGGCACATTGTTAACATATATATAGATGATATAATCATTTTCGGTAAAACGATTGCAGATCACAATGCAAATGCAAACGTGTAATTTTTAACAGACGTAATGGCATTAATAAGATCTCTCCTTCAAAGAAAAACTTATTTTTTAAAAGCATGAAACTGCTAGAAGTAAAAAAGTTTTATGATAAAATAATGCAAAACCAAGTAAATAAAGAAATGAGTACTCCTATTAAAATTACTATGTGATGCCCCTCAATTTATAACAGACGAACCTGATCAGTTACGTCTCATCAAAGAAAATCATCTGTCTTTACTCGGAGGTCACACAGGAGTAAATAGAACGTTAGAAAAATTAAAACAGCGTTATGTCTGAAAAGGCACGAAAAAAATGGTTAAAAAGTTTATACAAAAATGCGAAATATGCCAAAAAATAAAATAGTTATGCACAATAAAGAAAAAATGGTTATTTCTGAAACGCCTTCTCGACTATTTCAAATTGTGTCAATAGATACAGTAGGCCCACTACGCCCATGAAATGATTTCAGATATATTTTAAACCTGCAATGTGATTTGAGTAAATATATTGAAGCTTTTTCGATGACTTCTAAAGAATCATCAGAGGTTGCAAGGAATATAGTAGAGAAATTTATTCTAAAATATGGTCACTTCAAAACAATAAAAACAGATATGGGTGCAGAGTTCGTTAATCAAACGATTTCAGAAATCTGTACACTATTAAATATTAACAAATCACATCAACCCCGTACCATCACGAATATTTAGGTGGAATAGAAAAAAATCACAGAGTCTTGAAGGAATACCTGTTATGTTGCAAGACACAGAATCATAGATTATGTGACAAAATGGCATAAAAGCTTACCATATTTCACATTCTCATACAACACAACCCCGCACACAAGCACAAAACATACGCCGTTTGAATTAATATTTGTTAGCCTATCGAATTTACCGGATAATATATATGTATGTAAATAAATCGACTTAAAATTTTTATGATTATAAAATGAACTCCAAATAAGATTAAAAAAGGGGCATAAACATGCCAAAAAAACTCTTAGTTGAGTCAAAAATAAGAAATAAAGAATATTATGTTTAATCATCTTAGGTATCAAATTTTAACGTAGGAGACTTAGTTTAATTAAAAAACCATACAGGAACCAAATTAAATAGCCCGTATAAAGGTCCTTACAAAATACTAGAACGCCAAGGTGTTACTTCAATAATAGAATATAAAAATAAAAGAAAACATGTACATAATAACAACCTAAAATTAATAAGGTCGTTCATAAATAATATAAGAAATTTTACAAGCCGGTAATGAGTCAAAAACAAAAATTTGTACGCATGCATATTTAAATATACTATAAATTTAGAGTCTAGCATGCATCATACTTTTAAACGTTCTTTTTCAACAAAAGTATTAAATTATATAGCAAGTGAATGCAATTATTTGCCAAGGAAATAAATGCTAAATTAGCAATATTTACTCTAAATTTTAATTTTAGGTTGAAGATTTTTTTTGTATAAACAAAGAAAAAGTTTGACAAGAAGGGCAGCGTTTACTTTCTGAAAGCGGCAGACCTTGGCCGTATAAAAATAACGGTAAATAAGGGCAAGACGCTGACCATTTGGCGTATCTCCTCCGGATAAATATAGAGATATTAGGCGTTCGCCGCCAAACAGATTTGCGTGTCCTAGTCGTTCAGAAATAACAGGACAAAAATCCTCTTTCCTAATTATCCTCTCGCACACCACATATTATTGTATGTTATTTGCATTTTTATTTACCAAAAAGTTGGAGCTGCTGCAGGTGGGGTTGAAAAAACCTGACGCTGTTTTATAAAAATCCAAAACATTAAATTTAAAGAACTCATGAAGCCTTTAAAACCAAAATTGTAGTTGTTTCTTATGTTTAAACCTTTTTATTTTCCCAAATTTATCCACTCAAATGTTTTTTACAGCACTAAACTAAAAACCAGCGATAAAATTAACGACAGTACTTTCGACGGACATATGTATCTTGTAATTATAAGTAACAAGCCAAAATAATTAAAATAATAAAAAGATTTTTTGTTTGGAAAGCGATCTACAAATTCACCTTGGTATTGCATGTGAATCTCATTATACTTAAGTGCATATACAAACATATATACATACATTAAAAAGCTAAACAAAACATAACTTTGTAACGACACGCTTTACCTGGCTGCTGGGGTATACTCAGCGGCGTCCAGGGTCGTGTTGTGTCGTGGGGACAAAATAAGAAAAACCCGCGGTTGCTCAGGTTTACTTAGTTTTTCTTTTGCCAATACTTCTCGTCTTGATGGCAGCTCGTTGTCGGCTTCGTCTACTTTACACTGGTGTGGGTGTATGAGTGCGGCAGTGTCCGTAGTCTGGGTCCGATATATACCGGTCAGTGGCGTTTCGTTTGGAGCACACTTCGGTGAATTGGCCGTGTGACCAAGGGAAATAACCAAAAACACTGTAGGCTGGGCTGGGTCAAAACCTCCGCTCAACTGTCCAATGCTCTGGTCACCCACTATGGTGACGGTAGACACAAACTCCACTGGTCAAAACCTCGGCTTCGTTTGTGACCGAACCACAGTTCGTATCTCAGGGTATAAACTCGGCTGGGTCAAAACCTCTGCTTTGTTTCTAACCTGACTGTCTTACCTAATAGTCTAAAATATGATAAAACATTACCTGTTGTCCCGCCGCCGGCTGCACACCAATTGAATTTTTATTCATGGTGATTGCCCTTTTATACTTATGCTGCCAACATACAGCTATACACAAACACACATACGCCATAATGGCAGTCTATGTATACCATAGTCGATGGCTGTATTCACCACCAACCATCAGATGTTGCTTAAAACAGCTGTTGGCTGTATTCACCATGAACCATACTTCCAGATGGCGTTACCAAACGAGCTGCCGTTAAATACAAAATTATAAATTAAAATTACTTAAACTAAACATAATTCATTAACTTAATATTAACTTAATTAAAAAAATAAAGACATTATTTTCCTAAAATTAGCAAGATTGGTAAATTCATATAACACAATAGGAATTCAGATACAATGGAGGATATATTATTTAAATAAACATTAGAAATTCAATACAGCAATAATATGTAGGTTTGTCGTGCCAAAAACGACCCTGGGACTTTTGGCGTCACAACTTTCTTATTTTTGCATGGCAATATGCAAGGTTAGCATTTTCTGGGTTCTATACATCTCCAAACTCACGTTGAAACTGTTCAGCTTTAAGTGTTGCATCGATGCTTTCACAATTTATATTGAAAACACTGTATGCGCTTATTTCTTTCTTTTTTTTAGCCTACACGTGTATTTAAATATATTCCTACAAGTGTCGAAAACATGAAAAAAAATATTCCAAATTGCAGTTCAATTGCAATTTTGTACAAAGTTACCCATAACGCTATATACACTAAGCGAAGAGATTATTTCAAGAATTGTCCTACGGAATTAAAAGATCCTGCACCAATTTTATTAATTCCATCGGGTCCGCTATCATCTTGCAATTCAGCATCAACCATACCATTTACTGAAGTCTTAGCAACATTTCTTTCTAAATTCTATAATAAAAAATAAAAATTGTTCTATGAATATAATATGCAGGGACTTTCCATACCATTTATACCTATTTTGATGTTTAATGTTAAACACATATCTTACGACCTACACTGTAACGAATCGAAGAACGAATCCCAAAGTCGGCCTGCAGTCGACATTTGCTGGAATAAATTAGGCAGATGCGACTAAGCTACTACATGCGCCTAATGGTCGGTGTTAACAATTGGATACTCTTATAATTAGTTGTTGCACCTTTATGTAATTATTTGGTCCTTGGCAATCTCTTTATTTTTAAAATGAATGGCAATCTTGCCTTATTTGCTTTATCGTGTTTTTCTGAGTTAAACAGTGGCTAAGAAAGACCAAATTTCTTTAAAGCATATCATGTATATTAATAAATAGTAATATTAAACCGCAAAGACTTGTTATTTGTTGTGGGTTTATGGATGCTGGTGAAAGTTGGTTAATCCGAACAATTCTTTAAAAAATTTGTTACGCCGCTCAAGATAATTTCATCATAAGATGGAAAATACTCCGATAACGGATATCTACCGGAGAAAACACAAGTATTACTTAATATGCCCTTTTAGATGAGGCATCTGGTCCTACATTAATTCAGAAGTCAGTACTGGAAAAGCTTGATATACGAGGTGAGCAGTTGGAATTATGTATGAGTTGGACCGGTAAGAGCATACGTGTTGAGAATAATTCTGACCATGCAGATTTGAAAATCTCGTTTTTGGGAAAAAGTAAAACAAAACTTTTCTTAAAAACATACGATCTGTAAGTGAGTTTGTTTTACCCGAACAAACATTGATGTTTTCTGCACTGGCAGTAGAATCATACGAAAATGTAAAACCCAAAATAATAATCGGATTAAACAACAAACATGTTGCAATGCCTTTGAAATGTAAAGAAGGTAAAGAAGACGAGCCGCCCGCACTTAAGACTCGTCTTGGTTGGACAATATATGGCACAAATAGTCAAGAGGGGCTCGGCTTACACAACAACA